>CAMTDV010000029.1:76039920-76439756 GCA_947069175.1 Scalesia atractyloides | reverse complement strand
CAATCATTTACATTTACATGTTAAAATTTGTTTGTATTTTACATGGTATACCTTTATAAAAACATATAAAATAAAAAGATGAGATTATATGGTGTACTATAAAGCCTATAGGGATTTTATCACGCTATCTTACCATCACATCATATGAGGGCTTTAAAGCCCCTTCTTTTGACTTGCATGTAATCGTTTAAAGTCTATCATCATTACCTAATTATTATTTTTATTTAAATTTAAACATTATTTAATTATGATAAAAATACAATGTCATAATTTAAATAAAAATACAATGCCAAACTTTTAACATGATGAAGAGCTGGAGAATCAGATGACATTTTTAAAAATGATCGGAGAAAATTTATGTTTTTTTTTTGTGATTAGTGTGTGTTTTAGTTTGTGATAATTATATATATATTAGAATTAAAAAAACTTTTTTTATTAAACTGACCGTTTGCCAACGGTCATATTTAACCAAATGCCTTAAAATTGTCAAACTTTGGCCGTTAGCACCATAGCGAAGAGGGGTAACGCCCCTCTTTTAGCATGCACGGAGTGATTAAAAACACCATAGGATAGGACGCTATTTTTACTAATCTGGTTAGGTGGCGGGATACCACCCTTGTGGCCTGATAATAAGTATTACAGTATTTTTGTATTTCAAAATTGAATAACATTGTGTGAATAAATAGGGCGGTGGGTCAGAGCTGACAAAGAAGACATGTGTGATTATGCCTTCCAGATTTCGCAAGATCTCACAATCTCTTCACGATCCTGTCTCCACTCCTCATATATATTCACACACACATCTTCCTTCCATCCACCCGATATTCACTCACATCTTCATTCAATCAATCCTCAATGGAGACCATCAACGCTTGTTGCGATCAAATTACATCCCCCACCTCCAAAGAGTTACACGTTCTCGCTGTCGACGACAGTATCATCGACCGCAAAGTCATCGAACGTCTCCTCAAAATCTCCTCTTTCAAAGTTACCGTTGTCGACAGCGGAAGCAGAGCGTTAGAGTATCTCGGGTTGGAAGAAGAATCGAATTCTACCCAATTCGATGTAAGTTCCATCCGATTTGCTTCAACTATTTTATTTATATCGGATTATCTTCCGAGACGATGTCTCCTTGTATTAATTAGCTTTGTTATTTCATGATGTGTTCAGGATTTGAAGGTAAACTTGATCATCACCGATTATTCCATGCCTGGAATGACAGGATTTGAGCTTTTGAAGAAAATAAAAAATTCTTCAACATTGAAGCAGATCCCTGTAGTTATCATGTCTTCAGAGAACATTGTAACACGCATCGACCGGTACGGTTCAAACAACACATACTAGTAATTTATTTTGCTATATCAAATTCTTAATATGCTAATATTGTATGAGGTGAATAATTGTATTCAGATGTCTGGAAGAAGGTGCTGAAGATTATCTTCTGAAGCCAGTGAAGCTATCTGATGTCACACGCTTGAAGGATTCGATTTTAAAAACCGAAAACAGGAGTAAGAGGAAGAGAAATGATGTGTCATTTTCACCTCAACAACCTACACAGAAGCATGCTAGATTGTAACCATATATATCTAGCAGTGGCAGATCCAGCATGTTTTGTGGGTTCACATGAACCCACTCGGATTGGAAAAAAAAATGGGAAAAACAGCGAGAACCTTGTGATTTGAAAAAGTTAGTACCAAAACGAACCCACTAAAAAAAGTTTCTGGATCCGCCAATGATAGCTCGTTGTCTGCACCGGCGAATTCTTTTGCTCACAAGTGAAAAAACTGAATCTTTGGGTATTTTTTACACGCCTGGGTTGTTCGATGTCTTTCGATATCAAGGAACGATATGGATGTGTGTGGTTTCACTATGAGAGTTGTTTTTGTTGATGACTGTACTCTCATGGGTGGCCTCGCGGCTAGGGCGGGTCTGTTAGACCCTCCGATGATCGAATTTTGTATTGGTAGAGGTGTTCGATGAGTCGGGTTTTGACCTCTGATCAGTATGTTTCTGAAGCGAATGTAAAAAAGAATTGTTTCGTGACCCATTGGAAAGTTATAATGATTGTTGTGACTACAATACCTTTTGGTTTTTCTGAATTTCTGGTTGTTGATATGGTTTTACATTTTACAAAGTTCTTAGTTCAAGCAAGAGGCGCCCTCGTTACCCGTTAGACTGTTAAACCGTCGATTAGAGTTTTAGAAAAACAGCAAATCAAAGGGACCAACGGGCAACGGTTGGTTACAGTTTTAGAAGAACAAATCAAAGCGGCCAGGTGGGTGGGTCGGCTGTAACGGTGGATTTGTGTTACTTTGGCCAGGTTGGGTGGGTCGGCTGTAACGGTGGATTTGTATAGTAACAGCAAATCGCAGCCAGGTTGGGTGGGTTGGCTTCAATGGTTGATTCGACTGTTTGGTGGTTTGAACTAATTTCTTTTAATCATTGTCGCGTACGCAATTTTTATAATTACAGGATCTTCGTGAACAAAATTTAAAAAAAATGGTACTAAACGCGTGTATCGGTTTATACGTTTGGCTAAACCATAAAACCGTTAAAACTATACTGTGAACTAAACTGTATAAATCTCAAACCTGTTGTCCGTTGAGTTGGTTCGGTTTAAGCGGTATAATCATTTTCCAGGGCTTATGAACACCCATAGTTTTGATTATTATAAAGATTTGTTGCCGTGAATTATGTTTTATAAGAACATATTTTAAAAATTCTATAAAATCATGCACAAAATCAAACATGCATTTCATAAATGCATAATATTATTAGTTTAGGTGGTCACACACTCATACAGATTGGAATTGCTGTTGTGTCAATGGATCCTAGGCTAGAAAAGTAGAAATCACATGGACCCCCCGTATCCTGTGAATGTATTTTATTGGAAGTTAAGTGGAATTAACGTGTGTGGATTTTTTTAAAAGTGGTCAAGGTCCAATATCCTGAAAAGTCAACAAATATCCGCTCCAACCATCAAAATTTTCCAGATCATACAACAAAATTTGGACGTTTATTTAACTTCGAGAAAGTCACAAGATATTACATGTTACAAAAATAAATCTTAATTTTAAAAAATATAACTTTAGGAATATGACTGGTGCTGTAAACGAATCGATTAAACATGAACAAGGTCGTGTTTGTGTTCATTCGTTAAGGATATAATTTATGAACATTTACCGAACGAGATTTTATGTTCGTGGTCGTTCATTAAGGAAATGAACGTGTTCACGAACACAAATGATCGTTAAACGAAGGTCGATAGTATTTTTCGATGTGAATAATGAGAAGGAAAGTGTAACGGTGCATAATAAGGTGGATATAACGTTTCCTATTTATTTGTTGGTGAACGAGATAAATAATAATTGAAGAACATAAAAACTTTAGATAAAATAAATAAATAAATGCTAAAAAAGTCTTTGATAAACAACATAAACAAACGAATATGAACGAATATTCATGAACAAATTACCGAACATTCACGAATGTAATTGAACGAACAAGACATTTGTTCGTGTTCGCTCATTTAACTAGCTGAACGGTAAGATGAGAGTAAAATAGAAAGGACATGCCAAAGAAAAAGTATGTTAAAAACATGAAAATGGTAAAGCAATACTTTATAAACGATTTAAGAGGCATATTTTAAGTAATGAATTTACAAAACCGTATAATATAGATCTGTAAATAATGTTTGGTAGATTTAATCAGAGTTAGAAAGATAGACCGTTTAATTTATCACTGTTAACACAAATAATATGAGTGTTTATATGATTGTATAATTCTACACTTAAAATTGGTTATGTATTAAATGTATAAGAAAACTATGAAAGTGAACTTTGTAATGTGACTCATCATGAAACTTGTATCACTTTCGTAGGAATGGTAAGTGGATATCCTGGTTTAACAAAATACCGAAATAGTACAAGAGCATGACTTTCTCAAAGTGTCAAGACGCCCAGAGAAGTGATTATTTTTTCTTCTTTTTTTTTTTTCGCTTGAGTTCTTAATAATTTTTTTTTGAACGCCATGATTCTATAATTTTAGAAGAGGGCTAGCAAAAGCTGTAAAAACCCGACAAAGTACAAAACGAAAATGAAAAAACGATCCACCTATGCTACGATACTCGTTATAAAATAATATATCTGACATTAAAATCCACCCATCTCACCCAATCCAAATCATATTACGTCCTGCTTTTTATCCATAAGAATGTGTTTTCCTTTATGTCTTCCACTATTATGGCACCCAGGGTATTAAGACCATTGAATTCTTTGTTGTTTCTCGTCTTCTAAATTTGCCACATGGTTATTAAAAATACCACTCCAACCGCTTTCTTCCGGTTATTTGACCCTTTAATAGTCTCCACATAATTCATCGCTTCTTCACACGAGCTGAACGTCAATGAGTTTGGTAACTTCAACTGATCTTGCGGTTACACAAGACACTTTTAAATGTTTAGCGGTTTCATCATGTGCCCCACATCGCGAGATTCGCACAATCCTTCAGGCATATCGATTTTTGTTTTGTGATATGGTACAGATTCAGACAATGGTCACATAGCGCGATTCCACCAAACCAGTTATCAATCCAGAATTTTGCTTCCGATCCTACACCCGCTTCGACCTCCAGGCTATTTTTTTTATTGTGACACCATAAACATTACTATACATTTTTATAAATATAAAATTTACGCTTCTGACTTTCCCTTCAATAAAGATTTGATAACTATATTTTTCGGTCAAAATGCGAACCACTTAATTCGTCTCATGATTGTTGACTTAAGATAAAAATATTATATTGGACTTAAGACAAAAATATTAATATTGGTCTTAAAAATCTTTCTTTTTTAACGGAAGTAAACGCCACATGAATGAAATATTATTTTATATGCAATCAGTAATATACACATTTGAAAAGAATCAAATCTTTTATTAAAGCACGGCACAAAAGATGGAAATCCATGTAAGACCCATGTTGTTTAAAAAGAAACATTTGATTTTTTTAGTTTAAAAATATCTTTGTGAAACCTTATATTCATCTAAATAAATGCAAACTTTATTGATGATAACAAGACTTTCCCTAGAAGAATAAATAAAGTTTCTACCCATTGTTAGTCATAAGAGATAACAAGATAGGTAGGACAAATGTTTCGATGATTAACAAATGAGAGAACGTTATAACAAAAACGATGGATAATCAGTGGCGGATCTAGAAAATCTTCGTAGGGTAGCGTTTTAAAAAAAAGGGTAACGAAATCGAAAAAACGTCAAAAAAATGTCAATTTTTTTCTAAATTTTACACTATCGCCGGAGCGCCAAGGGGTAGCGGAGGCTACCCCTACCCCTAAGGTAGGTCTGCCCCTGTCGATAATGCATCTACAAATGCATGACAATCTCATGCTTGAGTCGAAATCTTATGTCTTGATTGCCATCTTGTAGTTGACAAAACACTACTTTTGACATGTTGTAAAGGGTTGAAAACTCAAGAAGCATTTGATTTATTTTAGGTTAAGGTTTGGAGTTTTACACGTGATTCTTGTTTTATTTTATGTTAAAGCTTGGAGTTTTACACGTGATTTGAAAAACGAAGCTCTCATATGTAGTTATGTATAGACTGAAATTATATAAGAAAATTTACATATTTGTTAGAAAGATTTAAACATAAAGTTGCAAGGATTTCCGATTCAATGCGCGGTTATCAATCGGATTTTTTTTCTTTTTTATTTGTGAAGTTATGAATATTGATGCATTATTTCATAAATTGAATGATATATATGAATTTAAACTAGGCATTATGACAACTTCAATGAAACAAAATTTTGGTAGGTATTGGGAGATCAAAGAAAGCAGTTAAGCAAATATGTTGATGCATCAAATTGAATAAATAAATTTTCGAAATGAATGCTTTTAGAAAAGTAAAAAAAGTGATTTAAAATAGACGAAATTCACATATACTATCATTATATATAGGAAGTGATTGACAATATCTTTTAAAAACAATCGATATGGTATAAAAAAATACGATGCAATTAATACATTGACAAATATCTTATAAAAACAATTAATATGGTATACAAAAAATATGATGCAATTAATAATACGAAACCAATTTTATATAAAGAACCATAATATCAACATAAAACACTTATATGCATTTCTTCTTCGATAAAGTGAAAGAGAACAATTACGTAACTATCTTATATCTTATGCATCTTATTTTAATTATATATCTCTTATTAATATATCATTACAGTAATAGTGGAATCAGTAAAACTAATACCCAAAAGGGCCCACATTGACATAATAAAATCAATAAAACTCAACAAAAAATGACACCCCTATAGGCCCATTCAACACAGAACAAATATTAAAGTAGTATAGTAAGGATAAATATAACACAACTATTGTTTGTGACGCCAAATAAAATGTAAGAAAGTGAGGTGATTATGCGTCTAGGTCTTATTGATCGTAACAAAAGTAATTTGTATAGGTTTTAAAAACCGGTTTATACCGGCCAGTTGAACTAGTTAAACCAGATGTCGGAAGCTTGGTCGGCACGAATCATACCGGTAAATTGAGGGAACATAAAAGAAGTTGTACTGCCAATATACTAGGTTATACCGGTCCGGTATAGGACCAAAGGTTCAAATTTGGACTTTTAATATTTTACGGGTCCAAAAAAGGTGATGATTTACCCTCCCAGTAAAACTCTTGCCCAGAAAGGTACTAATAGTGAATTTTTGGATTATGGATTAACTTTTGAAATATTTTTATAAAGGAATGATGTAGTTTTGTATTATTTTTTAGTTGAAATTGCATATTATGAATTTATAGGGTTAATTAATCAACCCGATTAAATCTCCCGGTTCAACCGGTTGAACCATTTCTGAGTCTAACCCGTTATGACGTTTTAAAAACATTGTTCTTTACGATTCTCTACCTATATTTAACATCCCACCGCACCCATATATACAAAACCAATGTCAAGAAAAATGGAAGAGTAAGTGTAGTGCTCATGCAAAATGGAAGAGAGAGTTGATTATGCGGTTACACCATGTTGATCATAATTAAAGTAATTGGTATACCTAAACTTAAAAGTAACATCTCACCACTCCCATATTTACAAAACCAATGTCAAATAAAATGGAAAAGAGAGTAACTGGTACACTTTGTTTATGATTTATACAGCTCGCTACTTGAGATTAACAGCCCACCACGCCCGTATATACAAAACCAATGTCGAATAAAATGGAAGAGAGAAAGCTAGGTGATTATGCGATTACCTCTTGTTGATCATAATTAAAGTGATTGTTACATTATGTTTTTATGGTTTTTACGGTTCTCTAATAATCAACATCCCACCACACCCATGTACAAAACCAATTCAAAGCGTAAAAAACGCATAAGCATGAAGCTTAAGTCTATGGAGCAAGAACTCCCATAGTAGTAACGGTCAAGAAAGCATAGGGGACAAGATATCAAACGCACGTTACAAGCCAACCAAGAATAAAGAAAAACCAACCAATTTGAGCCATCACGACCAGAACCAACCGAGCCGCAACCAACACACATTACAATCTCTGAGCATGTAGTTTTGTTTGACTTCTTATTCACAAGAGGCGCGGGCGTCAGGCCAAAAGCCCTGAAAATCCAAAAAAGTGTGCCTTTTTGGCGCTTCTTGTAATTACTCTAAGCGCTGAGCGAAAAAGCCGCAGGGTGAGCGCCTTGTTGCGTTGAGCGCTTAAGCGCGCCTAAGGCGCACTTTTTAAAACGAAGCACATTTCACATTCATCACAACACATAGTCTAAGATCAGCAGTAATACCCTCAAATTGCAAGTACTTTGAACAATCAACACTCACTCGGTCCTTTAGCAGTTAATTAGCTGCACAATAACGCTTGATATTCTATTTGCTAAACAATACGAGTTCTAGTTCATCTAAATGCTCATTCTTAACGGGTTTGCCATATACTTGGTATTCAACAAAATTAAGAAAAAAAAAGTAAGCGAAATGCAATGCTAATACTGAGTCTCAGCTTCCCGCTACTTGAAATTCACTATGTTCTGTAAAACCTGATGCAATCATTTACTATTTATAGAGCTGCTGTTAGAGCCAAATGCAATGGAGACAAATGATAATGATATGTAACATAGTATACTGATGTGTTAATACCAAGTCTCGGCTTGGCGCTACTATAAAGAAAGTGACCCTACCCTAAAGTAACCGATATATGTAACTGATAGCAGGCCTTGGAAGCTTTATCTAATGTATCTGAAACATGTGCTCGGTAACTATAGCTTATAGCAGATTGAGAATAACACATCACAAAATTATATAACATAGAATCCATTTAAAACAAAAGGCTATAAAGCAACAAAACGGCTGTTCTTATTGTTTCAGAAGTAATTGTATTCATTCCTAATGACAAATCAAATCAAAAAGGCATAATTTGCATTCCATTCGAAAACAATGTATTCAATTTCTATACCACCTTATGTATTAACATGCTCACTAGTCCTCTGTAAAAGCATAGTACCATAGAAATATAGATCAAACTCATAAGAGAACCAGCATCATAACTCCCAAACACTAAGGTAAAATACTGTCTATATTGACAAACCTAGCACTAGTGCCGGTGTCTAAGGGTAACCAAACATGCAAGAAGGTGAATAGAAAAGAAGACACACCATACCATCCATAGACTACTTGTTTCTAACGCCTCGGGTTCACACTGTAACAACGGAAAGCTTGAACGTCGCGGTTTTGTTGTCAGTCTGCTCGTACTGCTTCCTGCAGCCAGGGCATCGGCCGTTATCTTCGAGAATTTTCTTGTGGCAGAATAGGCAGAGCCGATAACCACATGGACACGGTAGAAAACTTGAATCGGTCATGTCTAGATCTTCACAACATATAGGACAAGATGACGGAGCACATATGAAACCATGGTGTGACCCTGATTGCATTGGGAAACTGTTTTGTTTTAGCAAATTTGGCAGACTTTGAGGACGGGACGCATCGTCAGGTCTCCAGGCCCGAAAATCATTTGAGGCTCGATGACCTTCTTGACCGGTACCCTTGGTTAAGACAAACTCTCGCTCGGGTGTGGTTTCACGCACAGGGGACTCCAGATTAGGGTCATCATGATTGTTTTGAACGTCATCAGCCGCTAAAGCGTCAGCCATGGTTTCCCAATCATCCAAACAATCATCATCATCATCGTCATTATCATTATCCTTATCGTTATCATTATCGTCACAGTCGCCATCGTCTTCATCCGTCATGCTTCTCGAAAAACACCCGCCACTGCTACTGCTGCTGCCACTGCTGCTTCTGCTACTACTCCCAGTGAAATTCGTAGGAGTGTTCGACGGTGATTCCGAATCACTGTAATGATTCATCATCCTCTCATTCTCTTCCTTACCAACACTAACTTCCAATTTCACCATCGAAATCTCTCTCTCGTTCACTTTATGCGTCTCCGCATCAGCCCTTTTCACACCACCACTAACCTTTGTTTCTTCCTTGACCCCTACCCCCCTGTTCTTCACTGTAAATCAACCAATTGGTCAGTCATGCATTTTCACAAACACCTTATCTGCATACAAACCAAACCAATCAAACACGCAAATAAACATACAATAACAATTACCTTGTGAAAGCCACTGTTCTCTACGAACATCAAGCTTGCTCTGCTTCAATTTAGCAGTCCTATTCACCTTCAAACAAAAACACCCAAATTTATGTAAAACCAAGAAGTCTAAACAAACACGTTTCTTGATAACCAACAAATCAAGATTAAAACTTGACACATACCCTCTTCTTCTTTCCAAAATCCTTAGCGTTTGATGCAATATTTGGGATCAAAGCGTTAGCGATCGAATCGTACACCATGGTGGCAAATTCTTGAAAATCTTGAAACAAAACCCTAGAAATCGAATTGGGGGAAGCGTGTGAAAAAAGGGTTGAATCGAAAGCGAGAAGGTTGGAGATTGAAATTGAGAGAAAGTGATGGATTTATGAGAAGATTTGGTTGATTGATTGATTTTGATTTCTGGTGAGTCGATGGATAGATAACGGCTCTGCTTCGGTTCACCCCTCTTTTTGGTAACACGCAGACTCTCTCTCTACCACCAAACTTGTAGTTATGGATTGAAGTTACTGAACTGCCCTTTGGTTGTGAGTTTATTTTTGCACTTGCCACTGCTGTTGGTTGCTGACAATTGGTGTCAAAAAATAAGAAAGTGTATAAAAATTATAAATGAGTATTTAAGTTGAAAATATCTAAATAGGTTAAGATTTATATAATATCTAAAGTAGCAGTTGACGGTATGATTTTTCGGAGACATGCCCAAATTAAACTCTGAATCTAACGTGAGCCTAGTTAAGACAGTATAGTCTGGTCAGAGTGAGGTAACAGACTGTTTAATTTGGAGAGTGTGGTAGCCTAATACAAGAAAGTCACCATTCCAAAAAAAAACTTTATTATTATTTTATATGATTTTTATATAATAAAAAAAATTTTGGTTTATTTATAGACTTTATGATTGATACATTTATCTAAACACAACTTCTAACCCCTTCTTCACACATGTTGCATGCAACAGAAAGACTTTTACACAACTACGATTTCTAAAATGTAATACAAGATAGGTTTATATGAAGAAGCTTATATTCTGCATACTTTTCACAAGCAACACTAAAATGAATGTAAATGTTTAATGTTGAATTAGTGAAACAATTTTTATTTAAAGCAACGTTAAAAGGTTAAAAGGAATGTAAGTATATAATGGTGGAGTTATAAAAGTGACAGGGTCATGTGACAACATTGATTTTTCAAATTTATACAGAGCGTGTACTACAGAAATTTCGTTTGACACCATTGTTTTTCGAACGTTGACCCCATAAAAATAAATACCGCAATAGAAACCCAAGTTCGTGTCCTGTTTTTGCCGTTTTTGTATATGCTGGTTCTGAGTCATTTTTTTATCCTTATTCAGTTCACTAGGTAAACAACACAAATGCCACAACGAAACTTGTGCAAAGGGCTTATGATTAGAAACCATTTGAGTTAAGGGAGAAAGGGGCACCCGATGGTACTACCCTTGCCCCGACCAATCAACCGATGTCATGTCAAATTCATTACAAACTACCATTACACTATACAACACTGGTGACACCTTACTCTTTCACTACAAAAACCCTTGAACCATGGACCTCACTCTTTTACTCCACCCACCATGCAAGAGATGGACCCTATCCTCAAACCTCTCTCCTACCCTTGCACACGTTCCTCTACCCGAAAATATAACCCACCAAACCTACCCTTAAGGGTGACAGTGATGTTTTAGCATGGGTTCATACCCGGATGTGGTACCCATAAAGGCGCCCGTCCACCCTAATTTGATGTATGCAAACCAAAAGGATGAAGCTCCAAAATTTGAATAAAGTCATGATGTTGATTTGATACATTCAACAATGGGCTTTCAAGTCAGAGTTCACACTTAAGTTGGTATTTATATGTATAAATAAATGCATGTACGATTACATTTATATGTTGTTGCTTTCTGAAGTTTTTGTTTTTATGACCTTTGGGACAAATAGTTGGATAGTCTATTAACTGATTATTTTCTATAGATACCTCATCATATAAATTAGTTGCTTTCTGTCTAGTTGTAGGAAAGACATAATCTTTATGATCAATTTATTCACACACCCCTGCTGCTTATTTGAATATCTCTGGGCTCTAGACGGATCGTCTAAGCCTAGACGCCCCGTATAGCACTGATTTTGAGAAGTCAACAAGTACCTGGCAGGACCCATAGATTTTAGTGTTTAGACGGGCCGTCTGGACCTAGACGACCCGTCTAGGATGTTGTGTTTTTTTTTGTTGGAAAATGGGTGTTTTGGTGGGGAGATTGAAAAAATAGTGTTTTGGTGAGGTAAATTGGTTGTTGTTGGAGGTTGATTTTTTTAGGTGTAATTTTAGGTTTTTAAAAAGTTTTGTTTGTTGTGCAAAAAGTGAGTTATGTTTTTTAATCGTTTATATATTTAATTGTTTTTACATTATTTTAAAAAAAAATATAATACTAAAATTTAATACTGTTTTCAACATTTTAAGATGAATGCAACAAGTGTATGTTGTTTTCGTATTACATTTCAATGTCGATTTAACACAAACAATCATCAAGTAATCGAATAACTGAAAACAAAGTTAAATATAACAAATATAACATAAATTTCTACAACAAAAGCAATATTTATCTGTACAGCTGAAAAGTAAATACAAAATGTCTATGTATAAGAGTCGGCCTCGGAGTCGAGATCGGGATCTGGCATCTGCGGCTGCTGCTGCTGATGTGGTGCTCGAGGTGGTGGGAGCGGTATGGGAGGTAACCCGTCTCTCTCACGTCTATCCTGCATCTCCTGAACCACCCAGCCCATGAGATCCATAAGCCTGTTGACGTCGGCTCGTAAGCGCGGTACGCCGCAACCCCCGGGCATGACGTGGAAGGACGTGCTGCGGAAACTGAGGCGCCCGTGAGGTGGTGGTGGCGGTGCCGGTGCCGGTCCGTCAACATCAACGGGAGGGTCCTGGACTACCGCTGCCTCATCTGCCGGCGGACGGACTGGAGCGAAGTGATTGGGAAGCGGCTCCGGAATCCATGGCTCACCTTCGCGGGTTTTAAACCGCTCGCCTAGCATGTCGAACCTCTTCACCAGGCTCATCCCCCGCAAGGTCAGAAAACCCATCCGCGTGGACGGTATGGACGGCTGCAAGTGCGGGTCCGACTCCGGCAGAAGACCCAACGACCGGGCGATGAAGGTGACGTACGCCCTGCCGTACAAAAAACCGCGCTCCTGCTGGTGGTGGGCGGAGGCGAAGTACTGGGCGAGACCTTGCACAAGTGCGCACGGCCTCCTGTACAAAAGGCAATAGAAAAAAAACAAGTCGGTGCTCGTACACCACTCATGGCTTTGTCCACGAGCGGTAATAGACGTAGCGAGCATCCGATGTAGATACCTACACATTATGTTAGCGAAAAACGGAAATTAATTCATAGCAACAATAATCAAACAATTAACGTAATAAACGTACGTACCTGTACAGCGGGTCGACAACGTGAGAAATCCTCCCCTTCGCCCTGACATGCTCCCAAGTGTCGGGGCCTGCGACCACCTCCCAAAAGCCTAAAAAAGTGGCTTTATCCACCACCACAAGCTCCTCCGTATATACATCGGTGGCAATCTCCTCCTGCAGGTATATGCCGCTATGAACGGCAAACTCTGCAAGCGTCATCGAACGCCACACACCGACCAGCCTAAATGAAACCTCCGGCGGAGGGGGAGGACCCTGTGGCTGGGGAGGCGGCTGGTCGACCCGTGGAGGGTGGAACGTGAAGGGGGACGGAAACTCGACGAGCAGTTCCCTGTAAGTCGGCGTGCCGGCCAGGTCAAACAGTCGGTGCCACGGGGAATCAACGGGAATGAAGAATGAAGTCTGGGCGTCTCCCCGATCGCCTGGATCGCGTCCCAGTCGACCGCCGAGTGCGATCCGACCTGCATCCGGTGTAGCTTGCCGTAAAATCGGGCGGCCTCGGTGTCGGGAGGGAACTCAAGGTATGGGTGGTCGTGGAGCGGATCCACCGGCGCTGCCGGGTCCCGTCGCGAACCATGCGGATGTGGGTCCCCGTGTATCGGATCTCCAATCTCATCCATAACTAATCTGCGATTGTATAATACAATTTAACACGAATAAAACAATAAATTATAAAAGAAAGTATTTTCAATGTCGTCTACTAGGGTCGTCTAGGTCTAGACGCCCCGTCTTGTTCATCGGAAATCCCAAGCAGGACACCTAACAGCGCATAAACCCCAAAATCTTTCAAATTCACAACCAACCTACATTCTAAATACATAACACATTAAAATGTATTGAAGTATAGTTGAAAATACTCACCGGAGAAGCTTGATTTCGCAAAAATACGGCCCGAAATACGGTAGAATACGTATGTGTGTGTGGGGTTGAGTGTGTTTGTGTCGTCTATCTCTGATCATCTAGGTGGTCAGACATATACGAGGCCTAGACGGGTCGTCTAGGCCTAGACGACCCGGAATAAATGCTAAATTACCATTTTACCCCTGAACTGCGTCTGTCTAGGCCTAATTCAGGGGCAAAATGGTAATTAACCAGCTGAGTGTTTTACAGCTCAGCATGGTTAATTACCATTTTGCCCCTGAATTAGGCCTAGATGGGCGGCAGTTCAGGGGTAAAATGGTAATTTACATTTTCAATTTAAAATTCAAAAATTTTCAGGGATAAAGATCCCGCCTGTACTGTACGTGGTGCCTAGGTCTAGACGACCCGTCTAGACCCTGACATTATGATCGTTTTGCCCCTGGTTTTCGCCTAGACGGCCAAGAAACCGGGGGTAGAATGGTAATTTATAATTTATGCTTTAAATTCAGACTTTACCAAATTTAACTGTATATATACGGGTTGTCTAGTTCTTAGTAATATGACCATTATGCCCCTGAGCTTATCCTAGACGGCCAACAAACCGGGGGTAGAATGGTCTTCTTGCTAGGTCTAGATGGGGCGTCTAGGTCTAGACGACTTGTATATATACATTAAATTTTTTTGGTATAATCAATAGTATTTTATTTACGTAATTTGAACTTTGATATAAGCCGACATTCTACCAGTACACCAAAGGCACAACAAATAAACCATACAAAGCCTATCTAAAAACCAACAAACTCCGGGTATTGACAAACAGACGGCAATTATTGTGACATTCGTGTAAAACGGGTTTCAAAACCCGATTCGTTCAAATAAATCAAGTATTAAATTTGAAGTCTTGTTAAGTATTTTTTTTTCACCACTTAATCCGAGTTCTTAATTTATAGTTTATAAATAAATTAAAAAGAACTAAAACATTAAATAGAAATAATAAAGTTAATAAATAAGGTTAAAAATACTAAAAATAAATACAATAGGGCAACCGGGTTCGAACCCGGGTCCCCATCAAACACACACACAGCATAGACCACCGAGCCACACACACCACTTGTTTCTAAAACCAAAACAACTATAATTTATACTCAATCAAAGGTCAGCCTACAAATTCGAATTTTGGCTAAATCAGTAACGGCCGACAAGCTCAATTCAAACAATCACGCTAAATTATTGGTTTCCGGTTGAGAAAGCGTGTGTAACTGATGTTGAAAATCAGTTATAACCGCAAGACAAATCAATTTGATATGAAACCAATTGAAATCAATGATTTCAAAATCAAGATTTTAAAACCGTAAACTTGGCAATCATTTGCCTATAAATAGCAACTTCAACCAGTTCTAAAACTCGTTCAATCTCTCAAACTCTCTCTTAAACTCTCGCTAAAACACTCTGAAGCTGTCCCTGCAAGTCGCCGGAATCCTCAGTTTTTCGCCGAAATTTTCAACAGAAAAAAATCGTAACGTTTCTTCAATCGGTATAGTCTCTAAAACTTTTTGATATCTGTTGTAAGTGATTAGTTGTTTTAAACAGTTAATCAAAACTGTTTAATCAAGTTATCAGACGGGTTCAATGTCTGGGTTTTAATGAAAGAAGATGAAGTTTGTTTAGTGTTTAAGTATAATTAAATATGGTGTTTTAATCGGGTTAGACACACAGTCCAGGGTGGACTGTGTGCAATAACAAAGCACACGTTCCGGATTTCGAGTCGCACGTGTCTCCGATTTTCTGAAATAAAACCAACACTTTTTAAACTTATTCAGATCAACTTATAGCATGTATATAAATTTAATATAATTCAGTGTTAATACATGTTAGACACCCAGCCCAACTGATTGGGCTGTGTGCACACGAATTGTAGGTCTCGAGTTCGAGCCGGGCAGTTGTAACCGGTTTTGGTCATATTAAATCCTTTTTAATAAAAACAAAATAAAGTCAAAGCTAGTTAGTATATATATATAATTAAAATGGAGTTTATTTCGGGTTAGACACATAGCTCAGTTGGTAGAGCTGCGTGCACGCATACGGGAGGTCACGAGCTCGAACCTCACACGCTGCCTATAATAAACGAGTCTGACCGGTCGTTGACCAGTTAACCCTGGGAAAAAGGGGGAAATTTTTATAATTAAAATCCTTTTATTTTTAAAATTTAGTTAAACATACTTAAAAATAAGGTTTTAAAGCCTACAAAATTTGTATAAATTCCACAAAAATAACCTAAAAATCTAATAAAAAGCATTAATTAAAAATATTAACTTTTATTTATTTATCGAATTGTTATGTTATTATTTAGGTTAGTTTACTTCGTCGGCTAAATCTTAAATTCGTGCGTACTCTTCATCAACCAAGGCAACGCACCCACTGTGAGTGAATTCTTACAAATTCCCCTTTTTATTCATATTTTGGGGTGTATCATGTGTCGCCTTATTTATTTCGTCTATTCAAACTTGTGCTATTACCATTATATGATCTAAACGTGTGATGTAAATGTTGTTTGTTGTGATGTGTGTTTACATTTTGTCAAGTTGCGTGCAAATCATTCATTAGGCCCATCAGTTCCTCGTTGGAGACGAGTTGAGCATCGCGTGCCTCATTAGATCGGCTCCGTTTGATTGAGCCTTGATCTCATTGTTCATCATTTGGTGTGTGCGTGTGCATTAATTGATATTATGTGTATTGTGATTAAATTTACATATACGTATACTCATATGTGGTTATACACCTTTTTATAACCAATATAACAAATTCATTCAAATGTTTTCATAAGATTCACTCGCCAACTTTTGTTGACCCAAAACCCTATTTTTACTCATGATACAGGTGGACAGGTTGAAGCAAGGAACACATAGGAAATTGCCTTAGAAGAAAAATAAAGAAGTCATGAAAAATGTATTTGAACATGTTGTACTTATATGTTTATTGTAATTTCTTCTTTCAAAAGAAATAATAAATACAAAACTTTATAGTAAATGTCATGAGCTTTGATGAAAACCCAATCATGCCCCGACTACCATTTCCGCTGCGGGTCATGGTGTGACAATTATACTCTCCGAGCTCGCACGTCCCACCGTCGCCACCGGCAGTACTGATAGTTCGTCGTTTGCCGGTGCCGACGGTGGGACGTGAGAACTCAGAGAGTATAATTGCTGTTCTTTGTCAATACCCAGAGTTTGTTGGTTTTTAGATGGGCTTTGTATGGTTTTTTAAACCGTACAAAGCCTATCTAAAAACCAACAAACTCCGGGTATTGACCAACAATTATACTCTCCGAGCTCTTACGTCCCACCGTTGCCACGAGAAGTATCGACATTTCGTTGTCTGCCGGTGCTGACGGTTGGACCTGAGAGCTCGGAGAGTATAATTGTTGTTGTTTGTTAATACCCGTAGTTTGTTGGTTTTTAGATGGGCTTTGAATCTAAATACCAACAAACTTGGGTGTTGACAAACAGACGGTAATCATAGTATCCGAGCTCTTACGTCCAACCGTCGCCACGGGCAGTATTGACATTTCGTCATCTGCCGGTGCCGACGGTTGGACGTGAGAGCTCAGAGAGTATAACTACCGTCTGTTTGTCAATACCCGGAGTTTGTTGTTTTTAGATACAAAGCTTTGTATGGTTTAATTGTTGTGCCTTGGGTGTACTGAAGGAATGTCGGCTTATATCAAAGTTCAAATTAAGTAAACAAATCCTATTAGTTATACCAAAAAATTTTTTTATATTATAAAAATCTTTTTATTATTTATACAAATAAATCGTATTAAACATAAAAAAATCGAGCCATTGTTCTTGATTTGTTGACCGTGGTTGACCAAGACTGATCATTAGACGATGACTGAGACTCGTTAGGTGCTGTAGAAACACCTGAAATAAGTTCAACAATATATCACTATGTTAAACCACAACACACTCTATTACGCAAACAAAAACCATATATATTTAAAAAATGACAGTATTTCTCATTTACGAGCATTTACTCCTCGAGTTTCCCTTCGGTTACGGTCTTCAATTAAGCACAAGACACTCTTTGACGTGTAGTCGAGTGAGATACAAATTTGCACGCTGGAAACCGTCCCTCCAATACTTTTTTTCCAAAATATATAAGGCTGATCTCCATCAGGTAAATATGTTTTTAACTCACTATGAAACCTCAGGCGTTTTTCAAACCATCTCCGCGAGATACGGATTGCCTGCGTATGGGGGTGACTCACCACCATATCCTGCACCATCACGAATAATGTCTTGTACACTAGACACAACCTCCTCTTGCTCGTTAGAATTGGGAACACCGCTCTCCCCCTTAAAAACGATATCACAATTAGTAAATAGTTAAAACAACGACTAGTTTAACCTAATAACTGTTACCGTATTGACTTCAGGCACCCATGACCCGTCCTAGTTTAATAACATATCACCACCTATGGATGATATCAGATGAAGTAATACAAGCCAAAGTTCATGACAAACAGAATAACGACGACGAATTGAAAGTTTTATGCGACATCAAATGCTCTGCATGGGTCTATTTAACAAAGAAATAGACGCTCCGTCGAACGCCTACGCGGGGCGTATCACTTTACTACTTTATCGACATGCATTGAATGATATCAGATGAAGTAATATAAGCCAAAGAAGAAGTCGGAGAGAATTCCGACGACGAATTGAAAAATTTTTGCGACACAAATGCTCTGAATGGCTCTGATACCAATCTGTCACACCCCGACCCGCAGCGGAATAAGAGTCGGGGCATAATTGGGTTATCACCAAAGCTCATGATATTTACTAATATGTTTCCTATTTATTAAAGTCAAAGTTACATTTCCAAATATCCAAACATGTCCATACAATACAAAGAAAATAAACCAAACATAACGATTCCAAACTCTAAATCATTTTATTCTTCTAGTCCAATCCTATGTGTTTCTGGCTGCTGCTGGTTCACCTGTATCATGTGTAAAAATGGGGGTTTTTGGGTCAACATAAGTTGGCGAGTGAACCTTATTAGATAAACATTTATTAATGATTTACTTGTTAGTTTATCAATGAAAAATTATGCATAATCATAAATGAGCAAATGTAAATAATCAAGCAGTGGCAAATAGCAATCACAACTATAACATACAATAACATATGATAGCATACATGAACATACCAACATCATACGATAATTAACATAAATGAAACTGTGCGATCAAGGCTCAATCAAACGGAGCCGATCGTATTGCATGTACTGAAAATGAAAATGTCTGTGCGATCAAGGCTCAATCAAACGGAGCCGATCGTATGTGGGCACGCCAGGTTCACGCTCATAATGAAATGGGGAACATGCTCAACGCTCATAATGTAATGGGGAGCGGCGGCCTATGAAATTGCATGTACTGAAAATAATAAATTGCATCCAACAATAACTACACAACAGTTGAAACAAACTGAATACACATGTTCACGATATGATGTATGCACAATGGTTTAACTATAATATATATATAACAAGACACATGATACACCCCAAAACGTGATTAAAACGGAGAATTTGTAAAGATTCACTCACATTGGGTGCGTTTGAATGGAGATGATAAGATGCGCACGAGTCGGGAGAGATGAACAACGAGAATTTCTAACCTAATTAATGGCGAAAAAATATAGTAAATGAGTGGATTTTATTAAGGATTTTAATGGAATTTTTAGATATATTATTGTGAGTTTAAGGCTATTTTCTATCTTTAAAAATGTTATTTTTAAGTATTTTTTATTGATTTTTAAATTAAATTAAATAAATAAAAATATAAAAAAAATTGTTTATTTTGCGTTGACCGTTGACCTGTTGACCGGTTCGGTCAGTGTGCAAGAATGCGCTGGGTGAGACTCGAACCCGAGACCTCCCGTACGCGTGCACGCAGCTCTACCAACTGAGCTACGTGTCTAACCCGAAATAATCTTGTTTTTAATTATATTTATATACTAATTCGATTTAACCAAAATTCTTTTAATTTCAAAAACATTTTAATTCAACAACCCGGTGCCAGTAACAGGTTTCGAACGCGTGACGTGCGACTTAGCGTTGCACACAGTCCACCGCTGGACTGTGTGTCTAACCTGGTTAATATCTCGGTTTTTCTTATACTTAACAACTAACAAAGATTAACCCGGTTCAGTTTTAAACAAAAAGGCATTTTATTACATAGAGAGTAAGGCTGGGACAGGATTCGAACTCGCGCCGTATGCTTATATGTTTGGACACAGTCCACCGCTGGACTGTGTGTCTAACCCGTTCATTATATCGATTTTTATTATACTTATGTTATACTGCGTCTTCGTCTTCTTCGTTAATTTTACCCAGAAAACCAAGTCTAACTGCTTTTAACTGATTCATGTCATTTTCGATTTTTAAACATTATAAGTAATTTAAAGGTAAAGAATTGAGAGAGTTTGGGGAAAAGGATGTGCCGATTAATGTTGTTCACAGAATTCCGGCAGAGGTTCGTCGGTTCTGAGAGTGAACTCTGGCTGTTAAAATCAATTAACAGGTTTGTTCGATTATTTGAGAAGTTGAGGCACTTAATCAACGTTTAACAGACGTTTGAAAGGTCATACCAGTTCTCGGTGGGTTTCCGGAAGTTTCAGAAGTTTTCCGGCGAAGGTAGGATTTTCGACAAACGTTGACTAGGATTGAATCTGATGGTGGAGTTGTGTTAGTCACCGATTAATCACATGATTGAAACAGAAAGAGTCGAAGGAATTACCGTGTGGATGTGAGTCTCGGTTTTCCGGCGACTTGCAGAATTTTTCCGGCGAGTTGATTTAAGCTTCTCCGGTGGACTGTAAGGTTGCGGAAATGTAATTGAAAGTCTTGCAAAGTGTTTTGAGTCGCAGGAGGGGTCTAAGATTGAAGTAATCCGAGAATTGAAAACTCTCGGTTATTAAACCGATCCACTTCCGAATTCAAGTTCCATTCACGGCAGCATTGATTGGAATCATCAGTTTATCGGTTATACTAGTTGAATCGCGAGTATCCAGATCGACTTTGGGTGTTTGATAACCGATTTCAGTTACAATTGGTGAAATCGATTGATTTACCTTAGTCCATAAAATCTATTTGTTTCCTAAAGATGACAGAAAACAAACAAGTGGCGGAGTGGTGATGTGTGTGTGTGTTATGTCTTTGGATTTCACTTCCGGCTGACCCGGGTTCGAGCCCCGGCAGCAACATTTTATTTTTATTTATTTTGTTTTCACTTTTTATCAAATATAATTTTTATAGTTTAGTTTGTTTATTAATTATTCTCATCAGCGAGGCACTTCTTCAAGTTTGATACGTGGAATGTGGGATGAATCCTGTTGAGTTCTTCTGGTAGGTCAAGCTTGTATGCTACAGGTCCTACTCTTTCGAGTATCTTGAAAGGTCCTACGTAGCGTGGTGCTAGCTTGCCTTTTTGACCAAAACGAACTACTCCCTTCCACGGTGATACTTTTAAAAGTACTTGATCACCAATGTCAAACTCCAAGGGTTTTCTTCGTTCGTCAGCATAACTCTTTTGACGACTTTGAGCCGCTAGAAGATTGTTTCGGATTTGATGGATCTTGTCTGTGGTTTCTTGGATCAATTCTGGTCCAGTGATTTGAGCTTCCCCAATTTCATGCCAACATACTGGAGATCGGCACTTACGACCATATAAGGCTTCAAAAGGTGCCAAGTCGATACTGAATGATAGCTGTTGTTGTACGAAAATTCTACTAATGGTAGATGAGCGTCCCAATTTCCCTTGAAATCTATAACACATGCTCGAAGCATATCTTCAAGAGTTTGAATGGTGCGCTCAGGTTGTCCATCAGTTTGAGGATGATAGGCGGTACTGAGATCTAATCGCGTACCCATAGCGGATTGTACTGCTTGCCATGTTCGTGAAGTGAAACGACCATCACGATCATAAATAATGCTTAACGGTACCCCATGTCGGCTTACGATTTCGCTGATATAAATACGAGCAAGCTTTTCGTTCTTGAAATCTTCGCGGATAGGAATAAAGTGAGCTGATTTTGTAAGTCGGTCTATAATTACCCATATAGTGTCATACCCACCAGAAGTGCGAGGTAACCCGGTAATGAAGTCCATGGTTATATTTTCCCACTTCCATACAGGTATTTCAGGTTGGACCAGAAGTCCTGAGGGTCTTTGGGGTTCAGCTTTCACCTTGGAACATGTAAGGCACTTAGAAACAAAAACAGCAATATCCTTTTTCATTCCAGGCCACCAATAGGTATATCGTAGGTCTTGATACATCTTATCGGCTCCTGGGTGTATAGAGTATCGTGTTTTGTGAGCCTCATTCATAAGAATTTCACGAAGATTGTTGTGGTTAGGAATCCATATACGATCTAGATAGTACAGAATACCGTCAGACTTAGTTTCAATACTAAGTTCAGCTCCACAGGACATCTCCTTTCGTACATCATCTTCCGTTACTGAAACGTGTTGGGCTTCTCGAATTTGATCTTTAATGTTGGTTATAATTTGCGAACATAGAAGACGAATGGAGTTCGCATAACCCTTTCGACTAAGTGCATCAGCCACCACATTTGCTTTACCAGGGTGGTATCTAATTTCACAGTCGTAATCATTTAAAAGTTCGACCCATCTTCGTTGCCTCATGTTTAACTCCTTTTGATTGAAGATATGTTGAAGACTCTTGTGGTCAGTGTATATTTCACACTTAGTACCATAGAGATAATGCCTCCATATCTTAAGAGCGAACACAACGGCTCCAAGTTCTAGGTCATGAGTGGTGTAGTTCTTCTCATGCGTCTTGAGTTGTCTCGAAGCATAAGCTATAACTTTTCCTCTTTGCATTAGAACGCAACCTAATCCTTGCCCTGACGCGTCGCAATAGACCACAAAATCATCACAACCTTCAGGAAGAGTGAGGATTGGTGCATCACAAAGTTTTTGTTTAAGAGTTTGAAAGGCTTCTTCTTGCTTGGGTCCCCATATGAAAGGTTTTCCCTTATGAGTTAAAGCCGTGAGTGGTACAGCAATGCGAGAGAAGTTTGAAATGAAACAACGATAATAGCCAGCTAGACCAAGGAAAGATCTTACTTCAGTTGGTGTACTGGAGCTTGCCATTCTTGTACCGCTTTGATCTTTGAGGGGTCGACATGTATTCCCTTATCATTGACTACATGTCCGAGGAATTGCACCTCTTTTAACCAGAATTCGCATTTGGAGAATTTGGCGTAAAGTTTTTCATTCTCTAGAAGTGTAAGGATGAGTCGAAGATGACGCTCGTGATCAGATTTAGACTTTGAATAAATAAGAATGTCGTCGATGAAGACTATAACGAATCGATCAAGATAAGGTTTGCAGACTCTGTTCATTAGGTCCTTGAAGACAGCTGGTGCGTTGGTTAAACCAAATGGCATGACCATGAATTCATAATGGCCATAACGAGTTCGGAAAGCAGTCTTTGGGACGTCTTCTTCATGTACTCTAAGTTGATGATAGCCAGATCGAAGGTCGATTTTTGAAAAGCAGTTGGCACCTTGAAGTTGGTCAAGAAGATCATCAATGCGAGGTAAAGGATAGCAATTCTTGATTGTTAACTTGTTGAGCTCTCTGTAGTCGATGCACATACGAAACGATCCATCTTTCTTCTTTATGAAAAGAACAGGTGCACCCCAAGGCGATGAACTAGGACGTATGAATCCCTTGTCAGTCAACTCTTGTAATTGACTAGCTAGCTCTTGCATTTCAGAGGGGGCTAACCTATAAGGAGACTTTGCAACTGGTGTAGCACCAGGTATAAGATCAATACGGAATTCGACTTCTCTAACTGGAGGAAGTCCTGAAATGTCGTCAGGAAAAACTTGTGGGAAATCTTTTACTACAGGAATGTCTTCAAGTTTCTTCTCCTTGGTTCCGTTTTTGATGATATGAGCTAAAAACGCGTCATAATTCTTGCGAAGATATTTTTGAGCTTGAAGACAAGACATTAAGCTGAGTCCTTTCGACGAGGTTTCTCCAATGATTCGAAGAATCTTACCGTTTGAAAGAGGAATACGTATAAATTTTTCGCGACATACAACTTCTGCCTGATGTTGACTGAGCCAATCCATACCGATTATAATATCAAAACTTCCCAGCTTCATAGGAATAAGGTCGACTGAGAAATCGTGGTCGTTTAAGGTGAGGGTACAGTTGCGTATAATAGAGTTTAATGAAACTGGTTTCCCGTCCGCAACTTCTACTGTTATGGATTCCGTGAGCTTATCCCGATTTTTGTTTAAGATAGGTTCAAATTCTAAAGACACAAAACTTCTATCCGCACCAGTATCAAATAACATAGATGCATATCTACCATTTATAAGGAACGTACCGTTAACCACATTGCCGTCAGCTCTAGCCTGATTAGCGTTAATATTGAAAGATCTTCTCTTGCAGGTGGAGGAGCTTGGTTCGCTTGATTCACCGGGTTGGCTTGGGCCTGAGCATGAATAATGTTTACCAACCTTGGACAAGTGTTTCTGAAATGGCTTGGGTCTCCGCAATTGTAGCAAGCCCGCATAGGTTGGCCCATAGGATAATTGGGTTGGTAATATGTTTGGGCTAGGTGTTGGGTGGGTGGTAATAGTAGGGGTTATTGGGCTTGACCCATTATTTGTTGGTGGGTTTGGGTGGAAGGTTGGTGGCGGTTCGTTCGCTGAGGCATGCGGTAGGTTTGAACAGTATGACCTGCGCGACCACAGCCGGTGCAATGCTGGCAAGGATAATCAGGAGAATGGTGATATTAGCAACGGTTACATTTTGGTAACGGGCTAGAGTAAGGTCTTCTGTATGGTGCGGGTGAAGGGGCAACCTGGGTAATGGGTGCAGCAGGGATAAGGGAGTTGGTTTGAGTAACAACGAAGTTTCTGGTGTTGCGCTTCCTCTTGTTAGCAAACTTAGAGGAAGAGATGGGATGGTTTGAAGTTTGACCCTCAACAGGGGCTTTCTTTTTCTCTTCTTTGAACTTCCCGTTGCGAATTCGGTTCTCGGTCAGTTCAGTTGCTAGCTCCATAGCAGCTTCAAGTGTTACTGGTGAAACGCTGAGAACTGAATCTTGGATTTTCGAGGGAAGTCCTCGAATATAATGCTCGATCAGACGATAAGTTGGGGTGAACAAATTTGGAACCATTTGGTTCAACTCCAAGAACCTCTTGTTATAGGTGGTATGATCACCCTCCTTTTGTTTTAAAGAATGAAATTCGTCCTCCAACTTTTTAATTTCACTCCTAGGACAGAAACGCCTAGTCATGATTTCCCTTAACTCCTCCCAAGTTAAGGCCATTGCATCTTCAGTTCCCCTCTTCCCTTTTTCAGTATTCCACCAAGTGAGAGCTACCCCAAATAGTCTCCCGGTGGCGTATCGAACCTTGCGATCCTCAGGACAATCGCAGTTGAGAAAGGTGTTTTCCATCTCCTCGAACCAATGTAGGAGAGCAGTGACACCCTCGGTCCCTTCAAATTTAGGAGGATCACAAGATTTGAAATGTTTGTATGAGCACTTGCTGGTAGGAGGGTTGTCGATGTTCTGGTCATGTTGTTGGGGAGGGTTAGTAGGATTTGTAGCGAGGGCTTGTTGCACTTGGACCACAATGTCAGGCAGTATCGTGGCCATTTGTTTCGCGATTTGGGTGGCCAAGCGTTCCTGAGACCTTCCTGATCTTTTACCCCTTCGTTGTTGTCTGGACGACATCTACAGGAACATACATGAGAAGATTGTGAGTTTATGGTGTCTTTTTAGGTGTCATGTGTCTTTAAGAAAATGAAAATAACATAAATATCAATAATGCAACTACATCCATAGGATGTCTTGGGTTTGCTCATGTTGGGCCTCAAATGTCCCCCATACCTTCACCTATATAGTCATGTGGGCCCCCATGGCTATTGGCTTGGTAGGATTCACATTAGTATTGGCAATTTAACACTCGCATCACCCGAATGCAAACCACAAAATATGTTCATGAGATGTTTGGTCGGAACGTGTCCAGGTGTAGACACAATGACAACTCAAAGTGGGGTTAGCTCACACGACGTTTGGTATAGCATGCTTTGGCCTAATAGGTACTTCGTACTCTCATCGTTAGTCCCCAGGTAGGCAAACTGGTCCTTTATTTTGGATTTATACGAATGCTAGCCTAGACAGGACGTTCCGACTACGGTACTGGTACCCTTCCAGTTACTACATGCCCGTCATGAGAACTCACTTTGATGAGATTTGAAAACACAAAAATCATTGTAAAAGCAATCATGATGTGGTGTGTGCTTTCATGGATGTGATATGTTATGAGTATATGATTCATGATAGGCATTATATGATAATACATACTTATGAACATGCTTGCATAATATTAAATGTTACATTTAACATAAAACATATAAACATCATGAAATTTGGCATGTAACACACAAAAATCTTATAAGTTTCTAATCAACTATAGTATAGGCTCTAAGGATCTAATAACCTATCCTATATCCCTATAGTCATGGCTCTGATACCAATCTGTCACACCCCGACCCGCAGCGGAATAAGAGTCGGGGCATAATTGGGTTATCACCAAAGCTCATGATATTTACTAATATGTTTCCTATTTATTAAAGTCAAAGTTACATTTCCAAATATCCAAACATGTCCATACAATACAAAGAAAATAAACCAAACATAACGATTCCAAACTCTAAATCATTTTATTCTTCTAGTCCAATCCTATGTGTTTCTGGCTGCTGCTGGTTCACCTGTATCATGTGTAAAAATGGGGGTTTTTGGGTCAACATAAGTTGGCGAGTGAACCTTATTAGATAAACATTTATTAATGATTTACTTGTTAGTTTATCAATGAAAAATTATGCATAATCATAAATGAGCAAATGTAAATAATCAAGCAGTGGCAAATAGCAATCACAACTATAACATACAATAACATATGATAGCATACATGAACATACCAACATCATACGATAATTAACATAAATGAAACTGTGCGATCAAGGCTCAATCAAACGGAGCCGATCGTATTGCATGTACTGAAAATGAAAATGTCTGTGCGATCAAGGCTCAATCAAACGGAGCCGATCGTATGTGGGCACGCCAGGTTCACGCTCATAATGAAATGGGGAACATGCTCAACGCTCATAATGTAATGGGGAGCGGCGGCCTATGAAATTGCATGTACTGAAAATAATAAATTGCATCCAACAATAACTACACAACAGTTGAAACAAACTGAATACACATGTTCACGATATGATGTATGCACAATGGTTTAACTATAATATATATATAACAAGACACATGATACATCCCAAAACGTGATTAAAACGGAGAATTTGTAAAGATTCACTCACATTGGGTGCGTTTGAATGGAGATGATAAGATGCGCACGAGTCGGGAGAGATGAACAACGAGAATTTCTAACCTAATTAATGGCGAAAAAATATAGTAAATGAGTGGATTTTATTAAGGATTTTAATGGAATTTTTAGATATATTATTGTGAGTTTAAGGCTATTTTCTATCTTTAAAAATGTTATTTTTAAGTATTTTTTATTGATTTTTAAATTAAATTAAATAAATAAAAATATAAAAAAAATTGTTTATTTTGCGTTGACCGTTGACCTGTTGACCGGTTCGGTCAGTGTGCAAGAATGCGCTGGGTGAGACTCGAACCCGAGACCTCCCGTACGCGTGCACGCAGCTCTACCAACTGAGCTACGTGTCTAACCCGAAATAATCTTGTTTTTAATTATATTTTATATACTAATTCGATTTAACCAAAATTCTTTTAATTTCAAAAACATTTTAATTCAACAACCCGGTGCCAGTAACAGGTTTCGAACGCGTGACGTGCGACTTAGCGTTGCACACAGTCCACCGCTGGACTGTGTGTCTAACCTGGTTAATATCTCGGTTTTTCTTATACTTAACAACTAACAAAGATTAACCCGGTTCAGTTTTAAACAAAAAGGCATTTTATTACATAGAGAGTAAGGCTGGGACAGGATTCGAACTCGCGCCGTATGCTTATATGTTTGGACACAGTCCACCGTTGGACTGTGTGTTTAACCCGTTCATTATATCGATTTTTATTATACTTATGTTATACTGCGTCTTCGTCTTCTTCGTTAATTTTACCCAGAAAACCAAGTCTAACTGCTTTTAACTGATTCATGTCATTTTCGATTTTTAAACATTATAAGTAATTTAAAGGTAAAGAATTGAGAGAGTTTGGGGAGAAGGATGTGCCGATTAATGTTGTTCACAGAATTCCGGCAGAGGTTCGTCGGTTCTGAGAGTGAACTCTGGCTGTTAAAATCAATTAACAGGTTTGTTCGATTATTTGAGAAGTTGAGGCACTTAATCAACGTTTAACAGAAGTTTGAAAGGTCATACCAGTTCTCGGTGGGTTTCCGGAAGTTTCAGAAGTTTTCCGGCGAAGGTAGGATTTTCGACAAACGTTGACTAGGATTGAATCTGATGGTGGAGTTGTGTTAGTGACCGATTAATCACATGATTGAAACAGAAAGAGTCGAAGGAATTACCGTGTGGATGTGAGTCTCGGTTTTCCGGCGACTTGCAGAATTTTTCCGGCGAGTTGATTTAAGCTTCTCCGATGGACTGTAAGGTTGCGGAAATGTAATTGAAAGTCTTGCAAAGTGTTTTGAGTCGCAGGAGGGGTCTAAGATTGAAGTAATCCGAGAATAGAAAACTCTCGGTTATTAAACCGATCCACTTCCGAATTCAAGTTCCATTCACGGCAGCATTGATTGGAATCATCAGTTTATCGGTTATACTAGTTGAATCGCGAGTATCCAGATCGACTTTGGGTGTTTGATAACCGATTTCAGTTACAATTGGTGAAATCGATTGATTTACCTTAGTCCATAAAATCTATTTGTTTCCTAAAGATGACAGAAAACAAACAAGTGGCGGAGTGGTGATGTGTGTGTGTGTTAAGTCTTTGAAGTTGTAAACCGGCTGACCCGGGTTCGAGTCCCGGCAGCAACTTTTTATTTTATTTATTTTGTTTTCACTTTTTATCAAATATAATTTTTATAGTTTAGTTTGTTTATTAATTATGTATCATTAAAAATCAAAATAACCATAAATATACAACGTGACATTTATAACTTGATATTCGATTACAAAACGGAGCGGGTTTTGGAAACCCGTTTTTGACAAATGTTACATTAAGAACGACATATACGCCCCGTCTAGGCCTAGACGGGGCGTATCACTTTGTAACTTAGCTGACATGCATGCAGAGCACAACCTTCAAGACGGTTCGTCTAGCTCTAGACGCCCCGTCTTGGCCTGGTCGTCTTCTACTCTGTCTATTGCTAGACGCCCCGTCTGATGTGACTGATTTGACGTTGTACGGTGCAGGAATGTGGTCGGAGAAAAAATAACCCTAGACGCCACGTCTAGATCTAGACAACCCGTCTAAAGGGTGTCTAAATAGGCAAGTGGGTGTGTGAATATGTTGACACAATCTTAAATGGAACTAGGTTTGTTGTCGTCGTACGTTGCGGCGAAATAGAACAAATGATAATGTAAAATAAACGTCATTTGAAAATGAAGCATGTTGTTTAGAAAGCCGAATCGTTAAAATTTGTTCAGTTTATTATCTTACCGTAAAATGATGCCAACTAAGTACTCTATTTTGAATACAACTTTATTTTTAATAAAATTTATAACGGAATGTCGCGAGAAAAAAATAAAAATAGCTACGTCCTTAAGCTTTTTAAGGAAAAAATTAACTACCTTAAGCTATTAACGAAATATTAAATTAATTGTTAAAGAAAATATGATTTAATAAAAGAAAAAGTATTTAAAACATAAATAAATGATAAAGGAAATATAGGTTTAAAAAAAAGATAAAAATAAAAATATGTTAGAAGGTAAAAGTAAATATAATAATAAAGTATTATAATGTTTAAATAAAAAATATTAAAAAACTATATATTATTGTGAGTTTAAAATCACTATTCATGTTGCTGATGTCGCACGTTGCGACGAAATGAAACAAATGATAGTGTAAAATAAACGTTATTTGAAAATGAAGTATGTTATTTAGAAAGTCAAACTGTTAGAATTGGTTTAGTTTATCATCGTATTATCGTACAATACCAAATAAATACTCAATTTTAAATACAACTTCATTTTTAAAAACTTATAACATAATGTTGAGGAAAAAAATAATGAATGAAAGTTATTAAAGAAATATCAAATTAATTGATAAAGGAAATATGATTTAAAAAATATAAAAAAGAAATTACTAAAAACAAAAAAAATAAAAGATAAAGAAAATATGATTAAAAAAGAAAAAAATATGTTAAAACTTAAAGGTAAAAATAACATAATAATAAACTAATATTAAAGCTATAAATCATTATAAAAATAAAATTATTATTCATGTTTCTTCATCATATATATATATATATATATATATATATATATATATGGGAGAGTTTAAATGAGAACGCTAAATATCGCGATAACCGTGAGAACAAATGAAAAAACCACTAGAACTCGGTCAATAACAAGTGAAATTCAAAATTTATTTTTACACTTGTTATTATTATTCGATATACAATTTTAGAAATTTATTTCACACATTAAAATTTACGTGAATTTGGAAATAAAGAAAATTTACACTGTCCAAGTTTGCCATTTACCTATGTGTAAATTTGTTATATTTACACATGTGTAAAAATTCTAAAAGAGTGATTTTAAGAAGAGAAATGAATTATTTGATGTTGTATTTTAATTAAAATGATGATTGTATTAAAATTTTGGTTTTGATTGATTTTTTCTTTCATTTTCACGGTTCTCGCAATATTTAGTGTTCTCAAGATAACACTCAATTATATATATATATATAGTATGTTTGTAAGTAACAATGTATAGACTAAACTTAAAGGCACCAATAAGGAATGATGATTTTTGTAATAGTCTTGAAGAACCAATATCATGCAGAAGTCGTTGGAAGAGAACCACGGAAACTTTGACGTCGGGTGACCCAAAAATTTTGTCATTCGATTAATAGAAATCCAAGTACCGAAAAATAGTAACCCCATAGTAAAAAAAAGACATAGCTCTGCCATTGTAAATATATATCATCAATAGTAATAGTTCTGTTATTTAGGAGGTGTTTGAGATTGCTTATTTAACTCAAAAGGGTCTTTTGGCAAAAAGACTTATTGAGTTATGATTTATCCAAAAGGAGATTTAAAAAAAGTATTTGGATTAGCTTATGTTGTGAGAATAGTCAATAAGTTGTTTTATGAAAGGTGTTTGACTTAGCTTATTCATGTAAAAGGATTAGGTTAGGGCATTTTTGTAATTGTTTCTTCAAAAAGTTAAAAGGAACTTTTAAAAGTCAGGATTTCCTAACTTTTCACTTATCTAAACACTATTTCTCCTTATTGACTTTTTAGAAAAACTAATAAGTCAATAAGTTGTTTCAAAAAACAATCCCAAACATGCCCTTAAGGGTATACATATTAAATGATGGTAGGATGCGTGTCTATTTCCGCTAAGTGGATGGGGTTGGGATCTGTTAGAGTTAGTTAGACTATGGGTATGGTCCCCTTTCCCCTACCTCCACCTCATCACCTTCTTCTTCTTCTTCTTCCCTCCCCAAATATAATAGTTAAGTATATATTTCCACACTGAATTAATAAGTAGTCTTTGACATGGGATGTCCTTACTGCAGACCTTATGTATCAAAGCTGATAAACTCCTAATATAAAGATAAATAGCAAATAAACAAACCTTTTTGGGCATATTAAGCATGGCAACAGTCATGTCTAGTTCAATCTTCCGTGTCTTAAAGCAAACTTATAACAATATTGTGTTAGTTCAAATTTGCCATTGTTTCCATAGTCTGCAACAAGCCTCAAAAGGCCAAAGCGCTACCCTAAAGCCTCATTGCCAACTGCCAAGAACCTTTGTGACTAAATCAGGTCTAATTAGCGCTGTATTTTACGTTACACCGTGCCTACATTGGTTATTCCGTACTTGAGAATGATCTTATATCATGCTAGAACTGGTTTGATGTGCACATATTTTGGGTGGGCCGAATAAATCCCAACTACTTGATTTAATAAAATAAAGAGGTTTGCTGGTGTTGCTAATGACAAATGAGATTTTGCTTTCGGATCACGTGTTCTTTGTTTAAAATTCTATATGATACATGCATGACATCTGATTTTCTATTCATAGGCAACAGTTAAAAAAATTTAATCAGTCATAGTTTGTTAATCCAAACTCCAAAAAGGACCAGGTTAGGAACATGACAAAACAATTAAGTGAAAAAGAATGAAGTTGCAAATGATGCTATTAATGTCAATTTCATTATTGTTGAATTCATTTTTTTTACTGTTGTTCATGTTGAGGTGTATTTGATCTCAAAATTCATACCACATTCTTCCCCTTTCATTAAATCTGCATGCCCCAACTAGACACGGCCTAAAGAGTTTGGGCCCAACACAAATGGATCCACAAGGGCAAATCCGATCCAAGATAGAGGAGACAAAGTGTGGTGGTTCGTCTCTTCCATCTTGGACCGAGTCTGCCAAACACAACGAAGGTCGAAGAAGCTTGCTAGAAAAGAGGACCACCATCCGATGCTCAAGTCAGTATAGTATTTTATGATAATTGATATGTACGTTAGAAAGGGGAACCAGCGTCCCACACTATTACAGACTGAAACCATTGCAATGCATAAGACTTGTTCCAAACTGGTTATTAGACCCGCGCGCGTTGCGGCGCGGGTACATTGTAAACACCGAATGGATTTGTACAACCGTCATCTGATGCGTACACCATATGAAAATGCGTGTTTTAACGTATCCGATTTAACTCAATAGCATTGCGGTTGGATCAATATAAAGTGCGTTGCGATGGGGTCGAAATGTTGAGTAACTTGAATTTATATCGTCAAATGAGAACGTATTATATTTGACCACATTCGATTCAGAACTAAATTTACGGCAAAACGTAGACAAACTGAAACCATACATAAAATAAGCATGAAAACTTAGTACAACTTTTTATGATTCGATTTCATACCATCCGCGCCACCGAAAAAGGTTCCGTGTCCGCATCTTTCCACACCGAAACATCCATCTACTGTGAAATAGAAACAGTGGACAGAACCATAATGAGTTCTACCAACTGTTGGGTTTCGACTTTAGTCATTAGACTGCGAGACCAATCCCAAACCCAGTTAATCAGGCTCCCCATTTCACCACGATCGCTAATCTTGAAAATAGGTTCCGTGATCTTGCTCAGTGCTACTTCTCCAAGTCAAATGATTTTAATCTTGAAAATAGATTCCATGATTTCAGTGGTCAAGGTGTAATTTGACTGGATAAATGCCCTTAACATCAATGTTTGTCTTATGAGAGTTCTTATGTGCCCAGCCCTCTCAGGTCTTTTTTTTGGGCCTTAATGAGTCTGAACTGAAACTTACAGGTATCGAAACAAAAACACAGAAAGAAATGCTAAAGAACCCGTTTATCCAGCCAGCACACACAATATGCTTAATAAAAAACAAAATTTTCATTGATGCATAAACACAAACAGTTGGTGTACATGTTATAATCCAATACACGGAAGGCCAAAATCATAACAATCATGCATTCGCTACTAATAATTCAACAACTAAACAGTTAACCCAATCCATCAAATAAATACATAAATAAAACACTTTGACTGAAGCAAATACACAAACAGTTGGCGTGCATACACTAAGCCAATCCACTTTGGCCTGTAACAGCACCGGCCACCACCATCATACCACAATAAAAATTACATTAGTTTCTTTAGATAATTACAATAACATTAGGTCATCATCTTTCAATGATAAAAACATATTATAATTTGGAGTAAAATGTACGGATAGTCCCTGTGGTTTGGTAAAGTTTCACCTTTAATCCCCATCTTTTTAAATTACAAGTATGCTCTCTGTAGTTTGCTCAATTGTTACTCGGATAGTCCCTGAAATGAATGAAGGTTAGTTTTCTTAGTTAAGTGGACGTAATTATAATAACTTAAAACATCAAAAATAAATCTATATCTTTTTTATTATTTAATTAATCTAATGGGCCTACCATCCTTATCTTCATCAGCCCAACCAACCCATCCTCAATTTAACCCTCACCATCAACGGAGCCATGAGTCCCCCCAACCTCACCCTCACAATCAATAGATCACAAATCTCACCCTCTTTCGCTATGTGAAGTTGTCGGTTCGGGTAGATCAGAGCTCACAAAGAGGACTGAATATTGTTGTTTACGATTGAATCCGAGATAATTGAATCAGATTTTGTTGTTAGAACTGTGTCTGAGTCTGATTTTCAATTGAATCTGTTCTGAATTTCAGGTGTTGCTCAACGAAGATTAAAGTCTTGACTGTGATAAAAATAAAAAAAAAATCAATTTGAATAGGAGAGCCTTGTCATTGTTTGTATTCAGATCTGGATTTAAGTCCGAGTTGCAGAGATATAGAACAACGTGTGTTTGAACTGCGGAAAATTCAAGTTGCTGAGTTGTGTTGATCGACTAAGAATCAGAAGATGTTGACTGTTAGCAGTTGAATAAGATAAAGTTTTTTTTTTTTTTTTTTTTCTTTTTAAGGTTGCAGTTTACAACAGAAAGAAGTTGAGTAGTAAAGATGAGTTGATTGTGTCGCTAAAAGGTATAAAAGTGTTAGGATTTGAGTTGACTGTAGAAACAAAGAGAGAATAACAGCAACGCTGATATTAAGATTGATGGCTACGGCTGGTGTGATACAGAAGTTTTGGATTTGTTTTGATGAGAAATAGCGACACTTATGAGAAGGTGGTATGAAGGGAGAGGAGCGACGGTAGGTGGGGTAGGTTTGAACTAGAGTTGTGTAGTGGTTTGGGTTGTGGTGGTGATGGCAGTGCGGCCAGGGGAGACACGGTAGAGATAGCGGTCTATGTGTCGGAACCGGAATTGTTTGTGGTGGCCGGCGATGGTTGATGTTTGTGGAGATGCCATGTTGGCTGGAAAGGTCAAGAGGGAGAGGGGATGGACTTTAAAAATATAATTTTAATATATTATATACGATTTTTAATTCTTAGTTTCAGTTTTTTAAATGTTTAATATATTGTTTTTTAATGAGAAGGTAATTTTGTCATATTATATCCACTTAACTGGAAAAACTAACATACATCCACTCTAGGGACTATACGAGCAACAACTGAGCAAACCACAAAGATTATTCATATAATTTTGAAAAGGTGGGGACTAAAGGTGAAACTTTACTAAACCACATGGACTATTCATGCATTTTACTCTTTATAAAAGTGTATGAGGTTTTCTTCACCGTTTTCAAACTTATTTAAAAAAAAACTTTTTTTTATCTTTTTATGAGATAAAAGTAGGTTATATACTTATATATATATATCCCATAGGTGTTATAACAGAAAAAATTATATAATTTTAGTAAGATAATAAAGTTTAGTAAATGGTCTTTTTATAAATATAAACATGATTGTAAAAATCTTGAATAGACACCGATTAATTGCTAATTAATCTTGATTAATTTCTAATTAATTACAATTAATCCTGATTATATCCGATTAATCCCGGTTAATCCTGATTAATTGTTAGTCCCCACCCCACTCCACCGGCCAACTAGTGATTTCTATAACCATGAATATATATATATATATATATATATATGTCATATCCCATGATAGGTCACTAAAATAAGTAAATAAAAATTAAATTCTATTATAAACACATTTAACAACATAATGGGTATTTATGTTTTTACTTATATGGCAACCATTTATGTCTAAGTGGGCAATAATCTAGTACGCATAGTCAGTTGACAGAGATCAATTATTAAGTAAGAATATGGACTAAATTAATTTTTTGGACTTGGCCCACCATCACAAATTGGATGCATTATAGGCTTAACTGAAACAAATGTGAATTAAATTAATTCTTAGCTGAAACAATTTGGGCTAAATAATTTTTTTGGACCGGCCATCACAAATGAAGGAAAATGGCTGTGGGAATTAAACAAAAAATCGGCAGTTTCCCAATTGGGCCTTATAAAACGTTCGCTGGAGCCTATGAAAACAGGAGACGGCATTTTGCCCAAGTTTTCTATTTGCATAGTTGATTGATTTAATTTCCTATGAACACAACTAGGTGTAGTGGTGCGCAAAAAAACCCGAACCTGGACCCGAAAAAAACTGGAATCGGGTATTATAAAACCCATGTTTTTTATACCCGAACCCGATCTACTACCCATAGGGTAGGGGTCGGGTATGCATTTCTGTTATAAAACCCGAACCTGGAACCGGGTTTTCCAATACCCTGTTCAGGTTTTTTTCGTTTTTTTGTGTTTTTCGAGTTTTGTATCTTGGTAATGGCTATATAGCCGTTAGAAATTGTATTTTGACCATTTTTTGTTTACATTATAACCCTATACCCGATAAAAGGGGTCTTTGATGTTTTGTTTAACCGCAAGTGTTATTCTCGAGGCGAACAATAAACGAAGACCATCAAGTTATTCGAAGCTATCTATGTTCTTCATCTTATTCGACTGAGTCTATGATTATTTAGGTGTCATGTATTTCTATATTTTATGAAATAAAAAGGTTTTGCATTTTATATTTCTATGTTTTATGCAAAAAAATGAATACTCGAGGCATACCCGAACCAAACCCGTTCCATACCCGAGGCATACCCGATCCATACCCAACCCTACCCGAACCCGGAAATAGGGTATTATAATACCCGGGTATTAGAAAACCCTACCCGGACTCTACCCAAACCCGGGTATACAGGGTATACATTTTTTGTATAAAACCCGGACCCGACCAAGGTATTGTCAATACCCGATTTATAGAACCCGGTCGTACCTGAACCCGATTCCATACCCAAAACTGGGTATTCAAAAAACCCGATTTGTGTACTACTAACTAGGTGTAAGGTTTGTGGAGTCAATAAAGTCATCGTGTTCGATCTGAATTTTTAGTTTGAATTATTATGCTTTTGTTATTTTTGCTAGAATGATTTGAGTATATTCACATGGTTGAGTATATTAACATTAACTATGACCACCTCATCTGGTGTTTGATATGTGTATTGTAGTTCATTATCCATTTGTTACTTATATTTACTTATGATCAATTACATTTAGGCTAACATTAGTTAATTCACAATCAATAAGACTTTTTGTGTTTTAGTTTGCACAACCAACTAAACGTGTGATCCTAACCACATGTATCCTGTAGATACGATACCCTGCTTACCCTAACTGTCTAGATCAACTGAGTTTTTAAACGATTTGTCAAAGATCAGCGAACACCCAATCATCCTTTCTCCTAATATATATGACCCAGAATAATAAAAAGATATGAAAATGGAAATAATACATTAAGACAACCTCATTTAATAGATCATTTTGATTAAACAGTCATCTAAATAAGTTTGATTTATTTTTCTTTATAGAACTAAGATTGTTTGCCATAAGCCGGTAGATGTTGGTGGAGGAACAATGAAATTTCAAGAATCACAAGTCAATTGACACCGAAAGAACTTCATTTTAGGATTAAAACCGGATAACATAGGAGAAACATCCTTCTTATTATTCTTATTCCTTTGAATGTGAGAATCACTAGTGTCAAGTATCAGTAGTTTAACTTAATTAACTACGTATTATTAGTTTTTAACAAATATCATAAAGGTTCCAAAAAACCATATTTAAAGAGACAAAACCTGTTTTTATCCGTTAATTAAATAATGCATCCATAGTGACTTAGTGTGTTCATTAGCCTTCTTAGCAACATTTTAGATAACAACATGAACCGGCCGGTTATACCGGTTATCAGACACGAGCCTGATACGTTAAAGACTGATAAAACTCAAATACAGTATGTCTTATGATTGGCGGTTCTACCGGTTCACACATTTGAGCCGGTTTGCATTATCTTAAAATTTGTTTTTTTTTTAATTTTAGTAAAATACGCTATTAACATAATATTAGCCTTTCATATTTTCGGTAATTAACTTAGTGTCTTCCATTCCAATATTCCATTTCTACTGAAACTGTTACCCACCTCGTCCAATATAATATTGTTTATAAGTAATAAAAATGCTCTTAAAATGCCTAATATTTTACAAAAAAATTAATTGTTTTTTAAATAAAACCATGATCAGTTACATAAATCCTAATCGAGATTGGATTATTTTTAGATGAATTTGTATTTTATGGTATTATAGGGTTAACTAGTAATGCTGTTGAATCGCCTGGTGTAACCTGATTCAACCGGTTAAACCATTTAAAAGCATAATTCGATATGATTTAAAAACCGGTTTTTAAAACAATGCTTATTAGTGAGAATATAAAGACATAAATAGGAAACCTAGACTTCCAAGTAATGGGGACACTTTAATAGGCCGCTTGACAACTTTTGAATGGTTAAATGTTGAACCAGTATAATGCTTAACCGTTCAGAGACAAATGTCTGACAAATTCAGATTAGAGGTCTTAACCATGCAGACTCAGTATAATATTTAACCATTTAAAACCAAATGTCTGAACCATTCAGACATCTTCTCATGAAACAATCTAATCCACTAAATGCTGAATCAATAAAAATTTGAACTATTAAAAACTTTATTAAAAACTAAACAAACATCTCCTAAGATTAGATATGGAAAAAAATACCACTAAAACAGAAAAAAATGTTTTAAAATATTAAATTATCATGAGTGAAAACATTGCCCCAATAATGTGGTATTATTATATTAAGAAGCTGCCCATGTTACTTTTGGGTTGGTATCTAGAATCAACCACAACCCCAGTGGAATGTTTTTTCTGCAAAGAGGGAGTATGTAGACCATAATGCCATCATATAATTTTATTGTATGCCATGACCACTACCCATGCATGTGTCTTTTTCTGCCATCCATGTTATGTGTTTAACATCATTCATTAAAATGCACATGGTTTGTGTGTGTATATAATTATATAGTCTTTCTTCCTCTTTTGACTTTGTTTTCTGCTTATCAATCTAACTCTTTAGTGTCCTTTTGTTGGTTTAGCTACAAAAGAATGTCTATGAAAAATTGAAAAGATAGGGGATGCTCATGAAATACTATTTTTAAGTTTAATAGTTTTGTTTATTTTAGTTGTTTTTATTTGAATCTTTGTATATATATATACACAAACCAATTATCATAAAAATGATTTTTAGTAATAAAAAAAAAGCAAAAAGAACGCTGATGCATCAAATTTATATGTAACATGTTCACAGTGGCGAATTGAACTTTTAAATGGGGGCCGGAAAAGAATTGGGGCCAAAAAAATAGGGGACTCAATGCATATAATTTTTTTTTTAAATTTACATCTAAAACTGAAAAAATAATGGGAGTCGAGACTTCCCTAATCCCCGGGCCCCTAACTAAGATCATTGTTGCATGTTTTACTTCTACAAGACATGGGCATGGATAATTTTTCATATATATGAATGGTTTAGAGATTATTCATCAATGTGTTATGTGTTGTATATATAATATATATATATATATATATATATATATATATATATATATATATATATATATATATATATATATATAGGGAAGGGTTATCTTGAGAACATGGATTTTTCTATGAACTCTAAGAACCATTTTCATCCATAGATTATCCTCATTTAAGGGCTAAGATTAAATGAGGGGTTTAACTGAGGAGTGAATCATAAATTAAGACTCAAAAGGGCAACAAGGTAAAATCACACTTCACTGACTATCAAATAGTCAATCCAAACGTCGTCTTCTTCCTCACGAAACCAAAACCCTAAATTGCTTCTTCTTCCTCCTCGCAATAACAACCAGCAAATCAGAAGTTATCTAGGGTTTTTAAGGATCAATAGCAATAATGAATGACAATCAAACTGCTGGGAAACATAAAGATGTCGTTGAGCCTAATGTTCTTGTTCAGGTATGATTTCTAATTAGTTTACCGAGTTTAGTTAAAGTAGGGGTTTCTTGGTTCTGGTTTTTTTCTCAAAGGTTCGACCACACTCACTGAACGAGTAGTCCATGTTTCAGGCTCGAAATCGGTATGTAATTTAGGAACTTTTTAATTCCTAATCGACATGTTATGATGGTTTTACATGTTTCTTATCTGCATTATTATTTGATTGAACATCTGATACATATCTATGTTAAATAAGGATCTGATTCATGAGTTGTTTGATGTGAAGTTAGGTTTTGTGTATTAGATGATTGATTAAGGACTCTAAGTTGTTAACCTAAACGGGTTGGCGGGTTCAACCTGAAACTGACCCGAACCTGTTTAGACTAAACGTAAACTCGCGAATTTCCTGTTAGGTTCGTGTCGTGTTTTCGGGTCGTGTCAGAAATTCACACATATATACATCATAATATTTAAGCTTAAAAATGTTTATGTGGTATATAAATATGTTTACACCATTATATTTAAGATCCAAAAGATGTTTATGTGGTGTATAAATATGTTTACACATGTGTACATTAAAAACAAATGGTATTACGATACTTAATTATGATTACGTCGGTGGAAACCAGAACTGTGCTTAGTAGTTACATATAATAAATTGTTTTACGTTTGATTTATGATTACATTCTTTTTCTAAGACAGGTACAAAGGATGAAAAAAAAAGAATATTGTTGGTGATACTACGGTTGAGAAAAGCAAAGACATAAAGTGCAACTAATTTACTGAGAAAGAAATATGTTGTGAAGAATGTACTATCGGAAAGCGAACATTTATCAAAAAAAAGTGACAAGAAAGCATTGGAGTCAGAGAAAACACAAAAATAAAAACATTAGATGTTATTAAGAACAACAAGTTTTGTTTTTATGTTATTGTGGTTGGTGTGCGTACATCACGGATTTTGATTTGTTATCAATATTTTAATGCTTTTGATTCTTAATACTGTATTTGTTTAAATCTTACTTGTTGGTGTAACATTGGTCGTAAAACGGGTTCCAAAACCCGCTCCGTTAAATTCTAGAATTTATTAAATGTTTCGCTACGTAGGTATTCATTTTATAATTATATTAGTTAATTTTTATAGTTAATAAAGAAACTAGAATGTAAATATATTGAATAAATAAAAGAATAAAAATATTACTAATAAATAAAAGTTAAAAAAAAATAAAACAAATCAACACAGAAAGGTGGAACCGGGAGTCGAACCCGGGTTCCCCAAGTTCAGCACACGCCACAAACACCACCACACCACACGCACACTTTGGTTAGGATCAGAAAACAGTGCAGTCTTATATTCAGAAAGCGGGCGAATGCCGGCGGGTTCAAATCAGCAAAACCCGCCAATTCCGCCGGTCAAAGACTCGCTGGATTCCGGCTGGCAATCCGCGTAGACACCTTCCAAATCAGAGCCAATCAATCCAAATTTGAGGAAATCAATCTGTTCTTGTTTCCAAGACAACCCCACTCGGTTCCACCTATAAATACCGATGCATTCCACCCAAATCAAACTCGCCATTCTCCCATTCACACTCTCTGATACTCACTATTCAAATAAACCCACTGTCGGAGTCTTTGCAAGTCGCCGGAACCATCATTTACCGCCGGAATTGTTCAGTCGATACTGTTTCTTTCAAAATTCATTAATTTCTATTTAGTTAGTCGATTAAAATCAGTTAATCAAAAACTGAGTAAACCAGTAATCAGGCGGGTCAAGTTCTGGGTGTTGTTGTGAAGAAGATGAAGATTCAAGTGGTTATTAATACAATTAAAAATGGGTTTTAAATCGGGTTAGACACACAGTCCAGTGGTGGACTGTGTGCAAACACACTGCACAAACACCAGGTTCGAGTTTCAGGCGTGGCATTAAGTTCCTGATTTAAATCAAACATTCTTTTTGCACTTAAATATAAAACAGAGCGGATAGTATTTAAAATTAATAAAAATCCATAGATATCCGGGTTAGACACCCAGCCCGGTTGGTTGGGCTGGGTGCACAATGACACTGAGATCGCGGGTTCGATTCATGATTTACTCACGAGTTTGTTAATTTAAATCCTTTTTAAATAAAGTAATTTCCGGTATAACCTAACAAGTATATAAGAGTATTTAAAATCGGATTCCTTACGGGTTAGACACGTAGCTCAGTTGGAAGAGCTGCGTGCACGCAACCGAGAGATCACGAGTTCGAATCTCACCACAAGCAGTCAAACGAGTCAACGAACCAGTCAGACCTGCTGTCAGGTCTGACAATGTTTTTTTATTATTTTATTTCATTTTATACTATTTTTATATATTTTTATTTAATAAAAAATCAATTTAAAACACTTCAAAATGCGATTTCTTAGGCTTAAAAACTCCAATAAATATCACAAATACTACCTAAAAATCTAATAAAAAATTATTAAATCAAAATATTATTTTTATATATTTATCGAATTATTGCGTTATTCTTTAGGCTAGTCTTCTTCGTCGGTTAAATCCTCAACTCATGCGCACTCTTCATCAATCAAGAAAACGCACCCACTGTGAGTGAATTCTTACAAATTTCCCCTTTTTATTCATATTTTGGGGTGTATCATGTGTCGCCTTATTTATTTCGTTTTTTCAAACTTGTGCTATTAACATTATATGATCTAAACGTGTGATGTAAATGTTGTTTGTGTGTTTACATTTTGTCAAGTTGCGTGCAAATCATTCATTAGGCCCATCAGTTCCTCGTTGGAGACGAGTTGAGCATCAGGTGCCTCATTAGATTGGCTCCGTTTGATTGAGCCTTGATCTCATTGTTCATCATTTGGTATGCGTGTGTGTGCATTAATTGATATCATGTGTTTTGTGGTTTAATTTACATATACATATACTCATATTGGTTATGCACATTTTTATTCAAATAACCAATTTAACTAATTCTTTCAAATATTTAAATAAGATTCACTCGCCAACTTTTGTTGACCCAAAACCCTATTTTTACACATGATACAGGTGGACAGGTTGAAGCAAGGAACACATAGGAAATTGCCTTAGAAGAAAAATAAAGAAGTCATGAAAAATGTATTTGAACATGTTGTGCTTGTATGTTTATTGAAATTTCTTCTTTAAATAGAAATAATAAATATGAAACTTTATAGTAAATGTCATGAGCTTTGATAAAAACCCAATCATGCCCCGACTACCATTTCCGCTGCGGGTCAGGGTGTGACAGTTGGTTGATTTAAAGCTTTCTTTTTTATGTAATACTATCTTGGTCTAATTTGAAAATGGGCATGAGAGTGAACAATTTACACGTGTAAAACGTTACACATACGTAAAACGTTGCACATATGTAATATGAAGGTTTACACATGTATAAATCATAAGAGTACACAAATAACACATATATGAAGGTTTACGAAGGTTTACACATGTGTAAATAATAATAGTAAAAACATAAACATAGATATGAAGGTTTACACATGTGTAAATCATAATAGTTTAAATAAAAATAATAGATATGAAGGTTTACGCATGTGTAAATCATAATAGTTTAAAAATATAAACATAGATTTAAAGGTTTACACATGTGTAAATCATAATAGTTTAAGAAAAAAACATAGATATGAAGATTGACACATGTGTAAATCATAATAATTAAAAAAAAGAATAGATATGAAGGTTACACATGCGCAAATCAATATAGTTTAAAAAGTAGCGTAGATATGATGGTTACACTTGTGTAAATCATAATAGTTAGAACAATAAATATAATTATGAAGATCTATACATGTGTAAATCATAATAGTACAAAAACAAGCATAGATATAAAGGTTTATACATGTGTAAATCAAGATAGTAAAAAAAATAAGCATAGATATGAAGGTTTACACATGTGTAAATCATAATAGTTGAAAAAATGAGCATAGATTTGAAAGTTACACATGTGTAATCATAATAGTTTAAGAAAAAAGCATTCATATGATGAGTTACACATGTGTAAATCATAATAATTTAAAAAAAAGAATGGATATGAAGGTTACACATGTGTAATCATAAAAGTTTAAGAAAAAAACATACATATAAAGATTTACACATGTGTAAATCATAATAATTTAAAAAAAGAATGAATATGAAGATTTACACATGTGTAAGTCATAATAGTTTAAAAAAGTAGAGTAGATATGATGATTAACACATGTGTAAATCATAATAGTTTATAAAAATAAGTATAGAGGTCAAGATTTACACATGTGTAAATGATGATGATAGTTAAAAAGAGAATTGATATGAAGGTTTACACGTATGTAATTAAGCTGTAAATATTTAAGAAATGTATAATAGATTGGGTTAGATATATAAGTGAGGAGCTTACAAATATGTAATTGGTTGTGAGTTATTATTCAAACATGGACGATAAAATAAAAAGGTTATAAAACCAACCCACACAACAAACAAGAAATGTAAACAGTAATTGCATTGAATTAATAAAAGTCTACAAACTATTTTATGTTGTTTTAGAAAGACCACCAAGATTCAAATCGACTTCTACATCAATATGACTAGTTGCTTGGTTGGTAGTACTAGGCTTTATCTTCTTTAATATCGATGACGGGCTTGTATTACTAAAGAGTTGACCCCTTGAAATAACCACGTGACACTTGTCATTGTGTTAATACTACAGCCACTAGATTTCCTCTTTTTTCCTTTTGTTCTCGGTGATACAGAGAATGGGAACACCATTGGTATCTACCTTTCTAGTAACCTTGTCGCAACATTGGAAGCACGCATCACCTCCTTCGGGGTATCAAACATCCATAGCCAGGGCCGGCATCGCCCTGTCCTATCAAGAGACAACTCAACTTGTTCAGGACCTAAAATGAATTAAAAAATCAAGGCCTTTTCTATAAATAAAATTTATAACCGAGTGAATTGCGTAACATGTCAAAACATATTGCAGTTTTAAAACACATGCTAGAAAGATTATTTAAATGAAACTAAAAAGCTATGACAATTGATTAGAAAGAAAATAAGGATAGAAGGAACCCGTGGTGATAGTGTACATAAGAACTAACATTTAACTAATGGAGAAAATAAAAAAAATATGTTGAACATTCAGTTAATTGATTTGGCGTGTGGGCCAATTCCACCATGGCTAGTTGCTTGTTGATTAAACCTCAATCTTGGACTATAGGATTCATGCACATAACAAATATAGATTAACTAATACCTTGACTTCATGTCTTGTTTTTTATTGACAAACAAAGGCCTATAGAGAACATGGAAATATGTAGAGAGGATCTCGACATACTAAATCTATATGTTAACCAATCAAGATCAAACAAAATTTGCTTACACACCAACTACACACCAAATCATCCTATGTTTTACTGCAGATTAGCTGGTCAAAACGAACCAACAACTAATTCCGTTAAGGGGATCATAACAACAAGTCACTTGTTTCTTACAGTAGGCAACATCAGAGATCAGATGAGAGACTTATCAATGGTGTTCACTTACGTCAGTTAACGCAGCTAACGCAGCTGAAAGCTCATGAACATTGATTTTTATAATGCTAGTAACACAAATACAATGATTTTTTTTGAACCAAATTGGCCGAAGAACATTTATACCGTTTAGATGATTTAGTTATAAGTTTTCATATCATATCCTTGAAATCCATATAGATTAACTACCCAAAAACACATTCAAAATATTAAATGGTACCAAAAGAATACAGATTAACTAGTAAATCAAGTGAACCAATCATTTAATCAAGTCTCAGCTGATGAACTAATCAAGTGATCATAAGTACAATTAATTTTTATCAGCTAACCAAGTAAAACATATGATAAATCAATTTTCTTTTTAAATTACTTCTTTAGTAGGAATCTTTTGTTTAAAAGCAAAATGAGTATAACACCTTAAAACGCCTAAATTTATTTGATAACAAGTGCAATCTTCATCCAATTGTGAACTTCAATAAAAAATTATAAATTAGGGTTTACTTTCATGAGATCAAGCACTAGCGTATCCTAAATTCAACAAATTAATCAAAACAATTCATTACATTCAAAGAGACTTTAACAGATACATGAAAACTTATAGCGATGCTTCAAACGCCCAATTTGTTGACAACATACCTCTAGTTCTGGCGAGTGTTTGTAGCAGCGGATATGAAGAAGAGCGATTTACAAGCAATAGGCGGGGTGGTTGAGGGTGAATCCGACGCGGTGGTGGAGAGGTGGAGGGAGAATCGGAAGGGCAGTGATGGGAAGGCGTGCTAGATAAGAGATACAATATTACCAATTTAACCTTTTAGTTAAAATACCAAGGAACATAAATGATTGGCTAAGAAGTGTTCTCACAGTTCTCACAAAAGATGGGTGTCTCATTTAAACTAAATAATATATATATATATATAATATTATAATTATATATATTTTATATATATATATATATTTACCGAAAACTAGTTTATAAAGCCACACCTTTAAATCTTGTTTTCACACCTTATATATGGCCCATATAAATGGAGATATATTGAGTCGTGTAACATTATATGGGCCCTATAACATTTTATACGGGTCATATAATGTTATATGACTCATATAGATTGAGACAAAAAAACATTCTTTGATATTTTTGTGTGCAATATTCACCTATACGACCTGTATAACTCTATACGGGTCTTATAGGTATTGGGGTGTGAAAATAAGATTTTTGAGGTGTTAAGGAAAGGGGAAGAGACTCAATGCATATAAAATTTTCTATTAAATTTAAACTTCAAGCCGAAAAAATAGTAAGGGTCAAGACTCCCCTAGTCTCTTGGCCCTAACTAAGATCCTCCTTGCATGTTTGACTTCTATAAGACATGGACATGGATAAGTTCTCATATAGATGAATGGCTTAGAGATTATTCATCAATGCGTGTTTTATATTTTTTTTTACCGAAAACTAGTTTATAAAGTCACACCCTTAAATCTTGTTTTCACATCATATATATGGCTCGTATAGATGGATAATATATTGGGCCGTATAGCATTCTATACGAGTCGTATAACATTATATGGGTTTAGGTCGTATAACATTATATGGGTCCTATGACATTCAATATGGGTTGTATAATGTTATATGACTCATATAGATGGAGATTGTCTAACATTCTTTGACATTTTTTGTGTGCAACTTTCTCCTATACGACTCCGTATAACTCTATACAGGTCTTATAGATGTAGATGTGTGAAAATAAGATTTTTGAGGTGTGAAAATACTAGGACCTTTTTTTATTTTACCATCTATCTTTATATATATCTCTCTCACATGCACACCACATATTGCGTAGGGCGTCGGTTGCCTTTTGCCAATAGGTTTATTCAGATGACCGGATTTATATAGTATTCGTTGACCGGCAGAAAAAAACTTAATATTAAGTAAAACTAATATTTCTTTTTTGAATTTGAACCATGTACGTCAGGGTAATTAATATCATATTTACCTTTCAACTGTTTAATAACATTTTAAAGCCACAAAGAATGCAAAATTATAATTTTATATTAGCATAACTTTTGCATAAATAGTGAAGATATATAAAGCTCGAGTTTAGACTCGTTTACTAAAAAGACTCTGGTTTAGACTTTAAATTATGTAAGATTAATTTAATTCAAATTTTAAGTAAGTCAATCTCAAGTACTTCATGAATGGCTTATCTTGTTTATGCTCATAGAAATGCACGAGGTGAGTTTGGATTTAAATCCTCAAATTTATTTCAATTTAACGGAAAAAATAATCTATAATCATGTTGTTATTGGCCTTATTATCATGCTTATTGTTTACACTCAAAATTTGAAAACGAAGCAACCAGAACTATCTGAGTATATACATTTGTCCTAACTCCTAATTACCCAATCTAACAAAATGGATGTGATGCATGACCGCTAATTATGATAATTATATATTTTTCAGAAAGGGATAAAATACAGTGTAAAAGTTTCTTAAATTTGTCAACATTATTATTGAAATTGTTTTAATTATTGGGCGAATCATTTGCTGGATTAAGGCACTAAGTATTATTAGACAATGAGTAAAATTTAGTTATGAATATTTTACACTTTTATTAAAAAAAAATTGAACTCTTATACTTTTTTTGAACGGCCAACTAAATCACCGGATAAGTATCCTGAGATGATCCTCTTCTCTATAAGGATCAGAGTTGGATGCATACCCGAGCCACCAGTTCCGGGGAAAACCCGCTCGCTAGAAGGTTCACTGCGGTAAAACCCGGTTCGGCTTGGTTTCGAACTAGCGACCTCCAAAGAGGCCTAGTTCTAAACTCCATTGCCACCACCAATTTCCCTCCACAGCGGTAAAACCCGATTCGGCTCGAGTTTGAGCACGAGTTCCGGGGAAAACTCGCCCGCTTGAAGGCCCACTGCGATAAAACCCGGTTTGGCTCGGTTTCGAACTAGTGACCTCCAGAGAGGCCTAGTTCTAAACTCCATTGCCACCACTAATTTTCTTCAAGGTGATGCTAGTGAAAGTTGAACTTGAGACCTCAAGGAAAGAAATCAAATAACCAACCACTAAACCAACTTGTTAGTTATAATATAACTCTTATATTATAAGCAACTTTTTGTTAAGTTTTTCGGTGATTTATCAACTGTTTCACTCGTTCCTTATTTCACATTTACCCGTTGCCCATTCAATAAAAATACAAGCGAAGTTGGCCTACATAAATAGCATAATGACTCATATAAGCTAACTTATAACACGAATAAAATTGGTTGAGTCGGTTACGAAAGAAGACAGAGTCAATTTGGGAATTTATTATAAATCGGGCTTGCATCTACCTGTTTCATTTATTGATACTAACTTATATTATTCAAATTACTATTTAGAAATTATTATTAAGTTTAAATTTACAGGTTAACAATTAAGTTTATCAAAAATTGTAGATTTAATAATCATACTATAATTTTGGATTTAACGTTTCCAATTTAAGCTTAATCTTTTGATTCCAATTAAAACTTTAAATTTAAACTTAATATTTTGATTCTTAATAAAAATGCAGTTTGAGCATATATCTTTTTATTTATAGAGTTTTATATTTAACATTTCATACATGAATTAATATCGTACTTTATAGTTCCGTGGATTATGGATTGTATAGACATCAACATTCTTGGTGTTTATTACTCAATTAGTTTTTTCTTTAATAATTATGTTCGTTAAACTTTTAAAAAAGTTAAATACGTAGTTGTGTTGAACTTTTTTTCCTCAATGTAATAGGCTATAGTGAATGGCAGTATCGTATCGGTAACATGAACAACTTTTTTTCCTTTTAAAACAAAATATTTTATATAAATTCTGAAGATGCTATTTCTATGTGTTTATTTTTATATACTCTCGATATAACTTTTATTTAAAATTGTTTCGACATTAACTGGTATCAATGCTCATTATATTATTTTGAATATAAACCTAATAATTTTTGTATCTCATATATTGATACCAAACACATTCATAATCAACATTCCGCCTTAACGTCAACTCGTTACTCATAAAAACTATCATTCTCTACCCAAAATTTTTTTCCCCACACATAACAAAAATTATCCTACACATTTCGAAATTTATCCTATACATATTTAAATTTAGAGTAAATTATAAAAATCGTCCTTTATGTTGACACCATATTGCAAAGTGTGTCATTTGAATTCAAAAATTACAAAAACGTACTCAATGTTTGCATACCCTTGCACATTACGTCCTTTGACCCTAACTAAATTAATTTTAAAGGTTAAATCTTGTCAAATGGACCCACATAAGGGTTTTTTGGTCATTTTACTATAAACGCTTAAATAAATAATACCCTCACTCAAAACTCACTCTTCTTCTCTGAGTCCCCCCCTCTCTCTACAAACTCTCACTCTCTCCCTATACAATCTGGGCAACCACTACCCTTAGCACCACCACCGCCCATCAGTCCTCCGCCATCGCACCACCACCGATATAGCACCATTGCCAATACATTACCACCCACCACCAAGCCAACCACCACGCAACCACCATCAGACCAGCCAACCACCACCACGCAACCACCGTCAGACCAGCCAACCACTACCATGCAACCGTCACCCAAGTTGCTCGAATTTGAACACACAGGTTGGTGTGGATGGAACGTCGACTGGATTGTCTTGCTAGAGTGAATATGGGGTCGCCCGATGTTCTAAGATCTGGACACACAGGTTGTTTATGTGTTTGTGGTGAGTAAATATGGGGGGTAGGTGTTTTTGTTGCAATTGAATTGACGGTTGGTTGCTTGAATCTAGATTGGGGGTATGTTTCAGGGGTTAGTAGCTTGAATCTGGATTAGGGTTTATGGATTGGGGGTTGTTTGGTAGTTGTGGTTGCATGTGGGTGGTGGCTGTGGTCGGGTGGTGTTGGTGATGGTTGTAACATTTGTCAAAAACGGGTTTTCCAAACCCGCTCCGTTTGTAATCGAATATCAAGTTATAAATGTTTCGTTGCGTATTTATGTCCATTTTAATTTTTAATGATGGATAATTAATAAACAAACTAGAATATAAAAGTTATGATTGATAAAAAGTAAAAATAAAATAATTAAAAAGAAAATTAGGCTGCCGGGACTCGAACACGGGTCAGCCGGGTTTAAGTTCAAAGACTTATCACACACACATATAACCACTCCGCCACTTGATGTTTTCTGTAAATTCTAGGAAACAATTAAATTTTATAGTCAATCGTAAATCACTCTGGTTACGCCAACTGTAACTGAAATCGGTCACCAAACGTCCAAAAACGTTTGATTGTTCGCGGTTTATCGATTATAACCGATACACCGACACCTCCAATCAATTTCGCTTTGAATGGACTTGAATTCATGTGGGATCGGTTTTATTAACTGAAAAGTCTGCAATTCCTGAATTACTGTCCCTTCTCGCGACTCAAACACATTCTGCAAACCTTCAATTGCATTTTCGCACAACTTTCAGTTCGCCGGAGAAGCTATTTGAACTCGCCGGACTTTTGCCGGAAAACCGTTTTTTTCCATCAAATCAGTAAGTCTCTCAATTCTTTCATTATCTATCAGTCGTTAAGCTATTGCTAACTCAAACCCTTCAATCGGAATCAATTTCAGACGTCGATATCGGATAATTCCCTCTCGCCGGAAAACTTCTGAAAATTCTTATCTTCCGCTGTAAAACGGTATAGACATTCAAACCTTCTGATAACTCTTGTTTAGTACTTCAATTCCACAATTAGCTAATCAAAACTGTTAATTTATTCGCTCAGTCGAAATCCGTAAACACAGAGCCGACGACTTGCCGGAATTCTGAGATAAATCGTTCTCCGGTATGTTTACTTCTAAAAATCGTCTCTGCCATTTCATATTAGTCTGTTGAATGTTTGTCAATCGAATTAAACAAGAAACAATAGAGTAATCGTAGGCTGTAATTCTGTAACGAAGAAGACGAAGATAGGTTGATTATAAGTTTAATAAAATCTGGATATTATCTCGGGTTAGACACACAGTCCAGCGGTGGACTGTGTGCACATACATATCACACGCCGCGAGTTCTATCCTTGACACACGTATGCTCTGTAATAAAAATGTTTTATTTTTCTAACTAAACCGGATTAACTCACGGTAGATGTTAAGTATAATAAAAATCCGTATATTAACCAAGTTAGACACACAGTCCAGCGGTGGACTGTGTGTAACGATAAATCACAGGTCCCGGGTTCGAGACCTGTTGATGGCACCGGTTCGATGATTTAAAACATTTTTTGAAAATAAAAGAATTTTGAATAAACTGAGTTAGTATATAGATATAATTAAAAACAGAATTATTTCGGGTTAGACACGTAGCTCAGTTGGTAGAGCTGCGTGCACGCGAACGGGAGGTCTCGGGTTCGAGTCCTGCCCGGCGCATACATGTACACAATAGAACCGGTCAAACAGTCAAACGGTCAACGGTCAACGCAAAAGTCAACATATTTTTATATTTTTATTTATTTAATTTAATTTAAAAATAATGTTTTTAAAGATAGGAAATAGCCTTAAGCTCACAAAAATATATCTAAAAATCCTATTAAAATTATTAATAAAATCCACTCATTTACTATATCTTCCGTTATTATTTAGGTTAGTCAATCCTCGTTGTTCAATTCTTCCAACTCGTGCGCATCTCATCATCTCCAACCGAACGCACCCAATGTGAGTGAATCTCTACAAAATTCCCCGTTTTAATCACGTTTTTGGGGTGTATTGTGTCTTACCATTTATTATATTTAAATCATTGTGCATACATCATATCATAGAACAAATGTGTATTCAGCTTGTTTCAACTGTTGTGTGGTTATTGTTTAGATTTAATTTATTATTTTCAGTACATGCAATTTCATAGGCCGCCGCTCCCCATTACATTATGAGCGTTGAGCAGTTCCCCATTACATTATGAGCGTGAACCTGGCGTTTCCAACATACGATCGGCTCTGTTTGATTGAGCCTTGATCGCACAGACATTCATTATAGGCCGTCCGTTCCCCATTACATTATGAGCGTGAACGTGACGTTGCCAACATATACAGTTTCATTCATGTTATACATTCATGCAAGTTCATATGTTATTGTATGTTATAGTTGTGGTTGTCATTGCTATTGTTTGATTATTTACATTTGCTCACATATGACTATTGCACAGTTTTTCCTCGATAAAATAACAAGAAATCAATAATAAATGTTTATCTAACAAGGTTCACTCACTAACTTATGTTGACCTAAAAACCCCCATTTTTACACATGATACAGGTGAACCAGCTGCAACAAGAAACACATAGGATTGGCTTAGAAGAATAAACTGGTTTAGAGCTTGGATTGTGTAGTTGGTTAATTTTCTTTGTATTGTATGGACATGTTTGGATTATTGAGAATGTAATTTTGACTTTAATAAATATGAAACATATTAGTAAATATCATGAGCTTTGGTGATAACCCAATTATGCCCCGACTCTTATTTCGCTGTGGGTCGGGGTGTGACAATGGTCTAGTAGTTAGAGAGAGAGAGAAAGTGAGAGAAAGTGTGTGTATTGTGATAGAGAGAGATAAAGTTTATGTATGTGTTTGTAAATATAATAGGGTAAATCGACCAAAATACCCTCATGTGGGGTTCATTTGGTAAGATTTAATCATTAAAATTAAATTAACTGAGTTAGGGTCAAAGGACGTAATGTACAAGGGTTGCAAACATTAAGTATGTTTTGTAATTTTTTAAGACAAATGACACACTTGCAATCTGGTGTCAACATAAAGGAAAATTGTTGTAATTTACTCTTAAATTTATCATACACACCTAGTAATTTGTCCTACACTCTAATTTTTTTTTGAAAAAAATATATATTTTAAAAATAAAGTTCCAAATTTAATGTAGTTAGATATCAAAGATGAAGGCTAAAAATTAATGATATATGTAAGTTTACAAATATACCCTTATATTAAAATTAAATACAAATATTTAATGAAGTAAAATGAAGCATTCCTATTGGTTGAAACGTTTTCTTTTTTCTTCTTACAAAAAATTCTTCTTATTTGAACCCTCCACTAATATATATATACACATATATATATATATATACATATATATATATACATACATATATATATATATATATATATATATACGAACTGAGCGAACTAGTGTATTTACGAACTGAACGAACTAATCCAGGTCATACACGTGTGTTAATCAATGGCCAGGATTTGTTCACTCAGTTCACAAATACACTAGTGTTCACTCTAGTTACCCACCCTATATATATATATATATAATATACACTATATTATAATGCATGAGGGAGAGACATTTTAAGATACCCAAAAAATAAGAACTTTTTCCCTTTTAATTTATAAACACACCCCTAAAATGAGGGTACATTGGTCTTTTAAATAATAATTATATTTTACTCCCTCATTTTATTACACTTAAATCCTTGTGTTTTAACATAATGATAGGTAATTAGTTACACTTTTCCCCTCCGCAACAAACTTGTAATTCTTTTACATATTCTTGTCATATCTTATAAACTATAATGTTTAAAAAAAGCAAAAAGTACCGTGACGACCTACTTATTTTTCTCGACATTTCGATAGTTGTATTGTTCAGTATTGACATTTGGATTAAAAGGTACAAGTAGATGATGCCTTAGTGTACAAGTTATTAAAGCCCAACGTACTTAGTTATTATTCCTAGAATTTTTAATAGCTACAGAATGTCAAGTAATTATATACCGTTAATTTAATCCTCTCATCTAGATTACACTTTAATCCCTCATCTTTAGCTATATTATAGATAATTAGTTAGTAGTTACACCTTATCCTCTTATAAAAACCTACCCCCGGTTTTTAAACGATCATGACAGTTTGGTACATTAATATTTTTTTTAAATTACACCGTGTAAAACGAGTATTTTATTCTCTTTAATTTGAGTATAGTATTACTATAGTTTTTTTAATTAAAAAGATTGATATGTTACGTAATTAACAGTGTCTGAGGTGAGTAATAACTAAATCGTTAACTGAAACATTATCAAAAATAGAATTAACTGAAAACTGATTAATCGAAACCCGAATTAACCAAAAACGGTTATCGATTTTTTGTACCCTCATTTAACCAAAATTAACTGAACCGAACCATTTATATTTTCATCTATTTATAGCTTTATATCTTCAGTTCATGTATTTTATATTTGTACCCCCATTTTATGTATTTATACCTCCATTTCATGTACCATACATCCATTTGTTGTATTATACTTAAATTTCATGTATATTTAATCAAAAGTTTTAGTCTAAGTTTGGTTTCGGTATTGCCGAAATTAAATGAATCAAAACCGTCAATCTAACTGAATAAACCAAACCGATTAACTGAAAACGGATTAGCTAATAAAATGTACTAACCGATGACTTTGGTTTCAACTTCGGTTGAGGATAATAAATGAACTGAACGAACCATGCACAACACAACACAATAAAATGGATTACCCAATTACTTCGCTTTTGATGTAAATCTATCACAATAATGCTACAATAATCTTATATGAATAAGAAAACTATAAAAAACGAGTATCGCAATGCAATGTGTCACTCCCGCCGAATCGCGCGGGCATCCTGCTAGTATATATATATATATATATATATATATATAAAGAGAGAGAGAGAGAGAGAGAGAGAAACTCACTTACGTTAAGAAAACTCAAGAAAACCTTATGTAGCAATTTTGTTTTCTAAAAAGATTAGGAAATGTAAGTTACATGTTATCAAACGTTTTGTAACAAAAAAACAACAAGCACCAAATGGATTTTTTATATATTTTTTTATAAAAAAATCCTCTCCTTGCTTTTTTGTTACAAAACTTCGATAGCATGTAACTTCAATTCCCTAATTTTTTTGTTACATAAGGTTTTCTTAACTCAAGTGGGTTTTCTTTCTTTCTATATATATACATACATACATATATATGTATGTATGTATGTATGTATGTATGTATGTATATATATATATATATATATATAATATATATAGGGAATGGATAGAAAGAAAACACATATTAGTTAAGAAAACTAAGAAACCTAAATGAATAGAAATCTTTTGCCACATGTTACATCTTTTTGCAGACTGTGCTACATGTAACAACTAGAGGCTACACATGTAATAACTTTTTTCTATTATTGCCCTATATATAGGAAGAAATCCCATGTAAGTTAAGGAAACTATGAAAACCCAAATGAATGGACCTTCTTTTGCCTCGTATTACATATTTTTTTTGCTGGAACACAGCTTGACATATGTAACATGTATTGAAAAAGCACTTTTTTCAGTACATGTTGCAGAAAGTGCTTTTTTAGTACATGTTACACGTGTCAAGATGTTACATGTTTTAGCAGAAAAGGTGTAAAACGTGGCAAAAGGAGGTCTATTTATTTGGGTTTTCATAGTTTCCTTAACTAATATGAGTTTTCTTTCTATCCTTCCCCATATATATATATATATATATATATATATATATATATATATAATATATAAGAACCATCTTGAGTTGTGAGAACTGTGAGAACTATGCCATGCAAAAGGATTTTTTAGTTTTTTTTCTCAAAAGTCATAAAAAGATCATTTGTTTCAGCAAAATAAAAACTAAAAAAAAATGCCGCATACCCACATTTACATGAGTCGTAAAAAAATATTTATCTTCATGCAAAATTTACGCCAGCGCGTAAAAAAACTTGTATCAGTCAAAACTACCGACTCGATATTTTTTTTTACTTTTTTTTACAGATGTATTTATAATATTTTTTTGCTGGAACACAGCTTGACATATGTAACATGTATTGAAAAAACACTTTTTTCAGTACATGTTGCAGAAAGTGCTTTTTTAGTACATGTTACACGTGTCAAGATGTTACATGTTTTAGCAGAAAAGGTGTAAAACGTGGCAAAAAGAGGTCTATTTATTTGGGTTTTCATAGTTTCCTTAACTTATATGAGTTTTCTTTCTATCCTTCCCCAATATAGCCATATATATATATATAATAATATGTAGGGATGGGTTAAAATAAGAACCACCTCGAGTTGTGAGAACTGTAAGAACTAGGCCATCCAAAAGGTTTTTTAAGTTTTTTTTCTCAAAAGTCATAAAAAGATCATTTGTTTCAGCAAAAAAATAAAAACTAAAAAAAATGCCGCATACCCACATTTACATGAGGCGTAAAAAAATATTTATCTTCATGCAAAATTTACGTCAGCGCGATAAAAAAACTTGTATCAGTCAAAACTACCGACTCGATAATTTTTTTTACAGATGTATTTATAATATTTTTTTGCTGGAACACAGCTTGACATATGTAACATGTATTGAAAAAGCAACTTTTTCAGTACATGTTGCAGAAAGTGCTTTTTTAGTACATGTTACACGTGTCAAGATGTTACATGTTTTAGCAGAAAATGTGTAAAACGTGGCAAAAGGAGGTCTATTTATTTGGGTTTTCATAGTTTCCTTAACTTATATGAGTTTTCTTTCTATCCTTCCCCAATATAGCCATATATATATATATATATATATATATATATATATATATGGATGGGTTAAAATAAGAACCACCTTGAGTTGTGAGAACTAGGCCATCCAAAAGGATTTTTTAGTTTTTTTTCTCAAAAGTCATAAAAAGATCATTTGTTTCAGCAAAAAAATAAAAACTAAAAAAAATGCCGCATACCCACATTTACATGAGGCGTAAAAAAATATTTATCTTCATGCAAAATTTACGCCAGCGCGTAAAAAAACTTGTATCAGTCAAAACTACCGACTCGATAATTTTTTTTTACTTTTTTTTACAGATGTATTTATAATATTTTCATCTACGTTTGTGCAAAAAAATTTGGCCCAACTCGCGCGGAAACAAAAAATTCTCACGGTTCTCGCAACTCGTGGTGGTTCTCATTTGAACCGAGCCATATATATATATATATATATATATATATATATATATATATATATATATATATAGGGTGGGGTTCCAGAGTGAACACTAGTGTACTTGCGAACTGAGTGCACAAATCCCGACCATTGATTTACACACGTGTATGGCTAGGATTTAATCATCAAATCGTAAAGTACACTAGTGTATTTTATCATCAAATCCTGGCCATTGATTAACACACGTGTATGGCTAGGATTTAATCATCAAATCGTAAAGTACACTAGTGTATTTTATCATCAAATCCTGGCCATTGATTAACACACGTGTATTAATAATCAAGGGCTAGGATTAGTTCACACAGTTCACTGTCAAGGGGGTTGTTCACAAATGATCCTAATCCTATATATATGTATGTAGTATAGGGTGGTGTTCTAGAGTGAACCCTAGTGTATTTTTTAACTGAGTGAACAAATTTTGGCTATTGATATACATAATCAAATCGTAAAATACTAGTGTATTTTCATTATCAAATATTGGCTATTGATTTATACTTGTGTTTACAAGAGAGTTATTCACAAATGAAACTAACCCTATATATACACACACATCTTTTATAACTGTTTTTTCTTTGATATGATTATCAAACACATACGAATTGAAGTTGCCCCCACAGTTCCTTTTGACAATTCTTGCAAATTGTGAGATTTTGATTATCCTTGAAATATAAGCCCTAACTAATTTTGTATTGATATCTTATAATCTCATAAGTCATTGAAATTGAAAATTTAATTTCAATGAATAACATGTTTAGTTGAAAAATGAAATGAATTGAAATCAAGTTTCTTAAAGATTCATTATAGTAAAAGAATTCTTATCTCACCTTTAACTACAAATCCGACAACATATTATCGAAATATTTATCTACTCTTCAAGCCAAACCTGAGTGAGATATTTCCTCAGCCTTGCACTTGCCTTTAACTCTGCCTATGCTTCCAACACAAGGAATCATAATTACCAAGCCTTATTAATGGTATAGCATTTTGTGATTATATGGTAAATTCTTAAGAATAAATGGAACAAATTGAATGAAATCTTTGATTATAAGCAAATATGGCTTGCTTATAAGTTCACCAACAGTGATCATTGCCCTTCACCTTCTCGTATAACACCAAGCACAAGGTTAACACTTGTCACTAACATGTGTTACTAAAGAATTAAGGATGCTACAATTATTGTTATAATCATTTGTGGAGTATTATTGTGCTAGTATTATAAAAATAGCGTCATTTTGATGATTAATTATTGTAACAAATGCATAAAAATTATATTATTTGGTGAAAAAGAATATATTCTTAAAATATGCTTACATAAAAAAACCATCATTAATGTATGACCTGAATTTGTACTCTTATTTTTAAACTGTGTAATTGAGATCCATATGTTAATCTGTTTCCATCAATTTAGTTTAAATAAAACTTAAAGCTGATAACCTTGATCAGATAATTTTGTTGACTACATAACTAAAAAATGTATATTTATAGAATATATTTTATAGTAGTAGTTGAAAGTTTGATGTGGTTGTCAATATTTTGGATGCGTTTTGGTTGCATATTTATTTGGTTTCTCAAGTAGCTTTGGTTGTAAAATTAAAGCAAATAAATACAATAATTTTAAAACTTATATTAAATAACAATAAATGAAATTAAATTAACTAACCATAGGGTGCAGTAGTGATAACTACACTGATGGTCTGATTCCAAGTTAGGGCAGTTCAAATCGCTCGCAGCTCGTTCGTAAATTACTGGGAAAATGCTTGTTTGATTTGATGCTTGATTGTAAACGAGCCGCTCTGTTCGGTTCAGCTTGAATTATTATTTTTAACTAGTATATATATACATATACATATACACATACATATATAAACATATATACATAAATATAAATTATACATATATATACACTACACACACATTACACAAAAATATATACTTGAATATAAATTATATATATATATATATATATATATATATATATATATATATATATATATATATATATATATATATATATATATAATCACTCTATTAGATTTTGGTCCACTATATACAAATTTACAACTATATCTATACGTACTAGCCCAACCACGCCAATAAAAAATTAATATCAAATAGAAAAAATTAAACCCTAAACTGATAAATGACAGACTGCTCATCGCCTTAATATTTCATGTCGTTACCCCAAGTCGATCGTCTCCTGTTCTCAACGTAATTGTTCGTGCAATATGATCATCGCCTCGTCGGCCACAACATTGTAATTCATAAGAAAAATATTATGCCACGAAATGTGTATATTTTTAGAGACATAAAAACTTGAGACCAAACATTGTCACTATCTCTCTCACCAAATTTAAATCGCGCGACACGGTTGTTCTAATCACTCGAATTCTGCTCGACCCTCGCTCGGAATATTTACAGCTCGAAAAATGCTCGCTTGATTTGAGGCTCAATTTTAAATGAGCCACGCCGCTCGGTTCGGTTTGTAAATAAGCCAAACACAAACAAAGTTCGCACAGTGTGGCTCAGCTCAAGAGCAACCCTATTCCAAATTGACCCTTTTATTTTTATACACAAGTTAGTCATGTGTGCATGTTTGCCTCATGTACTCATTCATAATGGTGAGTTTATGCAAAACCTCTAAACTCACCTACTCATATAATTATGACCAAGAAGCCGTTAATGTGCATATAACTTAAATAAATTTTGAAAACTAATGCGTAGTGGAGACTAATAAATTTAATAAATGCATTAGGAAAATAACGGTGATCTTCTTAATTAGGGATGTTATGATAATTATTTATTAAAATTTTCATCAGCTTCATATTTTTCTAATTAATTGGATACATTCATGAAAACATTAAAATACTTATATACATATACTTAGAAAGAGGTAGATTCAAAATAGAAGTAATTTTAATCAGAGTCGCAGAAAGCCCAAGAGTCACATATGTATTTTATACATGCTAACTGAGGCTAGATTAGTTGGTAAAGACTTTCGTGGGAGATACTAGATTCAAATCTAGACAAGGATGTAAATATTGAAATTTTTACCCTCCTTATCTCAAGGGTCCCTTGGGTGTTGCTATTAAAAAAAGTTGTATTTTATACATAATACTTGATGATATAACAAAAGCCATTGAATCAGAAATTCAGCGAGGTAAGTACTTACATAAAATACTAAAATTGATTATACAATAAACTCAAAATAAACGCTTTTAGTCTACATACATCAAAATATTTATTTTTTCAAAAGTTGTGTAAATTCACTAAATTTTAGAAGTAAATTTCTAACATGACACTGAATTTTAGAAGTAAATTTTAAGGATGTTGCGTTGGTTTAAAAAAAAAAAAAAAACTCAATCAGGTGGTCCATGGGAAAAACGACACCGTTTGCCGTTTCACCGTATCAGAAAAAAACTGAAAATAACGGCAACATATCAGTATATCACTGTTTCCTCTGCCATATTTTGTCATATTAAACCCTCACCATCTTTATATATATAAAGTGTGCCACAACCCAATCACTACACCACTTTACAACCACCGGCAATGCTAACGGAAAATCCAGACACACCACCACCACACCGTGACAACAACTCTCACAACATCTAACACAATGTCCTCATCCTCCACACGCGAACTCAAGCACCGCCTCCTCACCTGCCTCAACAAACTCTCCGACCGCGACACTCACTCCGCCGCCGCATCGGAGCTCCATACCATCGCCAAAACCCTAACTCCCGACCAGATCCCCCCCTTCCTCTCATCCATCTCCGCCACCGACTCCTCCGACAAATCTCCGGTACGTAAACAATGCGTTAGCTTAATCTCCACCTTATCCGAATCACACGGCGACGTTTTATCCTCTCACGTTTCAAAACTCATCTCCGCCGTCGTACGCCGGCTCCGCGATCCCGATTCCGCCGTTAGATCCGCGTGTATCGCTGCCGTAGGCTCAATTTCCGCTTACGTCACTAAACCGCCGTTTACGTCAGTTGCGAAACCGTTAGTTGATGCGTTGGTGACCGAACAGGATTTGAATTCTCAGATCGGCGCGGCTCTGTGTTTAGCTGCGGCTGTGGATGGCGCGCCGGATCCCGAGCCGGTTTATTTGAGGAGGATGGTTGTGAGGATTGAGAAGTTGTTGAAGGTTGATAGTTTTAAGGCGAAAGCTGCTTTGTTGACGGTTTTAGGTAGTGTGATCCGTGTCGGTGGTGTTGTTTCGAGTGCGGTTATTGTGAAGAGTTTGGTGAGTGTTTTGGTTGGGTTTGTGGTGAAGAGTGAGGATTGGAGTGCGAGGAAAGCGGCTGCTGAGGCGTTAGAGAAGTTGGCGGTTGTAGAGAGGGATCTGTTGTTGGAGTTTAAGAGTGAGTGTTTGAAAACATTTGAGGCGAAAAAGTTTGATAAGGTGAGAGATTAAGAGTCGTATTCATTAATTGACATGTGCCGTGATGGTTTAGAATCTTTAGATTTAATTATTTAATACCAAATGTGTTTGATGTAATGCAGGTGAAGGTCGTTAGGGAGACGATGAATCAGATGATTGAAGCTTGGAAGGCGATTCCTGATGTGCCGGATGAGGAGGGATTAACAACGGCAGAATCACATTCGTCGTCTAAAGGTACATTGTTGAATCATATAAAGCTGAATAGTCGCGTGACATGTTCGCCTTAAAGCTGCATAGTTGCTGCATTCTTTAGTATTTTACATCTAGATTCTAGGTCATATTGTGTTGGATTAGAGATTTTTAACAATTTTTTATTCCACTGTACTGTTTTGGGTTCATCTAGATCACCACAGAAAAAATGATGTGGTCTCTGGAAACATCATCAGTTGCTTATCGCGTAAGTGAAAATTGACCAGAAATATTATTTAAAATGTGAAATTTAACAATTTCGGATTTCAGGGGTAACTCTTCTTAAAATTTACTTTTTGATGACTTCTCGATTGCTTAGCTATTTTCTTCTTATCTGACATTATGATTCCTAATGTGTGATCCAGCAACTAAAGTTGCTAGCGACTCAATTCAACCAAGAACTCCACAAATAACTAATAAGAGAACTGCAGTGAACAGTGTTTCCACCACGACTTCAACAAGCCGAATTTCACTGGAAAACAGCAACAAGAAAAATGGTCCAGCGATGTTCAGGAAGCTTGATCGCAAGAAGCATGCCACCGCTACTACTGCCGTTCATCCTGCAAGTCCATTTTCTGTGGATGATAATAAATTTGCAAGATCAGAAACAAAACGAGCCCTCTTTAACGAGATTGTTGACGAAGAAGTGCAAGACTCTGAATATCAGAGTGCAAGGCTAAGTGCCACTGTTGTAGAGAGCCACATCACTAAGGACATCCACCAGAGCCACAAAGATTCTGAGGAATTATCGTTGATTCGCAATCACCTTGTTCAAATTGAAACCCGACAGGCCAATCTGGTTGATCTCCTCCAGGTAATTTGCCCCTTTTCAGTAGGTTAATTGTTTCTCGCTTATGAAACCTGTTGGTGTACCTATATGACTTACTAATTTTTTCTTAATTTATAGAAATTTACGAGAAACTCAGAGACCGGGATGCGGTCACTGGAGACACGAGTGCACAGTCTAGAGTTGACACTTGATGAGATCTCGTTTGACTTGGCCAGGTCAACTGGAAGGTTGTCACATCCTGAAACCACACAAACCTTGTGTTGCAAGTTACCTGGTGCAGGCTTTTTGACGTCTAAACTCTGGACGAAAACCGAAATTCAACATTCAAACACTAGAATTTCTTCATCCCCATTTGCAGCCAGAAGCAACATGAGTGGCAAGAACATGAATCTTGAATCATGTAACCCCGAGAAGAGGGGATTTAGGCGTCGAGAAGGTGGTAGCGGGTTAATCAAGAATCCATTGGCTGTTGTCCACCAGGGAGCTCTGAGATTTAACTCACATATATCTTTCCTTCTTGCTATGTTACAATATCTTTTGCCAGAATTATTTTGATACCAAACTTGTTCCACGTATTAGTGTTACGACAAACATTTAGGCTCGGAATAGTTACACATGTGTGAATTTGAGAATCTTTGATTGTGAATAGATGTTGATATTACGACGATTATCGTGAGTTGAAATATTTCTGCATTATCTGATTATGACTTCGGATCGGCAGTCTAATTTCTATAGCAAAAAGATAACTGAAACTTGTAAAAATGACATATTGATGCGTATATATTTCTGTAAAATGAAGAAGAAATGCAATGAATATGCATACCCTTTAAGGATCCTGCAAGAAACAACCGCAATGAATATGCACACCCTATAAGGATCCTGCAAAAAACAATCACTGCTAGTAGTTTCAAAACAAGACCCATGATTTGCCATCAACATGCTGGTAGTATGTCAAGCTCAGTCTTGAGCCCCTACTGCAATGTGCTTTAATTCGAAAGCCCGGCCCGGGGGATACAAGTGTCAAGTGATGAGCCTTGCAATGAAAATGAGTAAATGTACACTAAAGCTGATGACTTGACATGCTTTTATGTATAATTAAGCATTTTCCTGGTGATCGATATAACCAAGAACAAAATCTTGAAAAGAATGGATATGAGTTGGTTAGGGTGCACAGTATGGTATTCATAAAACCAATTTGGTACTGAATTTGGTCCCAGGTGGCATGTGCCATGTTTGACACAGGATGGATTTGAGTTGGTTAGGGTGCATGATATGGTTCCGGTAAAACAAATCTGGTGTCCTAGGTGGCATGTGCGTGTATGCTTGTTTGACTTTTGAATCGTCAAGAAGGTTACAAAGGAAATCAAAATCATACCCGTCTAATTTGGTAAATTCGGTAAGGGTTGACCTGGAATCGGCACCCTTGGTTTTGCTGAGTGCACCCTTATTAGTTCATATGCAGTCACACCTTTTTATATATAATGTTGGATTGTTAGGCAACGTCACATCAGTTTTTATATGTATAATATTCATTTCTACCACAAACCTCAACAACTCATTTATATGTATAATTATTTTTACATTTTTAATTGCTCTCACTTTTTACACCAATATTTATGACTTAATTACTTATTTTAACAAAATTCTTTTTTTAATACAGTGTGTATATATATAGGGTCAAGATTTAGGGAAAACGCCTATAAATGTGAAAACGGTGAGAATGCCCCTCGTTCGTTGGATCAAAACAATCTATGAATTAGATTGGCCCGATGGCGTTTTCGTAAATAACATCAACTTTATTACGTGATGCGCTTCATTAAGGGTAAAATGGTCTTTTTACTGCTCCAATACATAACGCCAACTCATAAATAAAACGCCATTAAAAATCCCCCTTTAAACTACGAGCCATACACATAATCCCTTCCAGATGAAACGTTATCTTTATCTAAAACGCCATTCATACAAAACGCCAATGTTGATGATGAAACGGGTTACAACTTTAACAGAGTAACTGAAACAAAGAAAACTTTATTACTAACATTTATTATAAAAAATTCCCGCCTAAACTACATGCTAAAAGCATCTTATATAAATAACGTCATAGTCCCTTCCATTGATACACTAAAAGCAAACGCCATATTTACTAAATACCATTAATTTAAAACGCCAAAAAGTTCAAAAACCACCAATGGCAAACGACGTTTATTGGAGATTCAGTTTGCCTCTCACAAAATTCATAATTGTCTTTCATAACAATGTAACATTTGTCGTAAAATGGGTTATAAAAACCCGCTCCGTTTTATAATTCAAGTATACGTTATAATGTTCGTTACGCATTTATGTTAAGCGTTTAAAATTCGTAATATTATTAATATTAAATAATAAATAATAATAAAGTTTAAAATAATAATAATATTAAATAACTAAATTATGAATAATAATAAAAATAATAAAACAGAAAAAGGTGTGGACCGCGGGTATCAAACCCGGGTCTCCACCCAAATCAAACACCCAATACACCACTACACCACTCACACACATTTGATGTAACTCCAAACCAAATGGTAATTATATCAAAACAACCTTTGAAACTAATTTCAAAATCGCCCAGAAACGGCTGAAATCAAGATGATCATCAATTCTGTTTTCTTTGTAACAATAAACCTTGGTAACCGTTTCTAAACCATGTAACAGACTCAATCATCGAGTCATCAAACTCCAAAACAGTTATACAATCATTTCGACATTAAAGCTTTTGACCGAAAATCTTGAAACTGAAAATCAAATCAACTACTACCCTACTCTATAAATAGGAGCTTCTTGACTCACTTAGAATGCACCTACACTCATTCTACAACTCCCTGCAAGTACTGTTCTTTAAGAAATACTTCGCCAGAATTCTGTTCGGTCGTCGGAAATTTGGTCGGAGATCAGAAGAAACTCCTGTGTGGTATGCCACTCTTCTAATCATCTTTCAGATATTAGATATCTTGAAAGTTAAATAGGGAGTTGCACAGGAATCATCAAAATAAAAAAAATCCAATCGACTTAATTACATGTATATTTTAAAATGAAAAAGATGAAGTGGAGTCTGTTTAAAAATGAATTTAAAACCGGTAAATACACCGGGTTAGACACACAGTCCAGTGGTGGACTGTGTGCATTTGAAACAAATGGTCACGAGTTCGAGCCTCGTATACGTTTTCGAATTCCCTATATATTCAAACTCTTTTTATAACTCATACAGGAAACCACCTAGGTTGTATATAAAGTTAATTAAAATCATAAATCCTCCGGGTTAGTCACACAACCTAATTGGTCGGGATGTGTGCAACACGAAGCGTGGGGCGCGGGTTCGTAACCGGTTCGTTACAACGTCTTTACAAATTACAAAACCTTTTTAATTAATCAAAAAATAAGGTTATCTCAGTAAGTATATATAGGTAATTAAATTCCAATATATTTCGGGTTAGACACGTATCTCAGTTGGTAGAGCTGCGTGCACGTAAACGAGAGGTCACGAGTTCGGTCCCCACGCGCTGCTAATTCCGACCGGTCCGATCTGAAAAAGTGACAAATTTTTTAATTAAACTTTTGTTTATTTTCCTTTAAAAATTATAAAATATATAATCAAATAAATCTATCACACCCCAACCGATGGCGGAAACATCGGGATGAGACGAAAACGAGATTGCTCATTGCTCACAACATTAATAAGTGACAATAATTAATTAAACCATATTTCATTTCATAAGAATTGTCAAATATATCAATGTAACAAAACAAAGAACAACATAACATTTGCAAAGTCATAACAAAATTGATATATCGACATTAAACCTAACGTCTAATTTGTGTGTATCTAGTCATTGCTATATTGTTTTCATAGCATCATCTCCTTCAACCTGTAACATGTTTTAAAATAATGTCAATGCGAAAGCAAAGGCGAGTACACAAGTTTAGGCATAGCATACGTATACGAATAAGTTTAAACAATCCACATGGCAACCAAATATATACAAGAGCAATATCAAGGCATGTAATACTAATAATCAAACCCTTAACGCAATCACGATGTTTTAACATGACCTCACGAATAACACGATGGAGGTGGATGCGTGAATTCATATAGCGCTAAGCATGTCATACGAAGGCTAAAAATAGTTAATGACTAAAGCATAGCAATACGAATATCTAAGACAAGCAACAAGTATAAGATTCAAGCTTTCATGTATATGGGATCGTTGTGTGTTTCATAAAGTTTAAGTGTTCGTGATTTTGTATATGGAAACATGTTACACCCGAAAAGTGTTATAAACAAAGTGGGTCGAGTGTACTCACGGTTTTGCTAAGTCTTTTCTACACTTGACAATCCGTGAAGACGTTGGTTCGAGGATGACGCCGAATTATACCTACAAGAGGAAACAAGGCGTATGAGTATAGAGTTTCAACGGGAGATTAGGAGTATTCGTGCATGATTAAAAATAAGTTTGATAAAGTATTATGATACGAAAGTATTCACTAAGATGTAACACTCGTTCTTGACACTATAGTAACTCTTACGAGTTGGATGTGATTTCATAGGTTCGGGACCTATTAGAATCGTGACAAGGAATTACATACTTTAGTGTTAAATTTAATAACTTGATAGGTGATTATAAATTCATTATCAAGGTTTCGGTTTTAGAATTATAATATATTTATATATATATCATTATAATCATGTAGGAGGTGGGAGGATGAACCATCCACTTTGTAACCTCTAGTGTCATGTATGTCAACTATGAGGTGGGAGGTTAAACCATCCACTTTGAACCTCGGATTATGTTCACCACTACACAAGTTACCATTGGTAACAAGGAGGGTACAAGAACTATATACTATACAAGAATGATAAGGTGTCATCTAGATACCAAGTAGCCAAGTATTCAACAACCCGACGAGCACACGAGGACAATCGTCAACGGCTTTGTGGGGTTGTGACACTTTAAGTCTAGCAAACTATCTTGGGATCTTGATGAAAAATCATCAAGTGATGTGTGGTCTCAAGTTAGGATAGCCCAAGCTTCCTTGGTGGACACACATGAACAAGTTTAAGAACTTGCATCACTTGTGAGCTCAATGCTCTTCAAAAACAGAAAGTTTGGAGTGATTAAACACTCCTATTTACAACTTTAACAACCTAGGTTAGTCCCCATAATCATACATGTGATTAGGAGTTCAAGAACACTAGGATGAATGAGAAAAGTAAGAGATTAAACAAGTTTATGAGAACATAAAGTAAAACAGTCCACTTTGGAACCTTTTTCTGGTCATTCCAGAGCTTGGTTTTCCATGGAAACCAATGGAAATGATCCTTAGGTTAATCCAAGCAAGTGGGAAAAAGAATGGAAGGATTTTGTTAAGAAATGAGTGAGTTACACTCACTTTAGTGAAGATGAGTAATTCTGCTCGAACATGTAATTTTGCAGCTGATTTGGAAGGTTTTGAGAGAGATTAAAGTGTAAAAGTGCTTGGATTAGAGGTGGGTTTTATAGGGGAAGGATTAGGGTTAGTTAGGTGGGGTTTAAGTGGGTTATTAAGTGTTAAAAATTGATAAAAAAACTCAAAAACCAACCCAATTCCGCCCAAAACCTGCTGCTGTCTGCCCCTTGTTCGCCCCCAGCTTTGCCGGAAATAAAGCTTAAAATCTTTGTTGTCCGGGTTTATTCCAGATATGGGCGCGTGGCGGAGTGGTTAGGCGCTTGTTTGTTGAACCGGGGATCCCGAGTTCGAGTCTCGCGGATCCCGGTTTGTTTGTTTATTATTATTTCTTTTTTTTATTATTTAAAAACTCTATAATTTAGTTTCATAATTGGCAGGAAAGGTCCCTATAGGTCAAGATTTCATTAATTACCCTTTAGACCTTGGACTTATTTAAAGAAAGATTAACATTATATTCTAAATGTTGATATATTTACAAAAAAATTAGCATTTTAATTTTTGTAAAATAACACAATTAATTTTATTAACTAATTTAATTAATCAATTTAATTAATTAATTTAATTAATGAACTTAATAAATGAATATGTATTTATATTTTCGTAGCGAATTTAGTTTAACGATCACGAGTTTCATGTTTAAGTCTCGGTTACGCATACATACCATGTTTGCAAGTTATGATACGTTTACGATTGAGAGTACCACGAATATGTTTACATGTTTAAAGTATGAACAAGTATAAGTGTAACAGGACTATGATTAACATATGGATAAAATACGAGTTTCTCATTACAATCCAAGTCTCGGTTTACAACATTTACAACGAAAGACGAATACAAGATACAACGCTTACTAAAAATAGAAGTACGATACAAGGTTTCCAAATATAGAAAGTATAGAAACGCAGAGCGTTACAAAATCCTCTTTCAAGCTTAAAAATAGTATTAAATACATAAAATTATCTAAAATGTCTAATAAAATTTATCAAGTAAAAATACTAATATTAACTAATATATATATATATATATATATATATATATATATATATATTTACCGAATTATTTCGTGAATATATAGGGTAGCTTTTCTCGTCGGTTGGTATCTCTAACGCTAAATCGTGCGCACTCTTCATCAAAAAAACACACCCACTGTGAGTGAATTCCTACAACTTCCCCTTTTTATTCATGTTTTGGGGTGTATCATGTGTCGTTTTATTTATATTACTTATTCAACTCTCGTGCTATTACCATTATATGATCTAACGTGATATGGATTTTTATGTGTTGTTATTCGTGGTTATATTTTCTCATTTCAGTCAAGCTCTCACCTTAGGCCCATTTGTCCCCGTTTCATACGGGTAGAGTGTCGCGTTGTCTAATTAGATCGGCTCTGTTTGATTGAGCCTTGATCTCACAACACATCGCTTATCGTGCTCACATGTACATTGCTAGATGATTTTGTGGTTTGTGGTTTATATTACATATACGTTGCTCATATTTGGTTAATGCACATTTTATTACAATAATAAACATACAAATTCTTTCTAACGGTTAAACATGATTCACTCGCCAACTTATGTTGACCAAAATCTCTAATTTTACATATGATACAGGTGATTAGGTTGAAGCAAGGAACACATAGGACTTGGGCCTTAGAAGAAAAATAAAGCGTTACTTGAATGTCTTGTGTTGGTTGGAATATTTTTTTTTTTAATTTGAAATATTAATATGAAACTTTTATAATAGTAAATGTCATGAGCTTTGATGAAAACCCAATCATGCCCCGACTACCATATCCGCTGCGGGTCAAGGTGTGACAAACAAAAGAAGAATCTTTGTAAAAACATTTAACGCCATACTGAACTTGGACGAACATGTTCCGAGGGAGATCCATGCCCTTGGCGTTCCTATTGATAACCTTTGTGAGAAAACACAAACGGTTATACAAAGATTAACCATAAAATTTGGACCCAACAATGCAAATCGAATTGTCGACCCAGTTATCAAAACTTGGCGTTTTAATGAAGACACTGAGTTGGTGACTATTGTATGCGACAATAGGGAGCATGAAGACTACACGGTTGAAAACATAATGACCAAATAACGTATTGTGTTCCTACAGGAGTTATGCAACTCAACATGTTTGAACACAGACATGACCCCAAAATTGACGTTGTTGCAAGACATGTTCACATGGAGGTGTCAAAACTTCAAAACAAAGACATCGACGATGAAGGTTTAGATCCGAATTTTGACCAAGAACCCGAAGAAGAAGACGAGGGGAGCAATGGATACTTCTCAGACAAAATCTGTTCTGACGAGGAGTTTTAAGTTTTTTATGTGTCATTTTCAGTGGTTTGTTATGTACTTTTCCGCTAATAAAATTACTTTATGTCTCTAACAAAATATAAATCGCCACAAACGCCAAAGCTATAATAATTTCCTTTAATCACATATTATTAAAGAACTCCAAAAATACTGAATTGTCTCTAAACGCCATGAATATTATTTACAATGTACATGTTTGATATATGTTTCAAAACACCATCTTTGCGTTTCAAACTTCATAACATTATTTTGCCTTACAAAATGTTAATTAGTTGTATTTTTCCTTCTTTATCTAAACGTCACTCATACAAAAACGTCAAACTTAATGATGGGACGCCTTATAACTTTAACAGATAAAAGCTGAACAAATAGTAACTAAAACGACGGAAACTTTATTACTAACATTTATTATAAAAAATTCCCGCCAAAACATTTATATAAACATCTTAGGACCTTCCATTAATCACACAAAAAACAAATGCCATATTTGACTGAATACCATCTAATTTATAACGCGAAAAAGTTGTAAACCCAAGATGGCAAAAGTCATTTCTTGGAGATTCAGTTTTGTTCTAAAAAAAGTTTCACTGAATGGGTTTGACAACATTCTTAAAGTCAGAATTAACTTAATAACATTTTACTGAATGAGATGGACAAACTCTTCAAGAAGAAGAGACTGATGATAGTGGAATGAAGAAGAGACCGATGCCCACAGAAACAAACACCAAAATTTACTGATTGATCAGCTTCGTCTAGAGCCGGGCATCCAGCCGTGTAGGAATCGTCATCATCTAAGGAATTCAAAAGTTTCGGGGATAAAATCTTCAAGAAGAACAGACTTATGATAGTGAAGATTTGGATGAGAGGAAGAGACCGATGAAAGTGAAGGTTTGGATGAGAAGAAGAGCCCGATCTCAGTGAAGATTTGGATGAGGAGTTGTAATTTATTTACTTTTTTCTCTTTGTGTCATTTTTTGTAGTTTGTTGTGTACTTTTTCGCTTATAAAATACCTTATTTCTTTAATTAGTTATAAAACGCCAAAATGCCACAAACGCCAAACACCAAAACTATAATAAATGATGGGATACCTTACAGCTTTAACAGATAAACGCCAAACTTAATGACGGGACGCCTTACATCTTTATCTTATTGAGTTTATACACACCTATTTTATTTACTGAAAAGTGTTCTTTTCTTTGGCGTTTATGTATGTGTAAGATCTTCTATGGTTTGTTATGTACTTTCCAAATCACATGTTATGCACAAAAAGGTAATGTATGTTTCAAAACGCGATAACATTATTTTGCCTTACAAAAAGTTAATTAGTTTTATTTTTTCATCTTTATCTAAAACGCCATTCAAACAAAACACCAAACTTAATGATGGGACGCCTTACAGTTTTAACAGATAAAGCTGAACAAACAGTAACTACATACAGTAACTGAAACGACGGAAACTTTATTACTAACATTTATTATGATAAATTCCGCCTAAACTACGCGCCAAAAAATCTTATATAAACAAACACAATCATTTACTAAATATCATTCAATTTAAAACGCCAGAAAGTTCAAAACCCACACATGGCAAACGTCGTTTCTTGGAGATTCAGTTTTGTTCTCAAGAAAGTTTCACTCAATGTGTTGGACAAAGTTCTTAAGTGAGGACTTTGACCTTTGTAACATCTGTTTGCTCAATTTCCAAACACCTTACTTCTTTTTTGACATATTCATCCAAAACAAACAAGCTATCTAAAACTAAACAAACAAGTTTTCAAACCAAAACATACAATTACCATTTAATGGTTTACCCCTGGTCAAAAACTTGTATATAACCCTTAGTGTCAAATACATGTTCATCCCTATTTTATTTATAACTGAGCCAGAATATGCATAATTCTCCTAAATCCTACATCAAGTTAAGGCCTTAATTATCACAAACATGGCTGAATTTGCATGTTGTCCTTGGCTGAATATCACATAATTAAACTATATAATTATTATCAAAACTATAATTAGCAACTTTCCTTATGCTTCATTGTGTTGTACTATTGACCTTGGAGTTTTTCAAAAAATTAAAAAATGGATTTTTTTTCTTTCTAACTCTAAAGTTTCATATAATTAAACCATATAATTATTATCAAAACTATAATTAGCAACTTTCCTTATGCTTCATTGTGTTGTACTATTGAACTTGGAGTTTTTCAAAAAATTAAAAAAATGAATTTTTTTCTTTCTAACTTTAAAGTTTCAATATTTAGTAATTTTACTCTTAAGTTTCAATCTTTAGTAATTTAACTCCTTTGATTAAATTGATTTTAACTTGTAACTCGAAAGTTTTCAACTTTGGCAATTTAAACCCTTTGATGAATTTGATTTTCACTTCTAACTCAAAAGTTTTAAACTATTGCAATTTAACCCCTTTGATTTTTTTACATTTAACCCAAGCTTTTCATCTTTTGTAATTTAACCCTAACACTTTTTACTTTCAACTTTGATCCCTCGTACTTTTGATCCTTCGCAAGTTTTTCGTATTACATTTCGTTCTAAATTTTTGAGTTAACGCACCACAACATGTGTGTGAGGTTCATTATTTTTTCATATGTTTTTTACTGTTTGACAGGCCCGTCACAACGCGTCTATTTTTCCTATTTGATAGGTTCATCATAACGCACAGGTTCTAGATCAACTTAGTTATTCTTTTTTATGTTTTACAAACACGCTCGTGGGGCAACGCCGCCTCCTAGCAATATACTAGTTAAGCTAAAATAACACATTAAAATAAGTATTAATAAGAAAGATTCCAAATATGTTATACCAAAAGTTAAAGTTGGAGATGAAATGAATCGTGCCAAGTAGATAATAGATTCTTGAAGAGATTATTTTAGTTTAAAATATTTAAATTAAATAATTAAATATATAATTAGTTAATTAAATATACTGAATTTTCTCATATTATTGTTTGGATCAACTTCTCAGTCTCAATGTATAAATATTAGAGTAAAGTGCAACTTGTCATCTTGTACTTTGGTCCAGATTTCCAGTGAAAATCTATCTTCAAGTTTTTGCATAATGACACCTTAAGGTGGGTATTACATCACTCCCTGCCTCAGGAACATTGAAGGCTGTGAATAAATGATATTAAAAAACTATTTTGCCCTTCATACTATATCAAATTTAAAACTCCCTCCAAAATTACCTTTAACTTGCAGGTTTGACTTTACCAAATCAAATTAATGAAACCTAATAAACCAATTCTATATCTTTGACTTTAGAAGTCAATGATGTAGTATAATTCAGGTTTGACTTTAGAAGTCAACCAAATTAAGTTCATGAATTTAGTCAACGACGTAGTATAATTAACCCGGTTATCACTTCACTAATTACCGAAGCTAATTATACTTTGACTTTAATTGGTCAATTGCACTAATTACGGAAGATAATGACTAAAGCTAATGACTAATTAGTCTGCACATATCGATGGACCAACTGCACTAAAGATCTGCACTAGAGTCGAGTCCAATTGCACTAAACTAAGCAAATCAATCTGTTTCCAATTACTCTAAACCAAATGGACCAAACCAACACCTAATGATCCGCACTGAATGGATCAAATACACCAAATGAAGTACCTAATAACCTTCACTAATACACATACCAACTAATACAGGGACTCATTGGATGAACCACTGACATCCCAACTGCACATAGACTCACTAATACAAAGTCTCAAAATCATGATAATCATATAAACCATAGACTCACTAAGTGAACCAATTGGACATAGACTCCCTTAATGACCAACTACATATTTATACATCATCATCATCATCATCATCAAACTGTGTTTGCTCATGATGATGATCATCATCAATGAAAGCAAACTATGAACATCATTATAGCATTCGTCGTAAAACGGGTTCCAAAACCCCCTTTGTTTAAAATACATGCATTAAAAGTTCCGTTACGCAATTATTTTTTTCTTTAGTTAATTTGTATGGTTAATAAATAAATTATATAACTCATATAATAAATATATATATATATATATATACATATATATATATATTAATGATTAAAATAAAAAAATAAAAAAAAAGAATGAACAAAAGGGTAGCTGGGACTCGAACCCGGAACCCCCACAATGTACACACACCTAACACACCACTGGACTACACACACTAGTTGTGTTAAAACTCATAACAACTAACTTTTGTACTTGCCCAATACTAAAACCTGCAATTTCAAACGGTCAAAGCTGTAACCACCATTTTTTAATCGAAGATTGAATCATGCTTTCCCTTTCCTTTCAGTGACTATAACTGGTTTCAAATTATTGAAACCTTCATCGAAAACTCAATGATTTTAGGTAGTAACCGATTGAATTTAATGATTCAACAATCAAGGATTGAAACTGAAAACTAAATCGGAGATCCCCTGTGCCTATAAATACCAAAGCATTTCACCCAAATCGAACTCGCCATTCACATACTCTCACCCTCTGATACCCTCCACTCTGATTAATCTAACTTCGGAATCTCTGCGAGTCGCCGGAAATACCGAATATCGCCGGAAGTATTCACGGTATCGTTTCTTTCAAATTCTTTTAAATTCTTAAATCATTCTTGTATCTACGTTATGTATTTCAGTAGTCGTATATAATCTGTTAAAATGAATAAATAAGTATTCAACCAAGTTTAATTATGGGATATATTTTTAAGGAAGAATATGAAGTTGTAAATGTGAATAAATTTAATTGAAATTGTATTTTTAACCGGGTTAGACACACAGTCCAATGGTGGACTGTGTGCAATATATGCCAACATGCTCAGGTTCGACTCTTGTGCCTAACCGGTTTTTTGGCAATAAAATTATTTTTCTAAAACTTAAACAAATCAAGGCTCGGTAAGTTGTTAAGTATATTATAATTTCCATATTGAACGGGTTAGACACCCAGCCCGGTTGGTTGGGCTGGGTGCAAATCAACGCTGAGGGCACATGTTCGAGACTGGTTCTACACACCGGTTCAAAGGATTTTAAATTCTTTTTAAAACAAATGTTTTCTGAATAATCTAAATAGTGTATAAATATAATTAAATCAGAGATACCAACGAGTTAGACACGTAGCTCAGTTGGAAGATCTGCGTGCACGTAAACGGGAGGTCACGAGTTCGAATCTCACACGCTGTCAAAAATCGCCCCTTTGACCTTGTCAGATCCTTGTCAGTCTGACAAGATTTATTTTTTATTTTTATATTATTTTGTATATATATTTTAATTAAAAATCAATTAAAAACACTTAAAAACAAGATTTGGTGGGTTAAAAATATCAATAAATATCACAAAAATAACCTTAAAATCAAACAAAAAGTACTAAATCAAAATATTAATTGATTTATATTTATCGATTTATCGCGTTGTTATTTTAGGTTAGTATTCGTTTGTCGATCAACTCCTTAATTCATGTGCATTCATTACCAAACAAGGAACGCACCCACTGTGAGTGAATCCTTACAAATTCCCTTTTTATTCATGTTTTGGGGTGTATCATGTGTCGTTTCATATATTTCGTTTATTCAAACACTTGTGGTATTACCATTATATGATCTAACGTGTGATGTAAATGTTGTTTGGTTGTATTGCTTGTTTACATTTTTGTCAACTTGCGTGCAAATCATTCATTAGGCCCATCAGTTCCTCGTTGGAGACGGGTTGAGCATCAGGTGCCTCATTAGATCGGCTCTGTTTGATTGAGCCTTGATCTCATTATTCATCCTTTGATATGTGTGTGTGCATTAATTGATATTATGTGTTTTGTGGTTAAATTTACATATACGTATACTCATATTTGGTTATGCACATTTTTATTCAAATAACCAATATAACAAATCCGTTCAAATGCTTATATAAGATTCACTCGCCAACTTTTGTTGACCCAAAAAACCATTTTTTTACACATGATACAGGTGAACAGGTTGAAGCAAGGAACACATAGGAATTTGCCTTAGAAGAAAAATAAAGAGTTCATTAATGTTGTGTTTAGAACATGTTGTGCTTGTATGTTTGATGTAATTTCTCTTTTAAATTTGGAAATAATAAATATGAAATTTTATAGTAAATGTCATGAGCTTTGATGAAAACCCAATCATGCCCCGACTACCATTTCCGCTGCGGGTCAGGGTGTGACAGATTGGTATCATAGCTTTTGATTATAGGGATATAGGATAGGTTATTAGACCCTTAGAGCCTATACTATAGTCGATTAGATTTTTAATTGCTTATGTGGTTACATGCAAACTTATGATATTTATTTGTTTCATATTTGCTACCCACACAAATGCATACAAGCACCTCCACTATTATTTTGTGTGATACTTAATGAGTTATACATATTGACAAACATAACATGCTTACATATTACGCACGTTTCAATTCTCACATATTTAAAGCATTCTCATATTTCTTTATTCAAGATTTTGTGGTGTTTTCGTTTTTCAATCTCATCAAAGTAAGTTCTACGATGGGCACTGTAACATTCGTCGTAAAACGGGTTTCAAAACCCGCTTCATTTAATAATCAAATATTCGGTTAAAAGTTCGTCACATATTTATTTAGTTGTATTATTTAAATTGTTAATTATAGTCAATGAATAATTAAGACGAAAATAATAATAATAATAATAATAATATAATAATAATAATAATAATAATAATAATAATAATAATAAATAAAGTAATTTAGATTCAATGTAATAAAAATAAAAAAAAATTATATAAAAAAAGGGGTAACCGGGAGTCGAACCCGGGTCCCCGTCAAATTCACACACCGTCTTCACCGCTACACCACACACACTTATCGTTTAAGTTTGGCAACAAATAAAAGTTAAAATGAAGCCGTAAATAACCTGCAAGATCAAAGTTTGTAACCGCCCAAACCCAATCAAACTCATCATCGCAAAATGACGGGCTTCTTTGCACATAATCAAAGCGTAACTGTGTAAATATCAGTTATAACCCCCAATTCAGACTCAATTAATTCAAAAACGGTTGTCAATTTGAAATCATAGATCATGATTTTGGTCTTGAAACTGAAACCGAATTAGGTTGATTAATCTATAAATACCCAATGAATTATCAAGCAAATCTCGTTCACTCTTTCAACTCCCCACTCAAATCTCTCTGATCGAGTTTATGTGTTGCCAGAAAAACTGCTTACACTCGCCGGAAAACCGAGAGCATCCTTCTAGTCGGTATAATCCTTTAAACCTCTGTAATTCATTATCTAGCATGTTTTAAAACTAAATCGATTCACCAAAACTGATTAAGCATGTCTCAGTCGAAATTATGATTCTGGGTTTTATTTGATGAAAAAGATAAAGTCGAGTTAGTGTTTAAACATAATTAAAAACGGATATCTAACCGAGTTAGACACACAGTCCAGCGGTGGACTGTGTGCAAACATTATATACGCACCCGGGTTCGAATCATGCACACGGTTCCGATTTCATAAATTATACCCACCCTTTTTAATACTCACATATAGTCAGATTCTGTAAGTGTTTAAATTTAATAAAAATCACTTATACATCGGGTTAGACACCCAGCCCAGTTGGTTGGGCTGGGTGCAAAACATGTCTAGAAACGCGGGTTCGAGCCCAAGCTCACACACCGGTTCAATCATTTAAATCCTTTTTAAATTAATTAATTTCTGAAATATTCTAATCAGTATATAAGTATAATAAAAATCAAGAATCTAACGGGTTAGACACGTAGCTCAGTTGGTAGAGCTGCGTGCACGCATACGGGAGGTCACGAGTTCGAACCTCACATGCTGCCTATAATAAACGAGTCTGACCGGTCGTTGACCAGTCAACCCTGGAAAAAAAGGGTAATTTTTTATATATTAAAATCCTTTCTATTTTTAAAAATTAGTTAAACATACTTAAAAATAAGGTTTTAAAGCCTACAAAATTTGTATAAATTCCACAAAAATAACCTAAAAATCTAATAAAAAGCATTAATTAAAAATATTAACTTTTATTTATTTATCGAATTGTTACGTTATTATTTAGGTTAGTTTACTTCGTCGGCTAAATCTTAAATTCGTGCGTACTCTTCATCAACCAAGGCAACGCACCCACTGTGAGTGAATTCTTACAAATTCCCCTTTTTATTCATGTTTTGGGGTGTATCATGTGTCGCTTTATTTATTTCGTTTATTCAAACTTGTGCTATTACCATTATATGATCTAAACATGTGATGTAAATGTTGTTTGTTGTGATGTGTGTTTACATTTTGTCAAGTTGCGTGCAAATCATTCATTAGGCCCATCAGTTCCTCGTTGGAGACGAGTTGAACATTGCGTGCCTCATTAGATCGGCTCCGTTTGATTGAGCCTTGATCTCATTGTTCATCATTTGGTGTGTGCTTGTGCATTAATTGATATTATGTGTATTGTGATTAAATTTACATTTACGTTTACTCATATGTGGTTATGCACCTTTTTATAACCAATATAACAAATTCATTCAAATGTTTTCATAAGATTCACTCGCCAACTTTTGTTGACCCAAAACCCTATTTTTACACATGATACAGGTGGACAGGTTGAAGCAAGGAACACATAGGAAATTGCCTTAGAAGAAAAATAAAGAAGTCATGAAAAATGTATTTGAACATGTTGTGCTTGTATGTTTATTGTAATTTCTTCTTTAAAAAGAAATAATAAATATGAAACTTTATAGTAAATGTCATGAGCTTTGATGAAAACACAATCATGCCCCGACTACCATTTCCGCTGCGGGTCAGGGTGTGACAGATTGGTTTTAGAGCTTTTGACTATAGGGATATATGATAGATTATTAGACCCTTAGAGCCTATACTATAGTTGATTAGATTTTAATTGTTTATGTGGTTACATGCAAACTCATGATGTTTATTTGTTTCGTATTTATTACACACACAAATGCATGCAAACACTTCCACTATCATTTTGTGTGATACTTAATGAGTTATACTTGTTGTCAAACATAACATGCTTACATATACATTCATCACGCAGATTTAAAATGTTCACATATTCAAGTCATTCTCATATTTCCTTTATTCTAGATTTGGTGGCATTTTTCGTTTTCCAATCTCATCAAAGTGAGTTCTACGACGGGCATGTAGTAACTGGAAGGGTACAAGTACCGGTAGTCGAAACGTCCTGTCTAGGTTGGCATTCGTATAAATCCAATATAACGGACCAGTTTGCCTACCTGGGGACTAACGATGAGAGTACGAAGGACCTATTAGGCCAAAGATCGTTCGAACTAACCCTACTTTGAGTTGTCATTGTGTCCATACCTGGACACCCTCCGACCTTATACTTTGCTGTCATGTTTTACGATTTTCATTCGGGTGGCGCAAGTGTTAACAGGCCAACACCAATGTGAACCCTACCAGAGCCCAGTAGTCATGGGGGCCCACATGACTACCAAGGCCAAGTAAGAGGACATATGGGAGCCCAAACATGAGCAAAGCCCAAGACATCCTATGGATGTAGCAAATTATTTTCTTCATTTGTTTTGTGAATGTCCATTTCTAAGTACGAAACATGACACCTAAAACGTCAAACTCATACTCTCGATACGTATTCCTTGTAGATGTCTTCTAGTCACCCTCGTAGAAGTAGGAGATCAGGAAAATTCCGCAAGCGCATGGCCGCCCAATTCGCTCAACAAATGGCCGTCGTAATCCCCAACATCATAGTTCAAGTTCAACAAGCCCTTACCGTTAGTCCTGTCAACCCAATCAACCAAGAAGATCAAAACGTTGTCAACCCTCCCCCAAATACCACTAAATGCACCTTCAAGCATTTCAAATCCTGCGATCCTCCAAAATACGAAGGGACTGAAGGTGTCACTGCTCTCCTCCATTGGTTTGAGGAGATGGAAAACACTTTTCTCAATTTTGACTGCCCCGATGATCGCAAGGTACGATATGCTACCGATCGTTTGTTCGGAGTAGCACTTACATGGTGGAATACAGAGAAGGGCAAGCGAGGTGCTGAGAATACTATGACCTTGACTTGGGAAGAGTTAAGGGAGATCATGACAAGACGTTTCTGTCCAAGAAGCGAAATCAAGAAATTAGAAAATGAGTTCTACTCTTTGAAACAAAAGGAGGGCGACCATACCACATACAACAAGAGATTCCTTGAGTTGAATCAGATGGTCCCCAACTTGTTCACTCCCCTCTACCGTTTGATAGAGCACTACATTCGAGGTCTTCCTTCAAAAATTCAAGACCCTGTCATAAGTACCACACCTGCAACTTTGGAAGCAGCAATGGAGTTAGCTACAGAGCTCACTGAAAACCACATACGGAATAAAAACTTCAAGGAGGAGAAGAAGAAGGATAAAGCATCAACCGAAACCTCAGACTCCACCCAGACCGAATCCTCTTCTCACCCACTTCTAAGAGAAAACGAGATGGGCAAAATTTCGCTGTCACCCAAGGCAATCAACCAGCTCCACAAGTCGTACCCCTCCAAGCTATCCCAATCACTCAAGTAGCACCCAACACTACTTACCCAAATAAGAAACCTTACATTGGACCTCACCCTCAATGCAACACCTGTTTTTATCACCATCCATCTACCGTACCTTGTCGACTGTGTGCAAATTGTGGGCGTTATGGTCATTTGAGCAAAACTTGTCGCACCCCTCAAAACCAAGCTTCACCCCCTACCCAAAACATGATCCAATCATATCAACAACCCCAATACCCCATGTTTCCACATGTTCGAGCTTGCTTTAATTGTGGGGACCCTACCCATTTTAGAAACACGTGCCCTCGATTGGTTAACATCATAAACGCCCAAGCTCAAGCAAACCCAGTTAACCAAGCAAATCAAGCAAACCCAGCACTACCACCAGCAAGAGGAAGAGCTTACAACATCAACGCCAATCCTGTTGAAGATAATAACGGCCCAAACGAACAACCCAACTAGCCTTCCCTCACCAAGAGTCAAGACTCAACTCCAACCGTCTAGTTCTTAATGTTTTCTCAATCTTTGTGTATCCCTGTTATAATTTGGGAATTTACGTATCCAAGAATTTTAATGCAAATTGATATTACTGTTTTATTTCATATCTTTACTCATTGATTTAATTTTCATATCATCATACATCGCGACGTATCTCGAAGTTGGGTTGTGTCTCACTTTTTCATAGACTGACCCCTTCATCATAACAAACGAGAGAGGTACTGTCGTCATTCAGTCATGTATTCTTTCAGATTTGAGACTCAAGCTTTGGCTGTTGTGTTTGTTTATGTTTTAGAGTCACATAGGACTAATCATAACTTACTGACAAAGCTAATGAAAATTTAACAAGAATATGGTGGATACGCCGCTGGTACTTCCTATATATAAGTATTCTAGTCAAAGGATCAGAGGCATTGTCAGGCGGTTATGAGAGGTTCCGTGTAGTTTTAAATATCGTCATGGTTGAAGTTTTTATTTTATGATATAACCTTATCTTTTCAAACGTATCAATTCTCTCAAAACTCTTATGCATGAGATAATACCTAGTCAATCAACTCTGTTTATCCATATTCCGCATTTTTATACTTTAGGCATCAAAAAGCGATTCCTGTAGCAGGGTATTCAACCCTTACTAGGAACGTTACCGCCTCAAATAAAATTTAAACTCTCACCCTCTTCTAATTATGTAATTGTCAAATTAAAACACCCTCCATTCGAGTCAAACATACCACTACTACTTAAATTTCGGGACGAAATTTCTAAAAGTAGGGGATACTGTAACATTCGTCGTAAAACGGGTTTCAAAACCCGCTTCGTTTAATAATCAAATATTCGGTTAAAAGTTCGTCGCATATTTATTTAGTTGTATTATTTAAATTGTTAATTATAGTCAATGAATAATTAAGACGAAAATAGTAATAATAATAATAATAATAATAATAATAATAATAAATAAAGTAATTTAGATTCAATGTAATAAAAATAAAAAAAAATTATATAAAAAAAGGGGTAACCGGGAGTCGAACCCGGGTCCCCGTCAAATTCACACACCGTCTTCACCGCTACACCACACACACTTATCGTTTAAGTTTGGCAACAAATAAAGTTAAAATGAAGCCGTAAATAACCTGCAAGATCAAAGTTTGTAACCGCCCAAACCCAATCAAACTCATCATCGCAAAATAACGGACTTCTTTGCACATAATCAAAGCGTAACTGTGTAAATATCAGTTATAACCCCCAATTCAGACTCAATTAATTCAAAAACGGTTGTCAATTTGAAATCATAGATCATGATTTTGGTCGTGAAACTGAAACCGAATTAGGTTGATTAATCTATAAATACCCAATGAATTATCAAGCAAATCTCGTTCACTCTTTCAACTCCCCACTCAAATCTCTCTGATCGAGTTTCTGTGTTGCCGGAAAAACTGCTTACACTCGCCGGAAAACCGAGAGCATCCTTCTAGTCGGTATAATCCTTTAAACCTCTGTAATTCATTATCTAGCATGTTTTAAAACTAAATCGATTCACCAAAACTGATTAAGCATGTCTCAGTCGAAATTATGATTCTGGGTTTTATTTGATGAAAAGGATAAAGTCGAGTTAGTGTTTAAACATAATTAAAAACGGATATCTAACCGGGTTAGACACACAGTCCAGCGCTGGACTGTGTGCAAACATTATATACGCACCCGGGTTCGAATCATGCACACGGTTCCGATTTCATAAATTATACCCACCCTTTTTAATACTCACATATATTCAGATTCTGTAAGTGTTTAAATTTAATAAAATCACTTATACATCGGGTTAGACACCCAGCCCAGTTGGTTGGGCTGGGTGCAAAACATGTCTGGAAACGCGGGTTCGAGTCCAAGCTCTCACACCGGTTCGATCATTTAAATCCTTTTTAAATTAATTAATTTCTGAAATATTCTAATCAGTATATAAGTATAATAAAAATCAAGAATCTAACGGGTTAGACACATAGCTCAGATGGTAGAGCTGCGTGCACGCATACGGGAGGTCACGAGTTCGAACCTCACATGCTGCCTATAATAAACGAGTCTGACCGGTCGTTGACCAGTCAACCCTGGAAAAAAAGGGTAATTTTTTATATATTAAAATCCTTTCTATTTTTAAAAATTAGTTAAACATACTTAAAAATAAGGTTTTAAAGCCTACAAAATTTGTATAAATTCCACAAAAATAACCTAAAAATCTAATAAAAAGCATTAATTAAAAATATTAACTTTTATTTATTTATCGAATTGTTACGTTATTATTTAGGTTAGTTTACTTCGTCGGCTAAATCTTAAATTCGTGCGTACTCTTCATCAACCAAGGCAACGCACCCACTGTGAGTGAATTCTTACAAATTCCCCTTTTTATTCATGTTTTGGGGTGTATCATGTGTTGCTTTATTTATTTCGTTTATTCAAACTTGTGCTATTACCATTATATGATCTAAACATGTGATGTAAATGTTGTTTGTTGTGATGTGTGTTTACATTTTGTCAAGTTGCGTGCAAATCATTCATTAGGCCCATCAGTTCCTCGTTGGAGACGAGTTGAACATTGCGTGCCTCATTAGATCGGCTCCGTTTGATTGAGCCTTGATCTCATTGTTCATCATTTGGTGTGTGATTGTGCATTAATTGATATTATGTGTATTGTGATTAAATTTACATTTACGTTTACTCATATGTGGTTATGCACCTTTTTATAACCAATATAACAAATTCATTTAAATGTTTTCATAAGATTCACTCGCCAACTTTTGTTGACCCAAAACCCTATTTTTACACATGATACAGGTGGACAGGTTGAAGCAAGGAACACATAAGAAATTGCCTTAGAAGAAAAATAAAGAAGTCATGAAAAATGTATTTGAACATGTTGTGCTTATATGTTTATTGTAGTTTCTTCTTTAAAAAGAAATAATAAATATGAAACTTTATAGTAAATGTCATGAGCTTTGATGAAAACCCAATCATGCCCCGACTACCATTTCCGCTGCGGGTCAGGGTGTGACAGGCACGTAGTAGATGGAATGGTACAAGTACAGGTAGTCGAAACATCCTGTCTAGGTTGGCATTCGTATAAATACAATATAACGGACTAGTTTGCCTACCTGGGGACTAACGATGAGAGTACGAAGGACCTATTAGGCCAAAGCATGCCACACCGAACGTCGTTAGAACTAACCCCACTTTGAGTTGTCATTATGTCTATACCAGGACACCCTCCGACCTTATACTTTGCAATCATGTTTTACGATTTTCATTCGGGTGGCGCAAGTGTTAACAGGCCAACAACAATGTGAACCCTACCAGAGCTCAGTAGTCATGGGGGCCCAAACATGAGCAAAGCCCAAGACATCCTATGGATATAGCAAATTTATTTTTTCATTTGTTTTATACGACACATGACACCTATCTGTCAAACTCATACTCTCGATACGTATTCCTTCTAGGTGTCTTCTAGTCACTCTCGTAGAGGTAGGAGATCTGGAAAATTCCGCGAGCGCATGGCTGCCTAAATCGCTCAACAAATGGCCGTCGTAATACCCAACATCGTAGTTCAAGTCCAACAAGCCCTTGCCGCTAATCCCACCAATACAATCAACCTAGAAGATCCAAACGTTGTCAACCCTCCCCCAAATACCACCAAGTGCACCTATAAGCACTTCAACTCATATGATCCTCCAAAGTACGAAGGTACTGAAGGAGTCACTACTCTTCTTTGATGGTTCGAGGAGATGGAAAGTACATTCCTCAACTGTGATTGTCCCAATGATCGCAACGTGCGCTATGCTACTGGACGCTTATATGGAGTAGCCCTTACATGTTGGAATGCTGAAAAGGGCAGACGAAGCACCGAAGCCGTGGTAGCCCTAACTTGGGAAGAATTGAGAGAGCTAATGACTAGACATTTCTGTCCAAGAAGCGAAATTAAGAAACTAGAGGACGAATTCTATTCCTTGAAGCAGATAGAAGGAGATCACATAACCTATAACAAGAGATTCCTTGAGTTGAATCAAATGGTTCCAAATTGTTTCACACCTCTTTATCGTTTGATCGAGCACTACGTTCGGGGTCTTCCTTCAAATATTCAGGACCCTGTAATAAGTACCACACCTGCAACAATGGAGCTAGCTATAGAGCTCACCGAAAACCACATTAGGAATGGAGATTTCAAGGATGACAAGAAGAAAGATAAAACCCCAACTGAAACCTCAAACTCAACCCAAACTGAATCCTCTTCCCAACTCACTACCAAGAGAAAGTGAGACGGACAAATTTTTGCTGTTACTCAAAGCAGCCAACCAGCTCCACAAGCCGTACCCCTCCAAGCTATCCCAATCACTCAAGTAGCACCCAACTCTGCATACCCAAATAAGAAACCTTAGATTGGCCCTCACCCTCAATGCAACACCTACTTTTATCACCATCAACCTACCATACCCTGTCGACTGTGTGCTAATTGTGGGCGTTATGGTCATTTGAGCAAAACTTGTCGTACCCCTCAAAATCAAGCTCCACCCCTACCCAAAACATGATCCAACCCTATCAACAACCCCAATACCACATAGTTCCATATGTCCGAGCTTGCTTTAATTGTGGTGACCCTACTCATTTTAGAAACACGTGCCCTAGATTGGTTAACATCATAAACGCCCAAGCTCACGCAAACCCAGTTAACCAAGCAAATCAAGCAAACCCAGCACCACCACCAGCAAGAGGAAGAGCTTACAACATCAACGCCAATCCAGTTGAAGATAATAACGGCCCAAACGAATAACCCAACTAGCCTTCCATTACCAAGAGTCAAGAATCAGCTCCAACCGTCTGGTTCTTAATGTTTTCTCAATCTTTGTGTATCTCTGTTTTAATTTGGGAATTTATGATTCTAATGGAAATTGATATTACTGCTTTATTTCATATCTTTACTCATTGATTTAATTTTCATATCATCATACATCACGACGCATCTCGTTCTCATCATCTAAAGAAGTTGGGTCGTGTTTCACTTTTTCATAGACTGACCCCTTCATCATAACAAACGAGAGAGGTATTGTCGTCATTCAGTCATGTATTCTTTCAGATTGGAGACTCAAGCTTTGGCTGTTGTGATTGTTTATGTTTTAGAGTCATATAGAATTAATCATAACTTACTGACAAAGCCAATGAAAATTTGACAAGAATATGGTGGATATGCCGCTGGTACTTCCTATATATAAGTATTCTTGTCAAAGGATCAAAAGCATTGTCAGGCGGCTATGAGAAGTTCCGTGTAGGTTTTAATATTGTCATGGTTGAAGTTTTTGTTTTGTGATATGACCCTATCTTTTCAACGCATCAATCCTCTCAAAACTCTTATGCATGAGAACATATTCAGTCAATCAACTTTGTTTATCAATGTTTCTCATTTTTATACTTTAGGCATAAAAAACCGATTCCTGTAGCAGGGTATTCAATCCTTACTAGGAAAGTTACCGCCTCAATCAAAATTTAAAACATCACACTCCTCTGGTTAGGTAAACATCAAATCCAAACATCACACCTTCCTTTCCTTTTAAAAGGTATTCAGGTTTTAGTCAGAATACGTTGGGAATCAAAACGAGAATCTGAGTTTACTTGGGAACGGCAAGACTCAATGCGTGAAAAATACCGCATCCCTTTCCAATTACAACTTCTACCTAAATTTCAGGAGAAATTTCTAAAAGTAGGGAATACTGTAGCATTCGTCGTAAAACGAGTTTCAAAACCTCCTATGTTTAAAATACATACATTAAGAGTTTCGTTACGCAATTATTTTTTTTCTTTAGTTTATTTGTATGGTTAATAAATAAATTATGTAACTAATATATTAAATATAATAATATAATATATATTATATATATATATATATATATATATATTAATGAATAAAATAAAAAATAAAAAAAGAATGAACAAAAGGGTAGCCGGGACTCGAACCCGAACCCCTACAATGTACACACCTAACACACCACTGACTACACACACTAGTTGTGTTAAACTCATAACAACTAACTTTTGTACTCGCCCAACACTAAAACCTGCAATTTCAAACGGTCAAAGCTGTAACCGCCATTTTTAAATCGAAGCTTGAATCATGCTTTCCCTTTCCTTTCAGCGACTATAACTGGTTTCAAATTATTGAAACCTTTATCGAAAACTCAATGATTTTAGGTAGTAATCGGTTGAATTTAATGATTCAACAATCAAGGATTGAAACGAAAACTAAATCGGAGATCCCTGTGCCTATAAATACCAAAGCATTCACCCAAATCGAACTCGCCATTCACATACTCTCACCCTCTGATACTCTCCACTCTGATTAATCTAACTTCCGAATCTCTGCGAGTCGCCGGAAACACCGAATATCGCCAGAAGTATTCACGGTAAATTTCTTTTAAATTCTTAAATATTCTTGTATCTACGTTATGTATTTCAGTAGTCGTATATGATCTGTTAAAATGAATAAACAAGTATTCAACCAAGTTTAATTCTGGGATATATTTTTAAGGAAGAAGATGAAGTTGTAAATGTGAATTAATTTAATTGAAATTGTATTTTTAACCAGGTTAGACACACAGTCCAGTGGTGGACTGTGTGCAATATATGCCAACATGATCAGGTTTGACTCTTGTGCCTAACGGTTTTTCGGCAATAAAATTCTTTTTCTAAAACTTAAACAAATCAAGGCTCGTAAGTTGTTAAGTATATTATAATTTCCATATTGAACGGGTTAGACACCAGCCCAGTTGGTTGGGCTGGGTGCAAATCAACGCTGAGGGCACATGTTCGAGACCGGTTCTACACACCGGTTCAAAGGATATTAAATTCTTTTTAAAACAAACGTTTTCTGAATAATCTAAATAGTGTATAAATATAATTAAATCAGAGATACCAACGGGTTAGATACGTAGCTCAGTTGGAAGAGCTCGTGCACGTAAACGGGAGGTCACGAGTTCGAATCTCACACGCTGTCAAAAATCGCCCCTTTGACCTTGTCAGACCTTGTCAGTCTGACAAGATTTTTTTTCTTTTTTTTATTATTTTGTATATATATATTTTCATTAGAAATCAATTAAAACACTTAAAAACAAGATTTGGTGGGTAAATCTCATAATATCACAAAAATACCTAAAAATCTACAAAAAGTACTAAATCAAAATATTAATTGATTTATATTTATCGATTTATCGTGTTATTATTTTAGGTTAGTATTCGTTTGTCGATCAACTCCTCAATTTTGTGCGCATTCATTACCAAACAAGGAAAGCACACACTGTGAGTGAATCCTTAAAAATTCCCTTTTTATTCATGTTTTGGGGTGTATCATGTGTCGTTTCATATATTTCGTTTATTCAAACACTTGTGCTATTACCATTATATGATCTAACATGTGATGATAAATGTTGTTTGGTTGTACTGCGTGTTTACATTTTTGTCAAGTTGCGTGCAAATCATTCATTAGGCCCATCAGTTCCTCATTGGAGACGAGTTGAGCATCAGGTGTCTCATTAGATCGGCTCCGTTTGATTGAGCCTTGATCTCATTGTTCATCCTTTGTATGTGTGTGTGCATTAATTGATATTATGTGTTTTGTGGTTAAATTTACATACCGTATACTCATATTTGGTTATACAATTTTTATTCAGATAACCAATATAACAAATTCGTTCAAATGCTTTATATAAGATTCACTCGCCAACTTTTGTTGACCCAAAAACCATTTTTTTACACATGATACATGTGAACAGGTTGAAGCAAGGAACACATAGGAATTTGCCTTAGTAGAAAAATAAAGAGTTCATTAATGTTGTGTTTAGAAAATGTTGTGTTGTATGTTTGATGTAATTTCTCTTTTAAATTTGGAAATAATAAATATGAAACTTTATAGTAAATGTAATGAGCTTTGACAAAAACCCAATCATGCCCCGACTACCATTTCCGCTGCGGGTCAGAGTGTGACAATCATCATTATCATCACCATCAGCAAACTGTGAACACCATCATCATAATCAGAACAATTATGTACATTATTATCATCATCATCATAGATATCCAACTGTGAACATCAAAGCAATACATAATCATAGATACCCAACTGTGAACGTCAAAGTAGTACATAATTATAGATATCTAATGTGACATCAAATTATGAACATCAAAGCAGTACATAATCATATATATCCAACTGTGACATCAAATTTAGTTTAATGATCCTCAAAGTAGTACATAATCATAGATATCCATGCAATCGTTTAATGATCCTCAATAAGCATCAAATTCATAATGATAATCAAACCAAAGATTAATATTTAAATATATCCAAAGCATAATTATACATATCAAGTTTAGTCCTACTTAATTAAAATTATACATAGCAAATATCTAACTAAGCGTTCTTTAATTACACATAACTTAATAATCTGAACCTTAATCACAATAACCAAACTAGCATTACACTAGTCTTGGTGAAGGTGGGTGAGGCTCTGTTTTGGTGATGGTGGTGGTGATGTCGGACCAGAGACTGGGATCATGGATATTTCTGTGGTGATGGAGATGGTGGACGTGATTGTTGGGGTGATGCAGGGAACACCACTCCAAAGTTGAAGGATAAATTGTTCAAGCAGCGCAACAATACCCTGACAAGAACCTTTGTGCGGTGGTTCTGGGTCTCTGTGACCATTACTCCAGCTACAATCGAATTCATCACAAACAAACCACCACATTATCGATCCTAATTTTGATTCAAACGAGGGTAATCTTAAATGTATAGTGGACTGGAATCAAAGCAGAATCAAGTGAAATGTACTTGATATACGTATCGTGGACTCAATCGTTTTGCACCTCTACAGTGAATTCCATGTCAAGGTGTTTTTGGACTAAATTGGTGGTTGGAGGGTTGAAGTTTGCCAGTGGAATGGGTGTTCGCCGATGGAAGTTGAAGTTGGAGAGTGTTTGGTAAAGAATGAGGTGTCAGAAAGTGAAGAAGTAAAGATAAGGGTGTAGGTAAGGTGTGGTGAGGAAGCTTCGATGGTGAAAAGACAATTATACCTTAAATCCAACAGTCAAGATAACAGTTGACTAACGTCCTGGGAGAAGGGAGTGATGAAATACCTATCTTAGGGTGTCATTAGGAAAAAAACTGGAAGATAGGGTTTCATCTAGTAATCTGGACAAAACCATATGGTGACAAATTGCACTTTACTCTAAATTTAATAACGGAATAAACTCAACCACATCTTTGGCCCTTTGGAGGCCAGCCTCCGTAGCCATAGATGGATTCAAATTGATAAAGCCATACAACATTGTATGTTTCTATAAGCATGAGGCCTAGTGGCTAGTGGCCTACTCAATATCGGACTTTTTAAGACCCAAGGTTCACAAACCATTTATTTACGATTAGATCACAAATAAAACAAGCCCCTTTGTGAGCTACTCAAAATCAGTTCACTAAAAGCTTAAGTTAGAACTTCTGCATAATTAAAAAACAAGAGATCCAAACAACTTTTGTATAATCATTGTGGCTATAAATCTTTATTCAAAATAAGTAGTCAATTTTAGATTGACGTTTAAATCAAGTATAAAGAATAATTACAAAGAAACAATACCTTCAAAGTAAGTATAATAACAAACATCTATGGCTTAATAAATCTCTTGCTATCACCACAACCCATGATGGATGATGGCAATCTTGTCACTTTCTCAATCCCTTCTTCAAACACGGCTCCCATACCCATATAAAAATGAGACTCGATATGACAATGGAATGCCCAAACACCTGGGTTATTCGCTACAAACCGCAAAGCGGTCCACCCATACGGATGAACCGGTACTGTATTCTTCATAATCGGGTTCACCAAGTTATACCTCTTCGGATCCTCTGAAGCATTAAACTTTCCATTTCCATACCCGACAACCCAAAAATCATGCCCGTGAAGATGCCACGGGTGCGTTTCACTGTTTTCTTTATTCAACGTGTTTGCATTTTGAAGAATAATGTCTACGGTCGTATTAAACTTTAGTCTATACAAAGAATTGCTAGAAGTGGCATTGTCATTAGGAGGGACAATGCTAATGTTATAAGCTTCATAGCCCTTGATGGTGTCAGGAGGCGGGGTTTGGTCAAACGTGTGAAGCAAGTTATGTTTAAGCGATATGAGATACGGGGTATGGGAAGGGTAAACGAGACGTTATTAATAGACCATTTGGTACTCCCGTTGATTCGGTTTTGTGTGTTCAAAAGAATAATCACTCTATCGGATGTTTGTGGCATGGGTGTATGTAGTCAGGGTGGGATCTGATTGCAAGACTTTGGCTAACCCGGGCCTCAACATCGTCCCACCAAGGCCCACTTGGTGGAATGGTTGGTGGGGACCTACTGGGATGGTTTGGATAGTAATTAAAGATACCCAAACCATTAGGGGTTGTGTTGTTACGACTCACCATTTTTGACACGGCCCAATAATTTCTTGTTGGGTCTTGATTTGCGGTCACTAAAACCGAGTAAGTCTCACCTGAATAAATATAAAGATTCTTTACGACGAATGGTTCTACGTAGTGACCGTCGGTTTCAACAACCGTCATATTATGTCCCTCTATTTCAAAACTGAGAGCAGCCAAAGCTGTCAGGCTTCCCATCCTAAGCCGGTAAGTTTTCCCTGGAATGACTGTGAAAACATTAAGCGAGCATTCGGGATTTGAGGCGTTACAGAGAGCGGCTGTGGTCCCCGGTGTACTGCAGTTGAATCTTCCCTTCCCTTGAATCAACAGTGACTGAAAGCAAAATTATTTAATATGTTAAAAAATCATAAATATTTAAGAAAAAAAAGACAGATCTATCGGATTCTGAGTGCATCATGAGTTGTCACAAATGATGGAAGTTTGAAATCACATGAAAACATATAATAATTTGTCGTTGTAAAGTTATAGAAACTGTTATGAACTCCAGATGTGTCATTGGATTCTTGTAAATAAATTATTACTTCTTTTAGAACTCTTAACTCACACACTCACTAAAAATACTGAATATCCGCGCTAACAAGGAACACACTTACTATAAAAACATTGATACCACTAAGCTAGAAGCCCTTTGGTCTGTAAAGTAATTATTTATGAAAGAAACTTGTAGTATTTAAATACATTAGTGTATCTACTAGTAGAAAATTTAGTGGTTATCTGAGTTAGCCGAATAAATTTAAAAGTAATACCTGAGGATCGCCAACCCAAAGGAAGGGGACGGAAGAAAGGCCGGCGGCCTGCTCATACGTGCTTCGGTGATACCAATCGTTAAGAATGATGCTTCTATCGTAATCATAGACGAACGGTTCCTTTTCTCCATCAGGCAACGCCACCCGAATGGATCCGTATAACCCCGCCTCTCGTTGCATCCCGTAATGCGCATGATACAAATATGTACCCGCCTGCACCATCAATCAATTCAATCAACACGCGTGATAACCATGAATAGTGACTTTGAAAAATGAGATTATATATATATAGCTTACCCTATCAACAACAAACTTATATCTAAAAGTATCTCCTGGCAAAATAGGACATTGAGTAACCCCTTCAGTTCCATCAGCCCATGGAGTTCCAATCTGCAAAACAATTTACAAAACCATTAAAAAAAACTAATCACATCGATTTACGCAATACACGCAATGTTCCCGAGTTTTTTTAAGGAGTGAAATGGAACCGTAAAAGGAAGTGGAAAAGATTTGTGTTAATTACCTGTCGGATACCGTGCCAATGGATGGCGGTATTTTCGGTTAACAAACTGTTCTTAACATCAACAACAATGGTGTCCCCTTGTTGAGCTAATACTGTGGGACCAGGGCTTCTTCCGTTAACGGTGATGACTAGTTTTCGATAGCAATCGGGCGATTTGAACTCGTACTTAACCTCCCATCGGTAGTGTCGAATTCGGGCTTCCACAATAAGGTTTAGGCTCAAAATGAGTAAAAACAATGCACATAATATTGGTATATTCTTCATCTTAGATATGAATGGGTTTGAAATCAGCTGGTGAGAACTATGAAACGAGTGTGTGTTATATATATATATATATATATATATATATATATATATATATAGACAGGTTGGGGTGGTGGCTGGTGGAAATTTCTTTGGACTTTCCACTTTGATTATTTACGTATATATGTATTATGTAAGCCTGGAAGTCGCTTTTTACTATTGCGCAGCGGATAATTGACTTTGAATAAGAAATACTCGTTTACAAACAGTTAAAAGAATGTTTCCATAACCGAGCCATTCACTAAATCGATCCAATGACTGGATCGGTTTTGAAAAACTTATACTAGTTTACAAACGGTTAGAACAGTGTTTCTATAACCGAACCGGTCACTAAACTTATCGCTTTATCGGTCTAGTGACCGGATTGGTTTTGAAAAACTTATACTAGTAAAATAAACGTCACTAGTATAGTGTTAGGATCAGATACAACAAAGTTTAACGCGTTTTAAAACCAGACATCACCCCTAAAGTATAATAACTAATCTAAATGGGGATGACATGTCTAGTATAAATTTGGAATCTGTTCTTCCAAAACATTTTAAAAAGATCTTATATGTGACTGAATAATTTATATATAAATGAAAGACTGTTGTTTGTGACTGAATAATTTATATATAAAATGAAATGCTGTCGTTGAACACTTCCAAAATTTGAGTCAGTCAACACTTCGATGGTTGCGAAGAAGGATATTATTTACTAGTGGCTTTTTTTCTTTTGACTAATATACTACCTTGATTTTGATATATTTATGACGATTTTATATTAAATTGGTTAAAAATAATATAAAAGAAAGTTATATTGAAACGTTATAGGCCAAAAGGAGGAGTTCAGATAACTCACTGACTCGAAACTTATTGTAGACAAACTCAGAAAAACTTGCTTGAAGTCATTAGCCGAGACAGGCTTGCTCGTATAAATTCGAGCCGAGTTCGAACCAAGTTGGCTTTAGTTGTATATCCGAGTTTGAGATTAGGTTTTCAGCTTTTGATTATTTCGAACAAATATGGTCTCATGTTTTTTAGATTGAGCACAGTTGGTAAACATCCTACCATTAACACATAATAACTTGCGTTTATAAGATGAATAGCATATGTCGAAACTATTTATATGTTAAGCTTTCTTTTATTAAGGTCACCACTGTGATAAAAAAAAAATATATATATATATATATAGATCATCTATGTTCGTGTATATGGTTTTCTTTATATCATATTAAGCTAAAAACATTCTTAAGCCTTGTTTTATGGGGCTTTGACGGGGCGTCGTTAATGCCACCTCAGCGTCGGTAAGGGTGCGAACACCGCTATAGGTGCGTGTTGTAACAGGTGTTGGGCGAGGTCTTGAGGCTGATCGCTGGTATGAGCAAGGAGAAAAAGAGACGTTGAATTGCATGTAGTGGCGAAGTTTGAGATTTCCGACTGTGGTGGAGGGGGTGGAAGTCACCAGACCTAAAAATTTCTATAAAACCGGGGGGTCGAAAACATATATACCAAAAATTTGTATACAAAAACTACATACTCTCCACTACTGAGCAAAAAGTTCGGGGAGTCGGCCGTCCCTTAAAAGCTTCGCCCATGATTACATGCGGAAGGATGAAAGGGGCACTAGAGACGTAGAACCACAACAAACTAACAGAGGCGTAATTCAAAAAGGTGAAAGATGGTGACCTATGTGGCGTCTACGTTGGCTGTACTTTTTTTTATCATTTATATAAATAAAGTTAGATACGACTTAATGACTTGTAAAATAATATCTGAACATACCGTTAATAAAAAAACAGTTAAATATTTGAATAACTTTCACACACATTATCTCTTTTATATAAAGGTAAACCTCAAAAAGTAATCAACTTTACTATGAAGCACTTTACATATTAAATCGAACCGGTCAGTTGGGCCCATCAACGACTTGTTCATGTTCTTTTCACATTTGATAGATAGTTAAAAAAGTGAAAATGATAAAATGATTATAATGGATATAATTTAAATAATTATATACCGCCCATATATGAATATAATTTAAGAAAATTTTCTATTTGTTTGACATGAAAGTGAAAATAAAATATTTTTTAAAGTAAAATATGAAATTATTTACGTTATAAAACTTCAAATCATAATCATGCATGTTGAGAAAAAACAATAATCACGTATGTTGAAAAATGATAATCGTGATTATATTTTTTCCAACATCATGATTTATGGTTTTTCAACATGCTTGATTTGGGTTTTGAGTTTTATAACGTGCGTAATTTCATATCAGACGTTAAGGAATATTGTACGTTAACCACCTTGTTTGATTTATTTGAACTTTTTTGTTATTCCCTTTAATCTATTTATATAAAATATTACTTTACTCTAGTAAATTATCTAAACCAAGTTATTCAAAATCCCAAAAGAAAGTGACATGTTTTTAATGATGAATGAGTTAGATTATTGATGAAAAAAAATTATTAAAAATAAAGTTATTCTCTAATATCCCATGCATGAGAACGCAACTTTTTCTAGAAAAGAAAAAAGTGAACATGGAGAAAAAATAAATTTATGTAGTGGACATAACGCGTATTAGTGTCAGGAATTCATATTCTATTCTTTATTCAATTTAAAGCAAACATAATGTTTGAAATGATAACATACTTTATGAAAAAAAACGTATTATTATCGCATATGAACATTTTAATATGTAGAAAATGACCTGGATTAAAGATGACCACGTCATTTGTTTTATTCTAAAATAAGTAATGAAAGTGGTTAGTTTTACATTTTAGACATATGATATATGAAAATATGGGTGTTGTTTAGTTTTATATTTGAGTAAATTGCACAAAACATCCTTTATGTTTCCTCAAACTTGCAGGTTCCAGCCTTAATGTTTAAAAGTTGCTAAAAACAACCTTTAAGTTTATTTTTGTTCGGGTTCAATCCTTTACAGCTAACCACGTTATTTTCTTCAGTTAAGTTCCCTCACATGCATAACATGTGAGGGTATATTCATCATTTTGGTTGATCTTCCACCCACTTCAATTATAAAAAAAAAGAATATTTAAGTTTTAACCTAGTTTAAACAAAGTTGGTAAAACGTACGCAACTACAGAGGAGCACGATTACCGTTTGATAGTGTTTAAGTCTAACTTGCGGCGTCCTAAGCGTCACCAGTTGCTGGATCCGACTACTGAACACGACGTTACGAAGTTCTCTCATTTTAACGGCATCGGAGTTCCGTGAGAGTTATCTAGGGTTGAAGAGTCGTTGTCGTTTCCATCTGATGCGAATAAGGCGCCGATTCTTCCAACTGATGATAATCCTCAAGAGTTTAATTGGTATGATCAAAATCTGTGTTAATCTTTACAGCTTAGTGGACTAGCTTAACAAGATTCCTATCTTAATTCCGGGTTCGCTGGAATCCGGCGAAGTCGCCGGAGAAGAAGACCGGAAAAGAGGGTGTTTGGTTTTTAAGTTTGGTTTTATTGCACATTAGTCCTGCGGTTAGAATTTTTTTAAAATAGGTTAAACCTTAAATATTTTTTTTCTTATAATTGACGTGAGTGGAAGATCAACCAAAATGACGAATATACCCTCACATGTTATGCATGTGAGGGAACTTAACTGAAGAAAATAACGTGGTTAGCTGTAAAGGATTGAACCCGCAACAAAAATAAACTTAAAGGCTGTTTTTAGCAACTTTTAAACATTAAGACTGGAACCTGCAAGTTTGAGGAAACATAAAGGATGTTTTGTGCAATTTACTTTTACATTTTAAATTTTAAACAAATTTTAAACATGTCATATATGTCAATTTGAGAAAGATATTTTAGTATTAATTTGAAGTAGACAAATCAATCGATGGGTAATATACTATTTTTATTTTGGAGAAAGATATCTTAGTTTTAATTTGCAGTAGACATATCAATCGATTTGAGTCAACAAGAGCAATTCGATAACTGATAACCGTTGATTAGTATTTAATTTAATATCATGATAATGATCTGTTCACCAATACAGGGTGGAATCATATATACGGTTGAGTTAGTTTCACTGTCTCATAATTCTTGAAATCATACAAAGACATAACATATCACAAAATGTAATACAATATCAAGAAATACAACACAATAGTAAGAAAAAAAAACACAATGAATCAAAGCAAAAGACACAATAAAAATGAAGAAAATAAAAGAAAAGCATAATGCTAAATAAAAATACACAATTGTCTAAACAGAAATACTAAAATCTACAAGCTAACAATCGAAAGGCGAAAACCTAAAATCTAAGATTATAGAGTTCGAAAAGATGGTTCCAATACCGATAGAATGAGTTCAATTTGAGTTCATTTGATACGCTTCCCAGTTTTAGGAGACTGTATTTGAACCTTTTCCTATATATGTAATCAACTCGTGGAATATAACGCATCATGCGGCAATTCGGTTTTGAACATCGAAACGTAGGTAAAAAAGCACGCCGCAACGGTATATTCTGAAATCACGAAAAAATTACGTCGTTGTAAAATGAATGTTAAGAACAACGAAAGCAATCAAAACATAGATACAAAAAGCATGTTACAACGGTATATTTAAAAATCAAGAAAAATGTCACGTCGTTGTAAACATGAATGTTAAAAATACAAAAGGGTATTTTAAAATAAAGTAGTAAAAATATATCATATTTGACCGAACTTGATTTCAAATAAAATTTATATTGAAACGTAGACAGGATTGGCTTCGAATAAAATTTCTACCCAAACAAAGATGTAACCATGTCTCATCGGTATATAATTATAATGTATGAAAACATTGTATGTTTAAAATTATTAAGAGAAAAAATATATTATAAAGATTTAAAACTGAAAAACTAAAAACATCAAGTGTATGTGTGCAAGTAAAAGGCCATATGTCGAAGAAAAAATAAGAACTATTCACAAATCATGCAATACTATAACCATGTCTCATTGGTATATTCATAATCTACGAAAACATTGTATGTTTAAAATTATTAAGGGAAAAAATATATTATAAAGATTAAAACTGAAAAACTAAAACCATATTCACAAATCATGCAATACTGTATTATAAAACGAAGATGTAACCATGTCGCATCGGTATATTCATAATGTACGAAAACATTGTATGTTTAAAATTATTAAAGGAAAAATATATTATAAAGATTAAAACCGAAAAACTAAAAACATCAAGTGTATGTGTGCAAGTAAAGGCCATATATATGTCCAGTAAAAAATAAGAACTATTCACAAATTATGCAATATTGTATTATAATATAATATAATATAATATAATATAATATAATAAATAAATAAGGGAAAAACATTTTAAGATATCCAAAAAATTTCTTTTAGTTTAATTTATAATGTATAACTCTAAAATGAGAGTAAATTACTTATTCAAACAATAATTACACTTTACTCCTCTCATCCTAATTACATTTTAATTCTTTCATCTTTAACCATATTAAATATTAAAGATGATTAGTTGATAGCTACGCTTTATCCCCATATAAAAAATTAACAACTTCTGCGATTTTCAAACGACTATATTTTTTTCGTACACTAATATGTTTTTAAAAAAATATACCATAAAAACAAACATTTTATTCTCTTTAATTTGAGTATAGTATAGCTATAGTTTTTTTAAGTAAAAAAAATTGATCTGTTACGTGATTAACAGTGTCCAGGAATGAGCAACAACTGAATGATTACCGTTTTTTTAAGTAAAAAAAGAATATTTAAGTTTTAACCTAGTTTAAACAAAGTTTGGTAAAACGTACGCAATTACAGAGGAGCACGATTACCGTTTGATAGTGTTTAAGTCTAACTTGCGGCGTCCTAAGCATCACCAGTTGCTGGATCCGACTACTGAACACGGCGTTACAAAGTTCTCTGATTTAATGGCATCGGAGTTCCGTGAGAGGTATCTAGGGTTGAAGAGTCGTTTGTCGTTTCCGTCTGATGCGAATAAGGCGCCGATTCTTCCAACTGATGATAATCCTGAAGAGTTTAATTGGCATGATCAAAATCTGTGTTAATCTTTACAGCTTAGTGGACTAGCTTAACAAGATTCCTATCTTAATTCCGGGTTCGCTGGAATCCGGCGAAGTCGCCGGAGAAGAAGACCGGAAAAGAGGGTGTTTGGTTTTTTAAAGTTTGGTTTTATTGCACATTAGTCCTGCGGTTAGAATTTTCTTAAAATATATTAAACCTTAAATATTCTTTTTTCTTATAATTGACGTGAGTGGAAGATCAACCAAAATGACGAATATACCCTCACATGTTATGCATGTGAGGGAACTTAACTGAAGAAAATAACGTGGTTAGCTGTAAAGGATTGAACCCGCAACAAAGATAAACTTAAAGGCTGTTTTTAGCAACTTTTAAACATTAAGACTGGAACCTGCAAGTTTGAGGAAACATAAAGGATATTTTGTGCAATTTACTCTTTACATTTTAAATTTTAAACAAATTTTAAACATGTCATATATGTCAATTTGAGAAAGATATTTTAGTATTAATCTGAAGTAGACAAATCAATCGATGGGTAATATACTATTTTTATTTTGGAGAAAGATATCTTAGTTTTAATTTGCAGTAGACATACAATCGATTTGAGTCAACAAGAGCAATTCGATAAGTGATAACCGTTGACTAGTATTTAATTTAATATCATGATAATGATCTGTTCACCAATACAGGGTGGAACCATATATACGGTTGAGTTAGTTTCACTGTCATAATTCTTGAAATCATACAAAGAGATAACATATCACAAAATGTAATACAAAATCAAGAAATACAACACAATAGTAAGAAAAAAAAACACAATGAATCAAAGAAAAAGACACAATAAAAATGAAGAAAATAAAAGAAAAGCATAATACTAAATAAAAATACACAATTGTCTAAACAGAAATTCTTAAATCTACAAGCTAACAATCGAAAGGCGAAAACCTAAAATCTAAGATTATAGAGTTCGAAAAGATGGTTCCAATACCGATAGAATGAGTTCAATTTGAGTTCATTTGATACGCTTCCTAATTTTAGGAGACTGTATTTGAACCTTTTCCTATATATGTAATCAACTCGTGGAATATAACGCACCATGCGGCAATTCGGTTTTGAACATCGAAACGTAGGTAAAAAAGCACACCGCAATGGTATATTCTGAAATCACGAAAAAATTATGTCGTTGTAAAATGAATGTTAAGAACAACGAAAGCAATCAAAACATAGATACAAAAAGCATGTTACAACGGTATATTTAAAAATCAAGCAAAATGTCACGTCGTTGTAAACATGAATGTTAAAAATACAAAATGGTATTTTAAAATAAAGTAGTAAAAATATATCATATTTGACCGAACTTGATTTCAAATAAAATTTATATTGAAACGTAGACAGGATTGGTTTCGAATAAAATTTCTACCCAAACAAAGATGTAACCATGTCTCATCGGTATATAATTATAATGTATGAAAACATTGTATGTTTAAAATTATTAAAGGAAAAAATATATTATAAAGATTAAAACTGAAAAACTAAAAACATCAAGTGTATGTGTGCAAGTAAAGGCCATATGTCGAAGAAAAAATAAGAACTATTCACAAATCATGCAATACTATATTATAAAACAAAGATGTAACCATGTCTCATTGGTATATTCATAATGTACGAAAACATTGTATGTTTAAAATTATTAAAGGAAAAAATATATTATAAAGATTAAAACCGAAAAACTAAACACATATTCACAAATCATGCAATACTGTATTATAAAACGAAGATGTAACCATGTCGCATCGGTATATTCATAATGTATGAAAACATTGTATGTTTAAACTTATTAAAGGAAAAAATATATTATAAAGATTAAAACCGAAAAACTAAAAACATCAAGTGTATGTGTGCAAGTAAAGGCCATATGTCCAATAAAAAATAAGAACTATTCACAAATCATGCAATATTGTATTATAATAAATAAATAAATAAGAGAAAAACATTTTAAGATATCCAAGAAATTTCTTTTAGTTTAATTTATAATGTATAACTCTAAAATGAGGGTAAATTAGTTATTCAAACAATAATTACACTTTACTCCCCTCATCTTAATTACATTTTAATTCTTTCGTCTTTAACCATATTAAATATTAAAGATGACTAGTTGATAGCTACGCTTTATCCCCGTATAAAAAATTAATAACTTCTCCGATTTTCAAATGACTATATTTTTTTCATACATTAATATGTTTTAAAAAAAATACACCATAAAAACAAACATTTTATCCTCTTTAATTTGAGTATAGTATAGCTATAGTTTTTTTAAGTAAAAAAAATTGATCTGTTACGTGCTTAACAGTGTCCAGGAATGAGCAACAACTGAATTGATAACCGAAAACCAATGAAACCGAACCAAAATCAACCAAAAGCTGAATTAATTAAAGAGCGATTAACCAAAAATCGGTTATATTTTGTGTACCCTCATTTAACCAAAATTTAGCAGAACCGAACCTTTCACATTTTCATATATTTCTAGTGTTTATACCTCCAGTTCATGTATTTCATATTTTATACATTCATTTCATGCATATGTTATTCCGTTTCATGTATTAACATATATCAATTTCTTTTATTTAAACCTCAATTTCATGTATTTATAAGCAAAAATTTTAGTCCAAGTATAGTTTCGGCTATTAACCGATAATAAAAGTACCGAACAAAAAACCATCAATCTAACCGAACAAACCGAACTGATTAACAAAAAATCAATTGGTTAATAAATAGATTAATCAATGACTTCGGTTTCGACTTCGGTTTCAACTTCGGTAGAGGATAACAGCCGAACCGACCGAACTATGCACACCACAATGAAATAGACTGATCGATGACTTCGCTTATGACGTATATTCACTACAATGATACTACAATAAATATTATACGAACAAAAAAACTTCTAGAAATAAATACCACAATGCAAATTGTCACCCCTGCCGCATCATGCGGACTCCTGCTAATATTACTACTAGATATTCTTTTTGTAATTTTAGTTTTCAGTATTTCCTTGATAGCTATTTTGTTTGGCAAAATTAATTCTTTGAATTTGTCGACCCATATATTCACCATTTCCTTATGAATATTTATCACGTTGTTCATTCTTATGATCATTGACCATCACCTTTCACAACCCTCCATGATAGCGGCCACCGCACACACATACAAACTCACATAGTCAACTAAACACACCACACTTATTCACTCACATCAATCTAAAAACAAATCCAGACACAGTGGGTGTTTAGGTTAGCTTATTTTGGAGCATCTTATAACTTATTGACTTATAAAAGTTAATAAATTGTTTTTATAGTGTTTAGGTTAGCTTATTTAAGATGGTTTTGTGTGTTGAGAAATTGTTTTTGAGAAATTAGTATTTGTAACTTCTCACTTATAACTTATATAAGTTAACAAGTCCTTTTTGAAAAGGAATCTCAAACACACATGTAGATACAAACATGTCCTAGAACCACAGACAAACCCAGATTCACAGCGGCGGATCTAGAAAATCCGCATAGGGATAACGTTTCAATGAAAAAGGGTAACAAAATCGAAACAACGTTAAATTTTTCCAAAATTTACACTACCGTTGAAGCGTCAAGGGGCAACGTAGGTTACCCTTTCTATCACTCTAGGTCCACCCCTGGAGATTCAAACACACAAGCATGTCAATTACACACGTTTATACAATCAAACAAACGCGCACACACCAAGGAGATTCAACTAATATTATATAGATCCAAAAATTAGAGCCGAACACACACAAGTACGAACCCATAAACAAAACACACACGCACAGCATATATCCTATCCACACACTGTGTACCCAAGGATAAGCTAAAGTATTCATGTATGCATTAATGCATACACTATACTAAGAATGCATTAAAGTATAATCAGTAACACATATAGTGTATACAATAATAATTACACTAGTGTATCATTAGTAACACATGTAGTGTAGTCATCAATGCATATAATACAATGTGTTCTTGATCTATACTTTTTTAAGATATTGTTTTTTGGTGAAATTTCTATGACATGCAGATAATATACAATGCAATCAAATGTAGATAATATATTGTTAAAGTTCATTTATTTATGACGTTAACCTTTGTTTTTCTATGTATATCGGAAAATAAGTAGGCACCCAATGTTTAACTTGATAACAAAAATCTTTACATAGATTTTATTGAGTAAAATACTAAATTGGTTCCTGAGTTGAAGTTACTTTAGTCTAAAAATTAAACCTTTTTAAATCTGGATTTCTGAGGTTTCAATTTTGATGTCATTTTCATCCAAAAGTCAAACCGGGTCAGAATTTTTTGTTAGCCTTCACTTTTTTTGTTGTGTTCCTCATTTAATGAAGGGTAGAATTGTTTTTTTATCTCTTAAATGATCTTAATTAAAATGAGGAACATGATAAAAAGGTGGAGGTTAACAGAAAATTCACATAGTGTGCCTTTTGGATGAAAATGACATCAAAATTGAAACCTCTGGTAACCAGATTTAAAAGATTTTATTATTAGACTAAAGTAGCAAAAGTGACATAAACTCAGGGACCATTTTGGCATTTTACTCTATATTTTTTAGTCTGAGGGATTGGAGACCCGTATATGCTTTCTAATCATCATAAATATGAAAACAAAGAAAATGCATGTGCGAAACATAAAAATATTTACGTTTCAAAAAAAAAATCGGGTAACCATATTTAACATGCAAATATATTATCTGGGTATAATCACTATTCCCTCCTTTATTTTTTATTTTGTTTTATAAAAAAAATCTTAGTTAAAAAAACTTATAAAACTTCACCTTCACCATTCATCTAATGTGATTAATTTGGGATATTAAAAAGATACAAAAAGTTACATTTTCAGATAAATGTTACTGTTCCACAAAAAGTGTAAAGTATTACACTTTTCTCTATTCTCTCTCATTTGACAAAAAAAATGTGACAACACGTGACATGTTTTTACGCGCATTACAAAATAAAATGTGGCATGTTTTTACACGCATTACAAAATAAAAACTTCATAGATTATAGGTTCTAAAATTCACATTTCATATAATTTAAAAAAACTGTTGTAAAAAAATAATAAAAAAGTGTAACACGTGGTTAAAAAAAATATGAACAACTAAGAAAATGTAACATATTCTCTCTTCTTTCCATTGTTACAAAAAGTGTGTCAGTGTTAGAAAATTCATATGTGTCAGTAAAAAGGTCATAATGAAAAAGTGTAACATATGACAGCCTGATGTCCCTCAATTCGGTTTTCAGAGCTTTTGAAACTCACATGGGATTTCTATGTATAATGCACCTCTATATATATATATATAGTGTGTGTGTGTGAGAGGTTAGACAGGAACCTCAAAATGGGGAATAAGGTAACCATGCATATAACATGTCAAAAATATTATAGATAATTCAAGTTTTATGTAAAAAATTCTTTTGAATATGAAGAAGTGTTAAACACATGGTTCCTTGATTTCTCGCTTTTTTGAAGATCTCAACTGAACCCACCCCTATATCTCTTATTTATTATTATTATTAATTACGTAGCATTATCAAGGGGAAGGAATTTCCTAACCAAATGGAAAGACAGTGAAAGAGAGGGAGACGAAAGGTCCAACAAGAAATCGGTAAAACCGCAGCCTATACCAGAGGACCTTAGAAGAAGGATGAAGGAGGATTGCTGAGAACGGAAACAACTGAGAGAAATGTCCACGATGAGAGGTAGGAAAGGAAGGAGAAAGGAGGCAGAGCGACGTGGAGGCCTAAACTGCCTACCATCACATTGTTTATCAACAACCTACCGGAAGGCATATCGGAAAACTCTTTGTTTAAGCATTTTGGGGGATTTGGTAAGTGTGTTTGTGATGAGGAAAAGAGATAGCCTCAAAGGTCTCTATGGCTTCCTGAGGTTTGCCAATGTGTCGAATAAAGAGTACAAGTCATGTGTTTAGTGAGGGGTTGAAAGTGGGAATAAACATAGCGAAGTATGATAAATGGATATTTGAATCAGAGACTAAGAAGGAAGCAGTGAATATGGTCTGACCTCAGTTTGAGAATGTCTGGCTCTCCCCAAGGTTAGGTATTTGTCAAACCAGGGAGGAGGAGGAGGAGGAGGAGGCGGTAGCTCGTTCAAAGAAACTCTAGTTAAGTCTACGATGGACCCTAAGAAGATGAAGGTTTCTGCGAAAATTGTTTTTGCTTGCGTCAGGGGGAGGAGACGATGGGGCACGTCAAAGCACAAAGTACACAACCCACAATACATAGAAATCTTGTAAATTAACATTATATAAATTGTTTTCAGACTTCTCAATTATTCATTTAATTCACAAGCACAAATTATTATATAAATCGTTTCCATAATAATATTTGACTTCTATCATTTATAGATACTTTAAATTATGTATTTTACCAAGGTGAAAATAATTACGCTGTGAACAAGACCGATGTTTAATGGCTCAAAAGACACTGTAACAAGATAGTTCTTATGGATGAGCGAGTCATAATTAAGTGCTTATTATTTTTTTATTATACATGTTTATAGTATTTTGTGATTATCAGATTGATTTCTTTTACATGTAGAGCGCAAAGTGTAAACCAACTGTTTAAATATAATTTTTCAAGGTTTGATAATATTTAAATGAAAATGAATAGTAGATTTATTAGAATGTTTGAAAGATATTTCGAAACAGGAGTTAAAGCTTACGAAAGATCTTCATTAAATGGATCAAGGCCTCAAGGGTGGCAATGAAATTCAAACTACTTTCATCAGGTTTATTAAAATTATAGAGTTATACAATAGGGTGCATAGCTCGGATATTAATGGCAGGTGGGGTCATGAAGCCTAGCAGGGTGAAAAAGGAAGCTTTTCTTACTATAGATATGACTTTATTGAGCCATTGGAGTCTTGGCCAACTTTTATGAACGTTGATTTTAAAAGATTGTTGATGTAGAGCTTTTATTTAAGCCTTTCTCTATTTTGAAATTGAGATTCTAGAATCTGGTGGGTCTAGACAAAAGTTTGGACGGAATATCACTAATTCAGTAGAAAGTTATTAAGAAGAAGCAGAAGCAGAAGCTTTTCATTCATACCGAAAGAGTATACATCTTTACAAGTGTAAGAAATTGGAGCATTTCTCCTCTGGAACTCCAAAACTTATCAAGCTATAAACACACGACACTATATATAGACTTGCTACCCTTGTGCGAACTAGAGCTTTTACCTTCGTACGGAGTGACTACTTCGTACGGAGTAACATATACACACCTCTCTCATCCGCTCTTAAGTCATGTGTTCGTATCTCATCTATACAATATTCAACACACGTTCTATCTAGCATATTCACACAGTGGCAGACACACGGAATATGCACTAACAGAAATCAAGGTAGCGGTTCGGATTGTGGTGGCAATAAGCGCTCGGTCCCGACAGTTTAAACTTCAACATTTTGGCAACTTGCCGAACCAATTCTTTTATCTATGGGACCTTACATCATAAATGTTGTCCATCCTTTATATCCCTTGTCCTTAAATCTCAAGACCTTTCCAGCCTCAATGACTATAGACCTATATGTTTTGGTCAAAAATTACCAAACTAATTTAATGATCAAATTTAGTTGTGAGGTAGGTGCTTTTCGGGATATTGCACTGTGTGTGAAATAAAGCAGCAAATGACTCGGGATATTACGAGGAAATCCCTTTATCCCTGAGATCTCTGGTATAAGACCTCGTGAGGCGACAATCGTCACCCGCCTTTAGCACTTGTATAAATATGAAAGTTAGTACAACTCGAGAATTGATTGCGATGATAAGCTAAGAGTACATAATAGTGTTAATGTTCGTGTCTATGTAATGCGTTCCTGTCCATCAATCATCCTCTTTTTCATACAAAATAAAAATAACAAACTATGAGCTAAATCCGGAATATCTAGAATATCCTTTTTTGACTGTTGTGTTATTTACCACGTGCATAATAAAGCAAGGGTAAAAGGAGAAAAAATTGTACTTAAGGTTTGACAAGGAAAACCCCAAGTATGTTCTCTATATAAATAAAGCAAAAAAATGAGGGTGTGTTGTTGGCTATTAAAAAGAGAAGATAGAGAACCACTTAAACCGGCCGTGCTCACCTGCTGAGTTTATCTAGGGAGGAAGGATGTGTAGGAAGCTATTTCACACCCAAACGACTATACTCCGATGTTGATGTGTGGGAGAGAGATCGAACAAGAAAATGAAAAGAGCCAAAGGACAACTTTATGTTTTGGGGGGTTTTGATTCCGACAAGGCACAACGAATCGCCAAAGTAGCAATGTGAACGCGCGACGTAAGATGTGTTAGAAATCGGTGATAACAAACAGTCTATAGAAATACATGTATATATCAATATATGCACTAATATGTGTTCATGTTGACATAAGACTTAGATCTCATACTTATTGAAATGCAATGACACCAAGAGGTTTGTACACTACCCTGTCACCTAATTTGCTAATTTGTTCACACTACTCCTTTGGATGGTGGCAAGTCATCGGTTAACTTGCCTAAGGCAAAGGATCTACTCAAGAACTCGGTTGAGATCAATACTTATTGTTTTCATTATCCATCTATTTTTGTTATATTAACATTGAGAATTTGGTCGTAAGGTTTATAATTGACCATGTGTGTGTGATATCTGCCCCTTAGCAAGTGATAGAGAAAAACGATGGGCTAGACAATAAGCATAGAGGTATTTCCACAACTTAGATTTTGAAGACCTGCAAGCAGTTGATATAGTCTAGTCTATGTTATGTTATACAGAGCAAAGTAGCCCGCAAAGTCAATCATCATGATTATGCACCAGCAGTGTCAACCCTTAGCCACCAATCTGGCTCGACTTGACAAAGATAACCCATCAGCAACCCACTGTTGCTTTCCTTCTGGCACTATCATTTGCTAGACTTGGTGCCTTGTGCATATTTCTTGGACCTCATAGTTACTTTTGATAATGAAGCAACAAATGATTCACACATAGAAGACAGTTTGTTATAAGATACAAAATTCCTTATTATTTTCCTTTTCTAGTACAATCCGTTTTTCCATGTCTGTAGAGTATCTGGAGTTGAGGCCTGAGGGAGCACATTACGTATATAGACATACGTTGTCGAAAACCCTTCAGGCGCACTCAGACGAGGCGAGGTGCAGGGTAAACGCCTTGCTGCCATCCCGGCGCTCCAACGACCTTCGGGCGATATCCCGGCCATTTTTCGGTCAGATTCTGGCAAGATGCAGGGGAATCCTGAAAATTTCGGCAAAATTCTGCAAATTCTGGGCAAACTGGTCCGAAACATCCAAAGTTGGTCTGGAAGACTGGAACCAGCCTAAACTAACGCTAAACAAGCCTAAAACATGTCTAAAACCCCAAAAGATGGCATGTTTATGCTATGTGCCTTGCTTATCTCAGGCCCTCGCTTTTTAAGCGCCTTGTGCCTAGACCCAAGGCTCACTCTTTGCACCTTGAGTGTGCCTTGCGCCTTTGACAACTATGATATAGAATTATAGACAACTACATTGGTCGAAGTGTACGGTTTTTTAATCTTAATTATGATTTCATACCATAATAGAACATTTATTCATGAATCTTCAGCTAAATCTTCACATGAAGAACCCATCCCGGAGAATCTGATGCCATCAAACTATCAACTAGAAGATAACATTGCATGCAGAACTTAGTAATAGGTTTGAGGGCACTATCATTGATTTATTTCAATAACAATGCTAGTATTGGATGGCGTGCATAATCCAGTTTTAACCATTGAGTAGGGCCCACTACCGCTCCGAACCAAACAGACAAAATCTGTTTGATTATGCTTTTTAGGAAACAAAATACTTGACATATGACAAGTTTGGATTTTCATCATGCTCTAGGAAGAATAAGTTATCCATATACAATGAACTTAAATCTGACTAAGGATAGATAAATTAAACGAAACGTTTGTTAAAATAAATGACCAACCTGGCGAGCAACTTGTTCGAGGCGTATCTTTTCCGGAGTAGATTCTCCAATTAAGTTCCCCTTCACGGACCCCACATTAGCCGTTTGGTTGTCGTGGCCCCTTTCACTAGAGCCGCTTCCGTCAATCAGAGTCCCTCGTTTCCTTTTTCTTTGGAACGTGTACTTGATCACTCTATTACGCAAAGGCTGACTTAACACCTCATCAGTCGCACAAACCTTCTCTGTACTCATTAACGGTGGGTCAACTTCGTCTTTTTCTTGTCTCACAGGCATAAGTTCCTCTCCACTTGTGCTTTGACTATTGCACACTCTTTCCATGTTTTCATCCATCGGTATAGCATTCGTATGTTTGACCGAATCTGGAGAAGTCAAACATGAATTATCAGCCGCTAAATCTATCTCCTTTACTTCCTCCAACATTAATTCTTTCTCCGGCACTTCATCTTCCGTTCAACATCAACTTCGCGTTAATGTTTTTGTTATCAGGTGTGATACGTTCGCATGCACGGATTCTTTGAGTACACCCGTTCCTAAACAGCTCGGTTTCTTTGCTTCTCGATATTATAGAAGGTAAATCCCCATTGTCGATTAAAGATTTCTGTAAGGGTAATAACGAACTAAAAAATCTCTGGTTTTTGTTTGTCTGATCTATATATGAATTGAGTTGTACTTCTAAGGGAGGGTATGTAACGGGTTCACGAGTTGGTGCATTGGCTACTTGTACCATATGCTTTACGTCTTTGATTTTTGAAAACCTCTCGACTTCTGCTTCAACTGTTCTCAATTCCTCCCTGAGGTCTTTCACTATGTCTTCGGCTTCTTGAAGTTGCGCTTCGAGTTCTTCGATTTTCTTTTCTCGAGTACAGGATGCCACTGCTGCTTCACTAATCTGCAAATTTTCAAATGGGTGAGTGTCATTTTAAACTGTAAAATCAGTGAATGGGAGACACAAAGCTGCATAGAAATGAATAAAACAAATAGTCGGAATTACAAAGATCAAAATGATATATTTCCTCTAGTGACTCTTTTGCTCAAGATACTAGAAAGACATGCATTTGATAAGTTGTAACGAAGATTATAGAAAAAAAAATAGTTAGAGAGAAGTAGAGTTTTAGTTGATTTGTTGTTGAAATGTGAAACATAAGAGGCACAATTTACACGTCCTCGCGCCCCTAATTGGAATAAATTCAGATGTGAAAAAAACATGTAATGCTTAAAAGGAAGCACCCATATCATAAATAAACACCGAAATCAGAGATTACAATCATTAAAAATCTTAACTTAAAAAAGCAGTATGGTCCATGATCTACGACATAATTGTGTTAAGGTCATTGCTCATGCTGCTTTCGGTGGTTGCTACATTTCCATTATTTAACTAGTTTCTTATAGAATCTAGGGGCACGGTATGCAAATGCACACCCTTTGGAGAGTCTTAATAGCGTTAACAATATATAATATTAATACACACACATATTTATAATGATTTGTTTATTTTGATTTAGTAAATTACGTCTTACTTTAAAGCCGATTAATGAGAAAAACGTATTTGGAAAATGTGATTTCCAAGGTAAGTATCCACCCTCGTTTCTCTTTTAATATCCCTCAACTAACTAGAGTTCTCCGGTGTATTCATAATTAAGCCTCAACAATCAATGATATCTATGATGATTTTGCGTAACATTGGAATCCTAATCTATAGATTGGAGCAAAAAATGGATATACAAATACCAAAACCACTATTCAGTCATCGTAAATGGATTTAGATTTTAGACCAAATTACAAATTTACAATTCTAGCCATGTCAAACCTATCAACTTCCATAACTAAGTTTTCAGAAGCAATGCACATGAAATTTTCAAAAACAAACATCCCACATGGTCCCGCATTCAAACATGTCAAGCATAGACCTATAAAAACAAATAATTCTTAGCCTCCAATGTGAATTGCAGACCAAACCATTAAAACCACAGCTTATAATCTCCAACCTGGTATACTTAATCATTCAATACAATACTTATAACCTACATAACAATGTCAAACACCACATTCACCAACATCACTGCAGCGACCATATAATTGTTTACTCAGTTTCATATACTAATGACCGGTCTCCAGAATGCCCCCGTCAATCAACTAATCTAGAAAGCCCTCAAATTACAAGTAAAATTGAGAATTAAACCAAATATCAAGATTACAACTCCAAACAAGACAAAACCGTCCTTTCTTGAACCATGGTAAGCCTAAAACACACAAACCCTTATTTTCAACTTCAAAATCAAGTCGAATCATGAGAAATAGTATATGGAAAATGTGATTTCCAAGGTAAGTATGCACCCCCCCCCCCCCCCATTTCTCTTTTTTTTAATCCACAACCTAACTAGGGTTTGCACATGTACCCATAATTAAGCCTCTACAATCCTAATATCCATAATGATTTTGCGTAATTTGGAATCCTAATCTATAGCTTGGATCAAAAAGTGGATATCCAAATACCATAACCACTATTCGGCCATCTTAAATGAAATTTAAACTAATATCAAATTACAAATTTACAATTCTAGACATTTCAAACTTATCAACAACCATACCTTAGTTCTAGAAAACAATGCATATAAAATTCGTCAAAAACAATCATCCCACATTCCCACACGGTCTTGCATTTAAACATACTAAATCCACTCATCAGGTCATCATATTCTTACCAATAGTCCGACACACTAAAGGATATGTTTAAATACATATGGATCTCACAGCATTGAGCATAGACCTATAAAAGCGAACAATTCTTAGCCTCTTAACATAAATCGCAGACCCAATTCCAAACCATTAAAACCACACCTTATAACCTACATCCTAGTATACAAACATTCAATACTAACAATTAAAACCACACCTTATAACCTACATCCTAGTATACTCAAACATTCAATACTAACAAACTACATAACAACAACCTCAAACACCACATTCACCATCATCATTTATTCGTTTCTTAATCAACTAATCAAGAAAACCCCCAAATCACAACTAAACCAAACTCAAACCAAACATCAAAACCACAACCCCAAACAACACAAAACCAAACCTTTCTTGAATCATGACCCAAAACAAAACCTAAAACACACAAACCCTTAATTCCAACATCAAAACAAACTCATCCAACTCAACCCCACTTATCAAAATCTCAAATTTCAAAACCCCTTTTACCCGTACCTTACAATCCATCATCTGTTTAACCCTCATAAGCATCTGAACCGCATCTTCTTTAGCAACTTTAAGCTCGTACTCCAACCGAACAGCTTTCCGTTCAGACACCATAATCCTCTTCGCTGCTTCTTTCTCCGTGTTCAGAATGATATCCGCATACGCCTTCTTCAAAGCCATTAATCTCTACAACAATCAAACACCAACAATCTTTAACAAAAAAAGATCGAACCCCAACAACTTTAGCAAAAAAAGATCGAACCCCATAAACATTTTCTGACAAAAAACGGTTAAAGTTTGTGACTTTACCTCATCGGCGTCCATTATTGTTGAAGAATGGGTGGAAATGATTTGGGTTTTTTAAATGAGGAAGAAAAGGGTTGGTTGTTGGCTCTATTGTTGTTGTTCTGTCTGTTATGAACTGAAACTTCTGCCCCTGGTTTTTCTTTAACGAATTTACTTTAGTGGTGTTGAACCTACGAGCCGTGACATCGTTGGACCGGTTTCTTTCGAATTTCAAGATTTTGATGTTTTCCAATGGGTGCGCGCCACAAAGTGGTTCTTTAATGACGTGTCACTAAAATGAAGGTGCACAATACACATGGTAAAGGTTTTTTTTTTTTTTATATAAATCAAACGATTGTGGTGAGTAACGATAAAAATAAATAAACTTATGCCTTCTATTCTATGGACTTGCATGATATTTATTCACGATTGTGTTGTCTAACTTCTTTTTCATGGGCATCTTCGAAGTATAAACTTGTAAACTCAAGCCTATTATAAATATTGTGTCCACCACTTGTGTCTAATAGTTGAAAGATTTTGGTTTTTCAATGGAGACTCAAGTTCAATATTCATTTGTGTTATTTTGATGGATTAGGTAATGATGGATAGAGTCTAGTCTTCTTGCAGAGGTTCAGGTTCTATCCTGAGCACACCGGGGTTTTCGTCTACCGTGTGTTACGCCAGAGAGTGTTCAACTCTTGTGGTGGCACAACACCTGTCAAGTGGCACTCGGCGGTATGGTTTCTTGGGGGAACGCCCAAGTTTAACTTTGAAGCCATCATGGGCCCGGTTAAGACAACATAGTCTGGCTTGAATGGAGCAATGGGGCTCTCCAATTTAAGAAGTGTGGTGACCTAACACAAGATTTTTTTTTTAAAACCCAAAAATTTGGGATGGTATCATGCTTATTACTGTACACCAACCTAGCTATGATATGAGTGTTGCAAAATAACATATTGCGACTCACAATGTTCATGGACTAATAGATGATTTAGTGGGTCAATTTGTTGGGTCGTGAGACATTTCGATTATTCTTCTATATAAAAGAAGATGATGTGGTCTGATGCAAGTGTTAAGAATCCATGTTAGTTTTATCCCACATGTTCACATTATTCAAGTCAGCCTCTTCACATTACAAGTCTCTTCGGATTATTAAACTTTGTCATTATTGTCGATGTCTTTTTCTCTCGCTTTAGTATATAATTTGTTTTGATCTTTGGTGTTCTCATGACACGTTGATGTATTTTGTTAGGCCATTCTTTGTTGTTGTTTAGATCGTTTTGTTGTAGATATTACGTTGCTTCGTCTTGGGATGAAATTAAGATGAAATTAAGGTTTTAAATTCAATGCTCATTTAAGTGTTCTTGAGTTTAGTAAAGAGTTAATTTGAGGTCTCTTACACATAGATCATTAGCGTGATTTGACATGGCAAAAGAAAGTCGTATGCACCATATGGGTTTGTCAATTGTCACATCAGTCATTTATTTGTCTGCTAAAAAAATCATACTGAGTGTATGATATGTCTCCCATACAACCCATATAGTATTTTCTCGCTCTTGCATAAAGCTCATATGGTCATTTTCTCCATTGTTATACGACTTATATGGATCATACGGATCGTATGTCATGTCAATGGTGTCTAAATAGTGTGTAAGGCCAGGGTGTTTGTTTAGTTGTCCCTTAAACTTGATATAGGTGATTAGTGTAAATAAGACATGACGTGATAGCGTGTAATTTAATAATAGGCACGACCGATTGAGATGAAACCTTTTTAAAAGAAAGAAAGTTTTTGTGTTTCTATTGTCTCTCTTTAATTTTTATAAAGAAAACCGAAAACCATTACAAGCATTAGCAAAGGCAAAAGCTAACACCACCATATGAACTAGTGTACATGTAGGACTGGCAATGGGTCGGGTATGGCTAATCTCATACCCATGCCCATACCCGGTTATAAAATCTTGTCCCATACCTGGCCCTTAATCGTCGGGTATTTATCCTTGAGTATCAGGCATGTCCATGGGTATCGGGTAAACCAATTAGGATTTTCATGTATAAATATTTTTTACTTTCCTTAATAATTGTGTAAATTACAACTTTTGTCCTTTATGTTTACACCATTTTGCAGGCGGTGTTGTTTAGCAAAACTTTGCAAGTTTTGTGCTTTATGTTTCAAAATCTTACACGATTTAACCTTTAGGCCAACCCAGTTAAATTTTTTTATTACATCAGGATATTTTTGTAATTTTAGTAGTCAAATAAGGGTATTTTTGCGAATTCTTCCATTTTATTTAAAAATATGCTAATTAAAAAAATTAAAAAATATATAAAGTTAAAACCTTGTATCTCTCTTTTTAGTCTCTCTCTGTATATATATCTCTCTTTCTAGCTCTCTCTCTCAGCCACCATCCATCACAGGCCACCATCACCACCATATGCCACCACCACTTCCGCGTGGCCCTCTACCTCTTCAGTCTCTCTATATCTCTCTCTTCTTTCTCTCTCTCAGCCTCTCTCTCTCTCTCTGTTATTCCGGCAATGAAAGCAGCAAATGAGGCGAGTTGGTTCACTAAAATGACAATGGTTTGAGTGGAGTTTACTTCACCGGTGGTGGAATATGAACCACCATCAGATTCCGACGAGAGATTCAAGGTGTGGCGATGGAGGATTCAGAGTTTTACAGATCGATTATGACGCCTGGGGATTCAAAGTTCTACATATCGAAACTCGGCAACCAGCACCACCACCCACCTAAAACTCGGCATTGTTTGTTCTTTTTCTATTAAGTGAAATAAAGAGGAGAGAGATATAACACAGAGTGGTGGATGGCGGTTGCGGTGGTGGGTGGGTTGAAAAGGTGGTGGTTGTTGGTGGCAGAATGGTGACGGGAGGTGGATTTGATTGAAGGTGGGTGGATGGTTGCAGGTGGAGGGTGGGTGGTTGATGGTGGTGTAATGGAAGTGGGTGGGACAATGACCGTTCATGCCCTCGTATGCGATGCACATGACGACAAGATTTAACTGAAATTTTTAACTAGGTTTGACCTAAATGTTAAAACGTGCAGGATTTTGAAACATAAAGTACAAAACTCACAAAGTTTTGCGTTAAAGGACATCGTCTGCAAAATGGTTAAACATAAAGGACACACCTTGTAATTTACTCTTTATAATTTTATGTTTAAAAATCTATATAACATAATATAACATACATATTATCATCATCAGAATAATATTTGATACATTTAAACATGTAAATTTATTATCATATTAATAACAAAAACAATTTTGTATTTGTAATTATGAATGATGTCATCAAAATATGTATCAAATGAAAAAGATTTACCAAATAATAAAGCTACTAGAATGAAACATTATTAAAGAATAGGTTAAAGAAAAAATAAATATAAAACTTAAAATTTTTCTGGCATATATTTCGAATAAACGGGTATAACGATTTGGGTTGGTAGTTGAGCCACCTGGATGCTCATACAATCCATCATCTGAATGTTAGAAGTTGATTCACAGAACACTGAATTGAGGTATGTATTTGTATGTTTTATTACAAAGAAAGGTATTCGATTTATACACAAAAAACGTAATCTAAATATAGAGGACAGCTTGGTTTACGGCTGGATTTACAGCTGATTACTAGCTGTCTTTTGACCCTGCTAATCTTGGGAGATGATGCTTGACTGATCCCGCAATCTTTGATATCTTTTATTTTTAACACTCCCCCTCAAGTTGAATAGTCGGATTTCCAAAATTCAACTTGCTCAAACAATCGCTGAAAATTTTCCCGTTAACTGCTTTTGTTAGAATGTCAGCAAGCTGATCCCTTGATCGAACGAATGGTAGTTCAATCGTACCATCTTCCAATTTTTCTTTGATGAAGTTCCTATCAACTTCCACGTGTTTAGTTCGATCATGTTGTACTGGGTTTTCTGAAATCTGAATTGCAGCTTTATTATCACACATAATCTTACTTGTTTCTTTTGACGGAAAACCAATCTCAGCTAAGAGTCTTCGCATCCACATGGCTTCTGTTAAACCTCGAGCTATACCTCTAAATTCAGCTTTTGCACTTGAAAGAGCAACCACCTTTTGTTTTTTACTTCTCCAAGTAACAAGATTCCCGCCGACTAAAGTGAAGTAGCCTGTTGTTGACCTCCGATTTCCCTTATCTCCTGCCCAGTCTGCATCGGTATAGATTTGAACATTTAGGTGTCCATGTGATTGAAACAGGACTCCGTGACCTACTGTTCCTTTGAGATATCTAATAATTCTCCAAACTGCTTCCATATGTGACTGTTGAGGTTGGTGCATGAACTGACTTACTACCCCTACAGCATAGGCGATGTCTGGACGAGTATGTGAGAGATATATTAGTTTTCCCACCAGCCGTTGGTATCTTTCTTTATTTGCTAATTTTGCTCCTTCTTCCATATAAAGCTTTTGGTTTACACTCATAGGAGTATCTGCTGGTTTGCAATCGATCATTCCAATTTCTGCCAACAGGTCTAAGACATACTTCTTTTGACTAATGAAAATTCCTTGTTTTGACCTTAGTACTTCAATTCCGAGGAAGTACTTAAGTCTGCCCAAATCTTTCATTTCAAATTCAGCAAACAAGTTTTCTTTGAGTTTTACCATTTCTTCTTTATCGTTCCCTGTAATGATCATATCATCTACATAGATAATTAGGCAGGTTACGAATTTTCCTCTTTTTTTGAGAAACAAAGTATGATCGGCATTACTCTGTTTATATCCAAACTTTTTCATAGCTACCGTAAATCTGCCAAACCAAGCCCGGGGAGATTGCTTCAAACCATAAAGAGACTTTTTCAGACGGCAAACTTCTCCAGTTTTGAAATCTTTTGTGAATCCTGGAGGAGCATCCATAAATACCTCTTCATCTAGGTCCCCGTGTAAAAAAGCATTTTTTACATCAAACTGTTGAAGCGGCCACCCTTCATTTGCAGCTATCGAGAAAAGAACCCTAATTGTGTTCATTTTTGCAACTGGGGAGAATGTTTCAGCATAGTCAATCCCATGTGTCTGGGTATACCCTTTTGCTACCAGTCGGGCTTTATATCTTTCAATTGTACCATCTGGTTTATACTTAACCGTATAGACCCAACGACACCCCACGGATTTCTTTCCCAATGGGAGAGTACACTTTTCCCAAGTATTGTTCTTGATTAGGGCTTCCATTTCCGTTTTCATTGCTTCCTTCCAATGTTTAGATTTTAAGGCTTGATCCACGTTTGTAGGAGTTTCTTCGGAATAAACAGATGAGATAAATGCTTTGGCTTCCTTAGTGAAATTTCCATCGGCCACACTAGCTATAGGATAACTCGATCTTCTTGGTTCTTTTTCAGGAGAATACCGTTTCGGAGGAACCCCTCTGTTTGTTCTAGGGGGTAACACATATCTTGATGGTGGTTCTTCTTGTCTGGATTCATCTGCCTGCAAATTTTCAGTTTGTTCTGTGGCAGTTTCATGGTTAGAAGTATTGGTATCCTCGGAGTCATTAGAAACTTCAAGAGTACCACCAGACTGAATAGGGTGAGTATTACTTACCTCGGACACCAGGTTAGGAGGAACATTGGGACCGTCAGTGGCACTGAAATTGAAGTCTGGTGACTCTGTAGTAGGTGACTCTTTAGTTGGTACATAGGGAACATATTTTAACCAGCTTAGTGTGTCTAAACATTCCTTCTCCCCTGACCACTGAGTTGGGAATTGTAGTAATACTCGGTTTCAAGAAAGTCACAGTTTATTGTGGTGAACATATGACGTGTTTTTGGATTATAACATCTGTATCCCTTTTGATTCATTCCATACCCAACAAAGACACATTTTTCAGCACAAGGGTCAAGTTTGGTTCGATCTGATTTAGGTATGTGAACAAAGGCAGTACATCCAAAGATTCGTGGTTGAAGAGTAAGAACTGAGGGCAGTTTGAAGAATTTTGAAAGGGTGTGTAACGGAGTGTTAAGTTTTAGGATTTTTGTTGGGAGTCGGTTGAGAAGATAGGTAGCAGTAGCAAGGGCTTTAGGCCAAAAATATTTCGGGACCTGGGATTCAATTAGGAGAGCTCGTGTCATTTCTAGCAAAATGTGATTTTTCCTTTCGGCGACACTGTTTTGTTCTGGGGTGTTTGGGCATGTAGTTTGGTGAATTATTCCCTTGTCTTGGAAAAAGGATTTAAACGAGGTATTAACAAACTCACCGCCATTATCAGATCGGAATATTTGGATGTTTGTTTGAAATTGGGTTTGGATCATGGCGTAAAACATAGTGAACTTTTCAAATACTTCGGATTTGTTTTTCAAAAAATAAACCCAGGTCATTCGGGTACAATCATCAACGAACATCACAAAGTAACGAAGGTTTTGCCCCCAAGAACTGGGGCAGGACCCCATACGTCAGAATGGATTATGAAAATGGCAAAGCAGCCTTAGTATTATTGGGTTTAAAAGTTTTTCTGTGGCTTTTTGCTAAAACGCATGTTTCACAATGTGACATAGAATTAACTGGAAATAGTTTTGAAAATAAAATATGCGAATAACTTGTAGAAGGATGACCTAATCTTCGGTGCCATAGCCAAGCTTCTCATTCCGATGTCCCATGAGTCAACATCACAGCACCACTTTGAGTCACCTCATCCACATAGTACAACCCTTGATTTTCAGTGCCACGCCCAATGATCACTCCCGTCCTGATATCCTGTAAAATACAAAACGTAGGGTACATTAGGACAATACAGTTGAGTTCCTTTGTGACATGGCTGATGGAAAGCAGCTTATGTGATAACGAGGGAACATAAAGACAATTAGAGATTTTTATTGTGGGTGAAATCTCAATAGTCCCTCCCGATTTTACATCCATTATTCCTCCGTTTGCCGTTTGAATATGTGTTTTTTCTGGTTTGGTTGTTGAAATAATATCCGATAGCTCATAAGTCATCGTATCGGTCGCGCCACAATCAAAAATCCATAGTTTTTGTTTTTCGTGATGTTCGTGGGCCATATTGACATTTCCCTTATTTTCAGGGACTAAATGCGTAATATTTGTTTCTTATCAGTCATGTATGACCGAGGGTTTGAGGGTTGCGCCTCAAACCCTTTACCTGTTGCAGTGTCTTCTTCTTCATCTGCTTTGGCCATTCCGCCGAACCCCGATCTGCTCCGGCTTTCATCTCTGGTGACATCTCGGCTGCCGGTGCTAGATGACTTCCCCTTTTCCGTAGTCTTTGTGCCTCTCTTCTGACCATCAGACCACCATTCGGGATACCCAACGAGTTTGAAACATTGTTCCCGGGTATGTTTCGTTATGCCGCAATGATCACACTTGAGGTGAGTTTTGTCGTCTTTATTACTTGTTCCGATTCTTCTTCCATCGGCCCGTCGGTATCCCTTTGATGCAAGCCCTAATCCTTCAATTTCAGAGGCCATTAGACCCACTGTGATACCCTGTGTGTCATTGAGAGGTGTTCCCAGAATGTTCTGGTGAGCGGCCTCCTTGCGGACAGTGGCGTATGCAGTTTCTACGGTTGGAAGGGGTTCTAACCGGAGTATTTCCCTCTTTATAGGGTCATATTTCCGGTTGAGGGCGTTTAGAAACTGAAACAGTTTCTGTTCCGTCCTGATTTTGTGATATGCTTGGATATCGGTTGGGCAGGTCATAGGGTTTGGGTCAATCCGATCAATTTCTCCCCATACTCCTTGGAGTATAATCCACAATTCTTCTAGGGAGAGATTGTTCTGTTTGATTTCATTCGCCTTGACATGTAGGTTGAAGGTTTGGAGCTTGTCACGCCCACTGCTATATGTTATAGCCAGGGCATCCCACAGCGATTTTGCTGTCGGAAATTCGGTTAAATTGCTGGCGAGGGTTGGTTCGATGTTTTGTATGAGCCATGAGAAGACGACTAGGTCGTCTTGTTCCCATTGCTCATATTCTTCGCTGGTTTGGTTCGGTGGGTTGGTTGATAAATGGTTTAGAAAGGCTTTTGATTTACCGCCTATGGCTACCCTCATCATCCGGGTCCATAGAGCATAATTCTGGCTGTTGAGCTTGAGGTTTATTTGAAGGTTATCGGACAGTTTTGGGTTTCGGTTTTGTGGGTTGAGGCCATTCTTGAGCAGATTGGCGATTTGAATTGATAGATCTTCTCCCAAGTTACCGGCTTCGGCTATGGCAGCTTGGTTGAGAGGATGATTGGTTTGGGTGAGCAAGGTAAATGATGAACAGGTCAAGAACAACACTGCTCTGATACCATGTTAGAAGTTGATTCACAAAACACTGAATTGAGGTATGTATTTGTATGTTTTATTACAAAGAAAGGTATTCGATTTATACACAAAAAACGTAATCTAAATATAGAGGACAGCTTGGTTTACGGCTGGATTTACAGCTGATTACTAGCTGTCTTTTGACCCTGCTAATCTTGGGAGATGATGCTTGACTGATCCCGCAATCTTTGATATCTTTTATTTTTAACACTGAAAGTCTTCAGGTCACATGGTTATATCTTTCTTGATTATTTATATATATATATATATTATTACATACTTCATTTAGTGGCATGTTAAAGTTATTCGCCCTTTCATTTGTTTCATAATACTTACTGTTTTTCTTTTTTCTGCAGGATTCATTGGCTCAAGCTAACAAAAACCGTTAGAAGTTAAAATTATATATATGTTCGTTCAGTTAATTGAGTCATTTAATTAAGTACCAAGATCAATTTAGCACACAAAATGAAGAAATTTTGATAAAAAAATAGGAAATGTTTCTGTATTATACATAGTTTTAAAAAACGGTTGAGGCGTTCTCCCAAAAACGAGTCTGGGCCGTCGTCTGGGGGGGTGGTTTTGTGCTATGAAAAGTTGCGCCTCAGGGGGTTTTGATGTTTTCGACTTTTTTTTGTGTGTCAATTTTCATACGTTTCATATCTTTTTTATGTGTGTTTTTTATCAATCTAAAGATGCAATTAGTTGGTGTTTTCTTTTTTTATAAGATATATTTTTAATCATATTTTTTAATTCCTTCCCGGCTTACGCAAGCCTCAGTTCGCCTCGAGGCGTCCGCCTCGTGAGGCGAAGAGAAAATGCCTCGAGGCACGATTCTGTTATTTCAAACCTTGATATTATAAACACAAACTTACAGAAGCAGTATTTTAACCAGTGGAAACATAGTAAACTTCAGGCTTACAGTTCCGGAAATTATGTATCAACATTTTTTTTCAAACTGCAAATGTTTGCAAGACATAGCTTGCTGCTGGTCTACACTTGCCAAACATTGGTGACGGTGTTAAAAGTTTGGAAACAACAATGAATATTCTCATGATTCCAGCAACTCAGCAAGTGTATCCTCTTTATTTAACTTTTTTATATCATTTAGGTATATGATGTCTCTGTACTTACAAGTATACTACTGCCTGAAAAGTAGTACCAATTTGTTAGGACATAGAGGGAACGCCAAAGGGAACTCCAGGGGTTAATGGAGCATCATGTTGTTTCTAATTTTGCTCATAGAAACTGAATTCAGGTCGGTTCTTTTATCAAGATTCATCATCTTCTTTTTTGCTAATGTTATACACCTTCCAATTCCAAACAACCACCAAGTTATCGGTTCGTGCTGTTATATTAGCAATTAGAAAGTTTTTTTATAAGATAATTAGGTGTTGACAGCTTAACATTTGCTGTTATCATATCAGTCGTTCGTTACTGAGGCAGATTCTTAAGTAATGGAAGGCCCGTGGAATAAGAGAGGCTCCCATCAGCGGCAACAAGTAAGTTAGTCTAGCTGAAACAGCGCCACACTGTCTTTGGTTTCAGGTGCGTTTTGGCAAAGTTGGCAACTTGGCATGTCAGACCCGTTGGGTGAGGGGTCGAAACGGGGAAATTTATTTACATAACAACACAAGTCAGGTTATATGCTTTTTTCTTGCAATTTTCATCTTCTGATTGGGATGCATCTATTTTTTTTTTTAACTAGGGAAGGGTTTCGGTCTAGGCTAGAAACCATTTTTCGTGGTCAAGAAAGCAGCCAACCGCACAAAATTCATCCACATTTACCTATCTCAACATGAAGTAATGTTACAATTCATTACTCGCATATTTATAGTTGTAGTATGCGTATTCAAATTAATGTTGATTAATGTGAGAATTTGGGGATAAAGTAGGTCGTTAAAAGATGTGTTTGCACTGTGCACATCTCACTCGGGTTGATTTTGATGCCGGTTAGCATTGGAGCGTTCACGAAAACACATCAGCTTTTAAGACTAGAGAACGTGGCGGACTTGGATGACTATATTAAGAAGCCATTCTTTACAAAGATTGAACATGTGCAGGAGGCTGGCCGCCAGGTTGTCACGCCTGATCCAATATACATACATAGTAGATTGATCAAGTTTGTTGGATAATTGGTATTTGGCCACATTTTGGGAATTGCAGGCACATGGAGCCTTACATGAAGTCACTGAATAAAGTCTAAATGAAGGTGGAATAGAAGCCATTTGTTCAGCCACCATCACTAAAGCACAGAAGCTCCATGTACATGCACCTCCGCCAATTTCATCAAAGCTTGCTACTGAATATATATATATATATATTTATAATATTATTTATTTTTAATTATACAATTTATTGTAGTTTTGTTGAGTTTTTCCTGATATTTGACCTTTGTATTTTTGGATGGCATTTTCTTAGAATTTGTGAATGAAGAGTACGTATCATGATGATTATTGATTGCTAGAAACGAGGAAGTGTTTAAAAGGAAAAGGGCTCCATGGTTAAAGCTGGTAGAAGATGTAGAATAGCTATATTTCTTATGGCTTGTGCATCGCTATCCGACATGTTAAGGAGTAAATTGAAAGGGTCTGGGTTAGGAAGTACGTTGAAATGGGTTGTGTAGGTTGGACTGAGCAACACTTTCATGTTCATTGTTTTGATTTTAGAGTTAATTAATGCATTAAATCCTTATGTCATTATACCATTGGTATACCCGTCCACCGGAAAGGTATTAAACTAGTTAACAAGGGGATTGATGTTCTTTATATTATGGGTATGTTTGGCAAAAGTAGATGTTGTTGATAGCTGGAAGCTGGTGGCTAGAGGCTAGAAGCTGGTAGCTGTAGTTGTAGCTTTTTAGATATATTTAGGTGTTTGGCAGAGTGGCTGGAACTTTTAATAAAATGTATAAAATGACCAAAATAGACATTAAAAAGTTGGTACATTAGAAAGTTCATTATTTTTAGAGGTTAAAATAGTCATTTTTTTCCTAAAAGCTTGTAGCTCCTTCTAAACGCTATTAGTAGGAGCGTTTAACCAAAAGCTTCAAGCTCCTAACCTAAAAGTTTCTAGCTCCTTCAACCAAACAAGCATTTTTATTAAGTTGGAGCTTTTTCTTAAAAGCATAAAGCTTGAAGCTCCTAAAAGCTTCATGCCAAACATACACTATGTGTCCAATTTGTGAGGTAGATGTGGGGACGGGGTTTCAATTTTTCGTAGGATGTGGAACCGAGGAATGGGTTTGGAGGGCGATAAGTTGATGGCTAGACTTGGATTGGCCGACTTACGGATATGTGTGTTTGGTTAGATGAACTCAAGATATCCAAGAAAAAGAGAGGTGGAGGCGATGATTGTGATTTTTTTTGACTTGGTGGTTCATATGGAGGCTTAGTAGACATGTAAAAAAACCGGTTTGAAAAAAAAAACCCGATCTGATTTGAAAAAAAAAACGGTCTCAACCCGACTTGGCTGACGGTTTGGATACCAGTTCGTATTCTCGATCTTTGATATTGGTTTATAAACCGAATCGGTTGTAAAAAACCGGCTTAAACTATTTTTTTTGTCCCAAACCGGTCGATAACCCGGACCGAATCTGTTTAATAGGTTTGAGGTTTGATCCTTGGAAACCGGTTTGAAAAAGAACCCAATTTTTTACCACTAAATAAACCGGTTCGGTTTGTAAAAAAACGATTGTACTACACCTTTAAGGCTTAGGAATGTTATCATGTTTGACAAAAAAAAGTGTAAATCGGGAGTGCTTATTTGATTCGATAGTTGCTATTGTCTTTTCATGGTTTTCTAGTAGGAAATGTAAAGTTTGAAGCCAATAATTTAAAAAGTTATTTGCCATTAACAAAAATACTTTTTATTTTAGCTTTTTAAAAACGAGTAAAAAAAAGTTTTTCAAAAGCCTGAAAAACCTAACTTTTTAAATGGCTTTTGGCTTTTTGAACATAAATTATAAATCTAACCCCACAATTTAAAATAACAACTAAACATGGAAACTTATGATATCATTTTTGGTCAATTTATTATTTCCAATCACAAAAGCTAATTCAAACCTTTTTAAAAAAACTTATTTTGAAAAAACTAATAAATCAATAAGCACTTTTGATAAAAACACAATTTTAAAGTTAAATAAGCAAATCCCAAACACCGTCTTAGATTGATTAGACCGAGTAGCTTAAAATTCATCTCCTTGCTATATAACTTCTCTTTTTTTTTTCAAGGCTAGCTTTTCCTAGTTGTGGTTATGTTATATATATTATGGTCTTTGGAATAAAGACTAGGAACTTCGTTAACTTTTGTGGTAGCTAAGAGAATTGATGCATTACAGGATTTTACACATAATGAAAGTTTTATAAGCATCATGTGGCATACGAAACCCTTGAAAGGTCAAATAGTTATAAAAATAACAATATATGGTGCATTTTATAAATATCATTAAAAAATATGGATAGAATAGCTATTACGATAGCTCCTACTCTTGTGGGTCATCATTGCTCTCTTTGCAATGAATTAGTGATGACTTACCACCAATGATTACCATCGAGAATCAACATCAGTTTTCATGCAATTATCTATCAGTCATGCATGATTACCAGTGAAAATGAACATTAGTTTCCATGCAATTATCTATCAATCCTTCAAATTCGAAACAACTTCAAATTCGAAACAACTTTCGATAGTATTTTATAAGATATCAAAAAACTTTTCATCAAGATTCTCACCTGGAGTTGTGCCATTTGACCCCTCTTGGGTGTTGTCCTCTAAACCACAACCAAGGGACACAGCCCACGTGGAAGTTGGGACCCTTGCCAAGAGGGGCACTGTCTTCTTAAACCCATAAACGAGCCTGTACTTCACATTTGCCAACTCATATTAATCAACTTTTTTAATTTCCAATTTCTTGTAAGTAAATCATGACTAACCCAAAAATGTCTTTATGCATAGAAATTACCAACGACAATGGGCAACTACCTGACACACGATGTGAAAACTCCAACGGATATTTTTTTTAAAAAACTAACGAACATACATATGGCCCAATACTCGATAGGTAATACCCGACAAACACTTGATGGATAATAAGAGAGAAAGAATAATCATAAAAAATGCTTTAAACCAAGACTAGGGAGGAAAGAAAGGGAGGCAAAAGTTGAAATTTTAAAACTATAAGGTTCATTATTGCACTTTCCCCAATTCTTTTAGGCGGCAAATAAAACCTGTTATCCACAACAAAAATCACCCTTTCTTCTTCATCTTCATCTTGTTTTTCCTCAACTTCCCTGCAACTCAAACTCCATTATTCACCTAAAAAAACTCTCAATTTCAACTCCTGACACATGCAATCCAAAACCCTAACACCACAATGACAATCAGACACCACTCAATCTCCCCCCTTCTCATCCGTACCGACCACAATTTCCCCAAATTCACCACCACAAACCTCCACTTCTCCACCACAAGCTTCCAATTCCACAACCGCCGCTCCGTCATAATCTGCGAAAACTCCACAACAAAACCACCAGCCTCCAGATCCAGAACCAGATCCAAACCAAAACCCAAAGAACTCGTCTTCGGTTACCCTACTAACACCGTCGAAAAAGGCAAATACAGTTACGAAGTCGAAAGCTTACTCAACAAACTCTCCGGCTTACCGCCACGTGGCAGCATCGCCCGGTGTCTCGAACCCTTCAAGAACAAACTCAGCCTCAATGATTTCGCACTTGTCTTCAAAGAACTCGCTCAACGTGGAGACTGGCAACGATCTTTACGCTTGTTTAAACAGATGCAAAGACAGGTTTGGTCTAAACCCAATGATCATATATATACAATAGTTATAGGTATATTAGGGCGTGAGGGTTTGCTAGATAAGTGCTATGAGGTGTTTGATGAAATGCCTAAGGAAGGTGTTGCCAGGACTGTGTTTAGTTACACTTCGATTATTAACGCTTATGGGCGGAACGGGCGGTATGTGATGTCGTTAGAGCTTCTAGATAGGATGAAGAAGGAGCGGATTCCGCCTAACATTTTGACGTATAACACGGTTATTAATTCCTGTGCGAGAGGCGGGTATGATTGGGAAGGGTTGTTGGGGTTGTTTGCGGAGATGCGGCATGAAGGGTTGCAGCCGGATTTGGTTACTTACAACACTTTGCTTGCAGCTTGTGCGAATAGAGGGTTGGGTGATGAGGCAGTGATGGTGTTTAGAACGATGAATGAAGGTGGGACGATTCCGGATACTACTAGTTATGATTATTTGGTTCAGACGTTTGGGAAGTTGGGTGATCTCGGTAAGGTTTCGGAGCTGCTTAGGGAGATGGAGTCTCGAGGGAATTTACCGGAAGCGTCGTGTTATAATGTTTTGTTGGAAGCGTATTCGGATTTGGAAAAGACTAAGGAGGCGATGGATGTGTTTAGGCAGATGCAAACGGCGGGTTGCGTGCCGAATCCTATGACGTATACGATTTTGTTGAATCTGTTTGGAAGGCAAGGGAGGTACGATGAGGTTCGGGAGCTTTTTCTTGAAATGAAAGTTAGTAGTATGGGGTTAGATGCTAGTACTTATAATATACTTATCGATGTTTTCGGGGAAGGTGGGTATTATAATGAAGTGATAACTTTGTTTAACGATATGGTAGATGAAAACATTGAACCGAATATGGAAACATACGAGGGTTTGATAGTTTCATGTGGGAAAGGTGGGCTTCATGAGGATGCTAAACGGATTCTACTACACATGAGAAAGAGTGGATTGGTTCCAAGTTCTAAGGCGTATACGGGGATTATCGAAGCTTATGGTCAAGCTGCATTATATGAAGAAGCGCTTGTTACTTTTAATACGATGAATGAACTAGGAAGCAAGCCAACTGTTGAAACGTTTAATTCCTTAATCGATGTTTTTGCTAGAGGGGGTTTGTATAAGGAATCTGAATCGATAGTTTCGAGAATGAGCGAGTGTGGTATTTCGGGGAATAATGATACTTATAATGGTGTGATTGAAGCGTATAGACAAGCGGGACAATTTGAAGATGCTATTAAAGCTTATGTCGATATGGAAAAAGTTAAATGTCACCCAGATGAAAGGACACTAGAAGCGGTTTTGAGCATTTACTGCTTCGCGGGTCTTGTGGATGAAAGTGAAGAACAGTTTCAAGAGATTGAGAAAATGGTTGAGTTGCCTAGGTCATGAGTTACTGCATGATGCTTGCAATTTATGCTAAAAGTGAAAGGTTAGCTATTTATTTTCATTTAGAACATTTCATCACCTTTTTTTCGTATTTCTTTTTATGAGTAAAATGCCATTTTCGTCCCTGAAGTTTGGTCAGTTTTGCAACTTTCGTCCAGAGGTTTGTTTTTCCGCATCTGGATCCAAAAGGTCTGAAATCTTGCCATTTTCATCCGGATCGTTAACTCCATCCATTTTTCTCCGTTAAGTCAAGGATTTTTCTGTCTTTTTTGTTAACTTAAAAGGGCAATTCGGTCTTTTTTCACTTTATGTAAAAAGACCGAATACCCCTGAAAAAGACCGAATTGCCCTTTAAGTTAACAAAAAGGATGGAAATACCCTTGAATTAACGGAGAAAAATGGATAGAGTTAACGAGCCGGATGAAAATGACAAGATTTCAATCTTTTTGGATCCAGATGCTGAAAAACAAACCTTTGGACGAAAGTCGCAAAACTGACCAAACCTCAGGGACGAAAATGGCATTTTACTCTTCTTTTTACAGTTAGGTAAAATTATTGATTTTTTGTCACACCCTGACCCGCAGCGGAAATGGTAGTTGGGGCATGATTGGGTTTTCATCAAAGCTCATGACATTTACTATAAAAAGTTTCATATTTATTATTTACAATTTAAAGGAGAAGTTACAACAAACATACAAGCACAACATGTTCTAACATAACATTCATGATTTCTTTATTTTTCTTCTAAGGCAAATTCCTATGTATTCCTTGCTTCAACCTGTTCACCTGTATCATGTGTAAAATAGAGTTTTGGGTCAACAAAAGTTGGCGAGTGAATCTTATTTAAACATTTGAAAGAATTAGTTATATTGGTTATTTAGATAAAAATGTGCATAAACCAAATATGAGTATACGCATATGTAAATCTAACCACAAACCACATAATATCAATCAATGAACACACAAGCACAACAAATGATGAACAATGAGATCAAGGCTCAATCAAACGGAGCCGATCTAATGAGGCACCTGATGCTCAACTCGTATCCCACGAGGAACTGATGGGCCTTAAATGAATGATTGCACGCAACTGACAGAAATGTAAACACACAATACAACAAATAACATTAACATCACACGTTAGATCATATAATGGTAATAGCACAAGTGTTTGAAAAACGAAATATGTAAACGATACATGATACACCCCAAATCATGAATAAAAAGGGGAATTTGTAAGAATTCACTCACAGTGGGTGCGTTCCTTGGATTGACGACGAATGCGCATGAATTTGGATTTTATCACGAGAGAAACTAAGCTAAATAGTAACATAATAATTCGATAAATAAATAAAGGTTAATATTTTTTATTAATGCTTTTTATTAAGTTGATAGGTTTATTCTTGTGAAATTAATGCAAATTTTTAGGCTTTTAAACCTTATTTTTGATATTTTTAATTAATTTTTAGTAAAAATAAAAAGGATTTTAATTAAAATTTTTAATCCTTTTTCAAGGTTTGACTGGTCAACAGCCGGTCGGATTCGCGTGAGTATTGGCATCGTGTGAGGATCGAACTCGTGACCTCCCGTATACGTGCACGCAGCTCTACCAACTGAGCTACGTGTCTAACCCGGAATAATTCTGATTTTAATTACTTATATATACCGGTTAGGTTAAACCATATTTTTGTTTTTATTTAAAAAGGTTTATTATTTGTCAAACCGGTTACAGGGGCCAGAATCGAACTCGGGACCTTTGTTTCGTGTGCACAGCCCAACTGGGTGTCTAACCCGTATTAACCTAGAATTATATTAGTTATATACACTTACTAAGAGGTGATCTGATTGGTTAAAAATTGGTTTTATTTCGAAAGTTGGATGCGTGTGAGACTCCAACCCGGAACGTGTGCTTTATAGTTGCACACAGTCCACCGCTGGACTATGTGTCTAACCCGATAAATACACTAAATTTAATTATACTTATATATTATATAGACTTCATCTTCTTCACTTTTAAAAACCCAAAAACCCAGATTAGAACCCGATTTGCTTAAATCAAATTGCCTTCACTTAATTCACTACTGACCATAAAATAAAAGATAATAGAGGAAGATTCAAGCGATTTTACCGAGCAGTTGTGAGCTTGAATTCTCCGATGATGCTCCGGCGACTATAGACGTTTTCCGGCGAACGTTTTAAGAACATAGAGTGGTTTTGCAAGTGTGAGAGCGAGTTTCAGTAGGTGTTTAGCATAGCTATTTATAGGTGAACACTGGTATAAGTGTAGGCTTCGGTTTCAACAAGATTTCGGTTATGGAATTGATGACTGATTGATTATATAATCAATTTGATTGTAACTTCCCCAATGATGTGTTTAACCCACATTTTAGAAACGTTTTCTTCAATTTAAATCGAATCATGAAACAAAGATTGATGATGGATTGTAGTTGCAGCCATTTCAGACGATGTGAAAGTATATTTAGGGTATTGATTCTATATATAACCTATTTGGTTTAGGATTTATTCAAGTATGTGTGTGTAGTGCAGTGGTGTGCGGTGTGTGTTAGTTCCAAGCAGACCTGGGTTCGAAACACGGTCACCCTTAATGTTTATTTTTATTATTTTTAATTTAGTTATTAATATTATTATTAGTTTTATTATTTATTTATTATATAAACTCTTTTAATTTATTTATTAATTACAGAAATTTGAATTTGAATGATTAACATAAATAAGTGACGAAACCTCATATCGTATATTTGATTTATTTAAACGGAGCGGGTTTTAGAACCCGTTTTACAACGAATGTTACATTTTTCAGGTGGGATGATGCTCATAAGTTGCTGGATGAAATGATACGATGCAATTCATCAAATATGCATCAGGTGATCGGACAAATGATTATAGGAGATTACGATGATGCTTCTAATTGGCAAATGGTGGAGTATGTTTTCGATAAACTCAACACCGAGGGCCGTGGTTTAGGGTTAAGATTCTACAACACGCTTCTAGAAGCTCTTTGGTGGTTAGGGCAAAAGGAAAGAGCTGCAAGAGTGCTTAAAGAAGCAACAAAAAGAGGACTTTTTCCTGAAATGTTCCGCAACAGCACACGCGTGTGGTCTGTGGATGTACACAGGTATAACACTAATATACATTTGGTATATGTTATATAAAAAAGAATATAATCATTCTTGTATATGTTATTTGGTGGTCTGCAGGTTGTGGTCTGGGGGTGCGTGCACGGCTATATCAGTTTGGTTCAAGAACATGCATCGGATGTTAGCGGACGGTGAAGATCTTCCTCATCTAGCTTCTGTTGTTGTAGTGTAAGTTTCTTTCTTCTTAACTTCCTGGTTGTATTCTCAATTTATTGTTAATAAAACATAGATATCGTTAAAATGTTATTAAAGCAATTACGTTTTTATAAAGCAGAAGAGGCCAGATGGAAAAGAGCTCCATAACACGCGATTTTCCTGTTGCAAAAACTGTGTATTCGCTTTTAAAAGATAATGTTTCATCGTCATTCTGTTTGCCCGGATGGAACAAGGGTAGAATTGTGTGTCAACGAGCTCAGCTCAAGAAGATTCTAGCAGATATGGGTTCTGAAAAAGGCTGGATTATCGATTTGAGTAATGTCCCAATTCCTGTTCAGGATTCTAAAAGCTACAAGCCTCGGGTGAAAAAGGGTGGTGTGAGTAATAGTGAATCAAAGATAGGTGTAAATGGCGGGGCCAGTATCGATACAAGAACGGAGCTTGTTACGGGGCCCGTTTAAAAGACAGAACATGAGCGGTGGGCTTCAGTCTAGATGCATCCGGAATGGCTCAGGTTGCTACAGGATCAAGTGATCAGAATCATATATTCAGATCGAGAATAGTAATACGGCTAGTAATAGTGGAAAGTGATGTTGTGATGGTGGTTTTAAAATGGTAGAATTCGAACCCAAATTTTGCTCTGTTGACTAGACTAGCTATTTTGTAATGAGATTTGCACCTGTTTATACATCGTCTGTATCCCCTAATGTGTCATTTTGTATGAGGTGAGGGTGTGATGTTTTGGTAGGGGTGATAATTTCTCATTTGAACAACGGTTCCTTGTGATAAGAACGAAAGCCAGACATGACCTCCTCCACGTGATCATCATTTACTCACCATCATATGAATCAAGGTTGACAGGCCTCTCCTAAAACAATGGTTTGGTAAGTATTTCATAAACAAAAGAAGTTAATAAATACTATACCAAACTGCTTTTTGGAAAAACATGCTCATGTTGCCTAATGATTCGCCAAAAATAATTGAAGTCGAACCAAGACATCGCTACTTGTTTGAATCGTTTGATTGTTTGTCGAAAGAAGAAACAATGAAATGTTCATCTTCTCCCTTTGTCGTTTATAAAAGCAGAATGCAGAAATCATTTTTCAGAGTCTTATACAACTCTTATACACCTATACGAGTCGTATAGGTCTGACGTCTCCTCACACCATCCATCAAGGGTTGTTGTTTGTCGAAAGAAAGAAGAAACAAGAAACTATGAAATGTTCATCCTTCCCTTCGTCGTTTATAAAGGAAGAATGCAACAATCATTTTTCAAGAGTAAAAATCACTTTGCCCGTTAAAAAATCAATCAAATCAAAATCAAACCGTGCATTAAATCTCAATAAATGTTCAAAGTAATAAAATGAACCACGCCATAAATAAACATTAATTAGATAGATAAAACTCTTTTTAAACTATTTAATGTAGCATTATGATAAGATGATTTATAGTTGAACACATGCAAACTATTTGTGATAATCAAGATAAGAGTAAATTGTTAAAATCGTGAGGTTTGGGCATGTTTGACAATTTTATCTAAAACAACTTTTTTTGTATCATATTGACCTTTAATTTTGGGATAATTTGCTATTTTCATCCAAACCTGTAACTTTTTTATCAAAATCGTCCCTGAGATTTGAGATTTTTTCTATTTTCATCCAAATGTTTGACAGAAAAAATAAAGGAAATTAGAAGTTTGAATAAAAATAGCAAAAAATCTAAATAATGAATGGACCATTTAGTACAAAAAGTTGTTTTGGATCAAACTCGCAAACATGCCCAAATGATTTTGGCAATTTACTCTAAAGATAAAGTGATTTTTATGACTTTTAGAGCCAAAAATCATTAAACTACTTATTAAAATTAAAAATAATTATCTAATTTTACATTATCCCATTAATCAATTTTCTTAAAAATCCTTACAAGTTTTATAAAAATCTCATCATCTATGTAACAACCAAAACGCAAATAAGTACAAGGTTACTCTTTCAAACGATAATAATCACATTTAAATTAAATTGAACTAATGAACTGTCCCTTTGACCCTTTCTTATCCAAAAATTTCTAATTAAAGGCTACTAATTAGTAAAAGTAGTTACCCTTGAAGAAACGCTGTTTGACTTTGACTTTTACTCGTGAAACCCACTGTCATTCGCCAACAAGTAAGCATCCTACCAGAAACCGCTACGTGTATGAACCTCAAACTCCACATGGAACTCACCCGTCATTTTAGCATAATAATATTATATACATGTGTGTTTATATCTATATACACAACCTATCAACTTTTTATATATTTTACAGTTAAATACTACTTTAGTACTTTTTGTTTCTCAAAATATTCAAAAGATTTTTTTAGACTTTTTTAATTGAATAGTTTAGTTTTCTTATCAATTTACATCTAGTCTACTAACTCCATCTAAATTTTTTTATTAATTTCTTGTGAAATAACCAAAATACCCTTAGCTTTTTTTAAATTAATGTTATATATTTTTTCTTTTATACTAATTACTTAAATATTTTTGCATGCTAATAACATATATAAAGAAAATATATTTTTTAATATACTCGTTTATATAGTGTACCTTAAAAAATATTAATGTATGAAATAATATATTATATATATATATATAAAATATATACAGACACACGCATTATTGACCACTTATCTTGTCGACTTCTTCTTTTTTATTCAAAAGGGTATAATAGAAAGATAAAATATTTTTTTTCTTAATTATTGGTTACTTTTAAATCAACTATCTCCACGTTTTAAAACATCCATAAAATTTTCATACGTTAACATTCTTTTTTAAAATACACCATAAAAACGAGTATATTAAAAATAATATTTTTTATATACATGTTATCACTCTTTTTTAAGTAATGTGTATATATACACCAAACGAGCATATAAAAAAATATTTTCTTTATACGTCAAAATAATATTTTATATATATAACAATGTGTATAACCAAAACTATTAATATACATATATATATATATATAATTTTTATAATAAAACTGTTAAATTAATATTTAAAAGTGTGAAACACCATAAAGTAATACATGTCTAGAAAGATTTTCATTTACTAATATAAAAAATGTAATATATTAGTTTGAAAGGGGGTTAAGGGTATTTTGATCATTTTATTATAAATAAATAAACTGAAGATTTGGATGAAGTTAGTGGTGTGAATTTAAATTGATATGAAAATCAAACTATTGGATTAAAAACCGTCTAAAAAAATCTTTTGAACTGAAATAGATATTTTGAGTAGGACTAAAATAGTATTTAACTCTTGAAATATAATCATAGTCATTCACAATTTCACATATCAACTTTTCATATTTTTTATTTTATATATTCGGTTTCAGATTTGTTATCGTTGATTGATTTTGTGATGTCAGAATCAGAGTAAGGTGAGATCATGTTGTTTGGAGTTAGAGTGAAGGTTGATCCATTGAGGAAAAGTGTGAGTATGAATGATTTGTCACACTACGTACTGGCGTGTGATTCGTCTAGTAATGGTTCTAATCATGTGTGTGCTGCGGTGGTTGCGGATTCGGGTTATGCATCTGCTGACGATGCCGCTCGTAATAACCAGTCGTTAGAGAGCGTAAACGAGGTTAGATCTAGTTTTTTTTCGCATCTATCTATGAACATAGTTGTTTTTTCTGTTGTTTAAGGTTTGTACATATGATTTCAGATTCAACGTTTCATGTTAGATTTATCTTGTTGATGATTGACTAAATATGGTTTTGTGTTTGACGAGGTTGTTGTATGTTTTCCGATCCATGAATGGAATATTTTCAGTTTAAGAACTATTTGCTAAAATCCAACAGATGAGGTCCCGTGTTTAGAGTGTTTCAAGTTGCCATAATCTTATGAAATTCTTATAATTTTATAACAGGGGTACCATGGACTGAGGATGAACACAAGCTATTTCTGTTAGGGCTGCAGCAGGTGGGAAAAGGGGACTGGAGGAGGATCTCAAGGAAATTCGTGAAGACGCGTACCCCTACGCAAGTAGCAAGCCATGCTCAGAAATATTTCCTACGTCGGAGCAACCTTAATCGTCGTCGTAGGAGATCCAGCCTCTTTGATATCACTACTGATTCAGTAAGTGCAATCACATAACATATTTAACAATCACCAATTAGCATATTTGGATGAATTAATTTTATGAATGATGACAGGTTGATGACACCCCAATGGAAGAAGAACAAGTTCATGGAGATAACAACAGTCAGCCTATGCAACCACCTATGCAGCCTTCACATCAGATATCAGTTTCATCATCGCTGCCTCTCAAGAATCAAACGGAAACTAGCTTTCAGTAAACTTGATCGATTCAACGTTGGACCAACGCCACCCGTTCGCCCAATCCCCGTTCTTCAAACCCTTAATTTATCAACAAGAGCATATAATTATTTGGACCAGAAACGCGAAAGGGATATGTTGTCGTTATCTCTATCTCTCAACCTGTCGCTGTCTTGTGATCACAACAGTGGGGCGGGTTCTTCAGGGTTCAACAATAAAGATGGTCTAATTAGTGTTGGTTAAACATCACTCCAATCTAATCCTTTGTGATGTACATGTTCTTTATATTTATTTAACTTATCCTTATGCTTCATGTTCTTTATATTTATTTATATTCTGCTCTATGGGATTTTGCTTATTTTAGTTATTAGCTCAATTCACCAGTCCAAAATTACCCCCAATACATATAGCATGTGTTGTGTTTTCATATAAAACCATTAAACTATTTTATTCACTGATATATATTGTTATTGAATCACTTATAGTGTATTCAATATGAATAAAATGGTTCCTATATTATTAACACTTATGACTGATCATTGTTCTGCTAGTTTTAAAAACCTCATTTTCAAAACACAAGATTGCAGGAACCCAGACAAACCCATGTTTAAAAAACCAAAATAAAAGTAAACTGAAACATAAAAATTGAATGATTCTAGAAACACTATTTGGGTATAAGAAAAACAGTAGAAAAATCAAACAATTTTAAGTCATTACAGCATGTCGAATCTAAGTCAAAAGGAGAGTAAAATCGACAAATTACGAGCAGATTCACATCTTCAACCGCGCTATTGAGGAGACGTAAGCCAATGGTTAGGTGCCACGTAAGTATAACCATGAAAATGCTCACCTGATGTCGGTGTAGGAGCTGGCGAGTCATCTAAAGGCATCGCAGTCCAACATTTGTCAAAATTTTCAGTGCAATCTTCACCACTGACATCTGGCTTAAACTTTGGCTGCAATTCTCTGGACTCTAATTTCTTCCAGTTTATTGTTCGAAACCATATATGATTTTTGATATCATCACCACCTTGAGGCCCGCTTCCAAGCCTTAACGACGGATCCTTTTGCAACAACTGCCGTATGTAAACACGCGAAGTTGAATTAGTTCTAGCGATTAACGTGTATAGTAAAAGCTTAATCATGATTATGTGAACTGACCCCTTTTAGCAAAGAGTGAGCTTCACCACTTAACCGCGGTAGCAGCTTCACTTTTTCATTGATTATCTTCTCTTGAAGTTTCTTTCTATTGGAATGTGTGTATGGTGGCTGAAGAAAAGATGGCAAAAGTACATGCAATTATAGAATTCAGTTGGTATAACCATATAAGAAATAAAAATGAGCGTATATGTATACCTTCCCAGTTAGCATTTCATACAAGAGTATTCCAACGCTCCACCAGTCTGCATTTTTATTATGGCCTTTCGCCAGTAAAATTTCGGGAGCCATGTATTCGGTGGTCCCACACATTGAATTGATCGGCTTGATTCATCGATTTCCTTTGCTAGACCAAAATCGGTTAGCATAACCTGACAATCAAGTAGTTAAATACCGACTTTAATGAACATAAATGATAGAACAGTTACTTTCAACAGATAGGAATCTATAGGTGTGGTGATTACATGCCCATCAGCATCCATGAGTATGTTTTCAGGTTTAAGATCTCGATGCACAATTCCTCTCTCATGAAGATGTGAAACCGCAGATACAATCTCAGCCGTATAAACCCTTGCTTGATCCTCACTATCCAAGACATACCCAAAAAAAAAGAATTAAAAAAAAACATACATAAATCATAATGAACATTGATGTACCTGAAGATCCCTTGTCTGTATAGGTGAAAGAAAAGATGGCCTCCATTAATAAAATCCAGAATCAAATACAGCTTGGTTTTTGTCTGTAATCAGATCCAGGGTCAAAAAAACAAACGTAACCAATAGAATCTCACTCATAGCAAAGCTATTAGTAGGGACTGGGGAGGTTCTGATGGGGGCAAACCTTACCACTATCCCAGGAGATAGAGAGGCTGCTCCCACTGACACCCCCGATTCCAAAATCCCCTTTTTGCAGTATAGAGTATAGTAATCCAAATAACACATAGTTGTTAGTGGCGAATAGTGACAAATAGCGATAAGGTGCCTATATGCTACATAGCGAATAACGATAAGTAGCGGACAGCTATTTTATAAATAGCAATACGCTAGAGTTTTTTTTTTAATTTTATATGTTTATTATATCAAAATACTTACCCTGATATATATGCTATTTTACATGTATATTTAACAAAAACCTAAAATCTAGCTATTTTATAGCTATATTTAATTGCCATTTATATTAAAAAAAAGGTGTCGCTTTTCTCGCTATCCGTCGTAGCTTAATAGCGACACTAGACCTACACGGTACATTGCGCGCTATAGCGATCGCTACGATCACTGTTGACAACTATGCAATAACATAAAATGTAACTAAGAAAATCATAGCAGACAACCACACACAAGTACTAATAACGGAAGTTGTAACGTACCGCTAACACACATTGATAAGTAAACTACAGTAGCTACAGATAAAAGAGCAAAGTAAACCCTATTTTTATCCAAACATGCTACAACCACCATAGTATCAAAGAAATTGATCATAATAACAACAACAATGATCAAAGGGAAAGCCGGTTATACCTGAAACGAATAACGAAGCTGCACGATAAACGGATGAACAACTTTAGTAAGTATATCCCTTTCAGCCTTCATATAATCCACATGATCATTCTTTATAATAGTATCCTTTCTCATCACTTTCATAGCAAATATCCCATCCCCAATTACACTTTCACCCTTCCTTCTAACCTGAAACACCTTCCCAAAAGACCCTTTCCCAATCACCCTCATAATCTCAAAATCCCCAGGCCCAATCTTACAACCCACTAACCCCTCCTTCTCCTCAACCTTTTCGACTCCAATCGATTCGATTAACTCGCTGTCGTCTTCTTCGGAGCTTTCGGGGCCGAATTGATGGTGAAAAGGGAGGGATGTGGATAGAGTGTAGCGAGGTGAAGGGCCTATGAAGGAGTGGGACCGGTTGTGGATGATTTGTGGGTCACCAATGAAGAAATTGGGATTAGGGTTTGTTGAAGAGGAGGAAGTGTGGCCGAATACATCGGCAAAGTCGAAATCTTGATCGGTGGTTGATGTGGAGATAGTGAGGTTAGTGAGGTGAGTTGATAATAGTGAGTGTGACGTCATGTTTGAGTTCAAATTTGGTGTGTGATTTGGAAGAGGGGGTCCTGCCGAGAAAGGAATCAAGGCGGGGGTGGGAGATTTAGGGTTACATTTTATGAAGGCGAGGGATTGGTTGGTCAAGATCAGCAAGAAACTACGGAGAAGATGAACAGAATAGAGGTAGTGCAGGATATATCTTGTTAGCTCTCAGATGAGCAGCTTCAGTTCTTCACATCCCTGTTTTTTTATTATATTATTATTATTATACTATTGTATGTATGTGTATATATATATATAGTGAGAAATTAGGTCGATGATACCATTTGAACTACATCGTACTAGTACTAGTACCGTGTTTATGTTTATAGTTTTCTTGATATGAAGGTGTAAAGTTTGTTAAAAGTAGAGTTGTATTCGTAATAGAGCATTTCTTATATCATAGCTATCACGAGTGTCGGTATGATAACTTAAGCGTGACAAGTCGAACCGTTAACAGCTGAACAACATCGGTGTCAATACTGTTATTCAATTTTATGGTTTTCTATCGATATAAAGCACGTATCGATATTTTCTTGTGTGTATCTCTTTTGGTTGCTATTTTGAGTACTGGTACCGTATCGAACCAAACTGATACCGACTGAAACCTGAAACGAAGCACAGGTAATCCCACTAGTTATATCTATTAACCTGCCCGGTGGCCACCGGTATTTAAGTTCCACCTATGGTGGGTCCGGGTGAGTTTTCCCCTGCTGGTCTTAAGTTCGAGTCTGAGTGACAGGGGTTTCTCATTGAGGTTTAATGGAGATTTATTGTGTGAGGGGGCTCTCTAGCACGACCAGTTAAGACAACATATGATAAACCTCCCGATATTCGTGAATAACTCACACCTATCAAAAATAAAAATAAAAAATATATATATCTATTATTATTTACGGAATGGTAAGTTGGTTTATTTTCCAAATTGGCCACAATGGTTTTGTTTTATATACTTGCCACACCACACAGGCATTTCACCTGGCCAGCAACATTCAAGAGTTTTTAGTGTTGCTATGGGTCAGCACTTTAAAGAGATGCATGAATTTGTCGGAAAAATGTTAGTGAAAATAAATTTTTCACTAATTTTGGACAAAAATAATTGTATTTATATACGAGTTATATATATAATTATTTATGAGTTTTGTACATGATGTGAGAGTTTCACAAACGAACTAAACCACATCCAAATAGGAGCTAAGATGAACGAGAAATGGATACTCAATGCGGAATGATCAGTTTATAACCAGGTATGAGTTGTTTTCTCAAACGCGGTTATGGTTTGCAGCGAAATGTAGGCTGGACTATGACTTCTGTGTTTCCAGTTGTTGGTTAGCAAAGTTGTGGACTGGCGTTTTATTAGTTAGATCCGATCCGTTTTCACCATTTCAAAGCTGGTATGTGTTCATGTAAGGAATCCTGGTGATTGAACTGATTCTTTTTATGAAGCTTTTTCACATAGCAAACCGTTTTCACCATTTCAAAGATGCACTTGATTTCAACATAAGAAGATGTTGTTTGGACTTTGGATACAATTGTGATCATTAGCGACTCGAATTCCCTACAATGAAATCTTTGTTTGAAATGGTTGACATATGGACATTACAATGAAGGGTTTGATAAAAAAATCAAGTTGTTTCCCCGGTTCGTGATTATAAGATATATTGCTGTACGTGTGTTTGAATGCATGAAGAAAGATTATGATTTTAACAAACAGGAACACAATTGTATATCAGAATCTAAGAAGATTTATATATATATTATTATATAAGCCGATCATGATTTACCCACATATATAGTATTTCAACCGGCTCTTCAACACATCCGTTGGCAACATAACTGCGAATCCCGACCCATAATGCAATCCATGACCCACTTGACCCATAACATAAGTTATACAATAAATATTGTCCAGATTACAAACCATTTAATATATGGGTCAGGTCAAGTTGGTCCATAAGCACTTCTTTATCTTGTTTTTAGATAAATATAAGATCAAGAACTCAGGGGCTTATATCACTTTTATTAACGTGAACAAAATCTGTGATCAGTCTAATCCCACTCGAAGATCGGGGATTTGGGAGATGATGGGCCAGTACTTGCCTTTTCTGTTACACTTTTTTATCAACTCTAAGGAAGAATCAAACAACCACAAACTTGAAAGTGAAGGGAGTAGTGTCTCCGGCAGATCTTTAAGCTGCAGGCATGACCAAATATGAAGATGTTGAAGGCATGTGAGGTGTTGCAGGCCCTCTGAAACTGATTCCAACTCCACAAAACCACTGATTGTTAGAGAAGTTAGAGATGATGGAAGAAGAATAGATGATGAACTCGTTTTCTCTTCCGCCTTTGCAAATGACACCACTCTTGAATCTTCACCTTTTAAGGATAGTTCAACAAGTGAGGTTGGGAAGTTTTGAATGCCCCACTCTGAAATGGGCTTCTTTAAGCCTCCAATTTCTAGGGAACTTAGATTCGGAGGCCACAAACCATGAGGAAAAGAGTAATCGAGACTTGGACAGTTACGTATCTACATTTGTTCCAAAAATGTGAGACTTTGCAAATGTTCATACGGAAATGACTTTATATTCTTGCAATTACTGATCATAAGGCCCTTCAAGCAAAGAGGTGGAAGAAAACCATAACCATTATCTGGAATGGATTCTATGTTATCACAACAAGAAACTTCTAACTTGGTGATATGAATTAAGCATCCTTTGGGAAACAACCTTAGATTGGGCATTTCAGAAATGTAAAGAGATTTGAGTAACGACAACAAGTTGTTGAGAAGCCAGCCTAGCTCCAGACTATCACAATCTTTAATGGTAAGCTTCTTAAAACTGGATGGAGGGTCGTCCGTTGTTGGGAAGGTCAAAGATGTAAGCGAACCGCAACTCCTTATTTTCAACTTCTCAATGCTATTCGAACAATGGTAACGCTCAAGTCTTGGACAACGTTTGATTTGCACTACGGAAACAGATTGCGTGGTAGTCTTCAAGTGTAACCCTTTCTCTCCCAATGATACCAAATTTACACACCCTTTTACTTCCAGTTTTTGTAAACTCACAAGAATCTCGCATGCGGCTGCTTCGGGATTCCCACAAGTAAGTGACTTCATCACAATCTAAAATGCTTAAATATTCAACTGCCTTGAGATGCTCTAAAACTTCTCCATGTAGGTGAGTAAGTTGTTTAATATTCTTCATCGACAATGTAGTGATTGATGAAGACGCACTGACCATGCTTTTTAACACCATTGAAGAACATCCTTCTACATGTAAAACTCGAAGTGACGGTATAAACTCAATTGTCACTGCATCTAGCTTCGGACAATTAATCATGGATATTTCATGAACACGAGGAAATGCTCCAGCTTTGTCACCACCATTAGTTGACCATTCCTCCCAGCCCGTCATGTCTGAAAATTTTAAAACTTCAAGTGATGGAAATGCAACACCATGACAAGAGTTATACAGTCCAAGTAGCTCGGGACCCAGCCTCTTTAACCCATCCATGTTTTCAACAAACAACTTTTGGAGTGAAGGTAGATGACCATGTACACCTTCTACAGCCACGTAATGTAAGTTGGTTTAAGCAAACAAATGAGGAATCCCCGACCCAAGTAGGAAATTTTGTTCCCCTATAGTACACAATCTTCAGTCTACTCAACTTCTCAGAAGGCCTTAACCCTTCAAGTACTTCATATTCAGTTATATAATTCAGATAACCATCAAAGACATCGCTCCATAGCAGCTGCAAATCACGAATACCCTTCTTTTGTTGCAAGTTTGCTTCCTTTTTGTGTGCTGAATTTTTAACTTCCTGCAGCCCCTCAATGGAAAGTTGACCCTTAAGATGCAGTAGGCCTTTAAGATCAGATATTTTAAACTCGTCAACTCCCCCAATGATAACTTTTGGTAGAGTTTGTAGACCTTTCAATCGACTAATTCCTGACGGCATCTTGTTCAACTTTGGAGTACGAGTGATGTCGAGATGTCTCAGATTTATTAACGATGTAATACTATTTGGCAAGCTAGATAATCTACAACAATTGGACACCAACAAACTTTGTAGATTAAGAAGGTCACCAATTTGTTCAGGTAAACATGTGATCTCGGTGTTGGATAAATTGAGGTACCGCATATGCTTAAGACTACCGATGGATTGCGGTATTTCTGTAATGTTATAATTAGCTAGACTTAACACCCTTAGGAATTGCAGTTTTGGAAGTAGTTCTGTAATTGCCTTGTTCGAAACATAGAATTTCTGCCAAATGCTTAATCTTGTAACATACATGGCTAACAAAGTTCGCAAGCGTCTAGCTCTCTTTAGTGCATTGAACTTCTTGTATGCTCCGTATTTTTCCCGAATATGTGAAAGGTGGTGGACTTTCTCAAAAGCTGCATTCCTACTGTAAACATCCATCTTATCATCCAACATAAGAAAGAACTCTCCCGCGACACTCGTAGCCAAGTCATTTATCAGGTCATGCATTGCATATTGTGATTTATCGTTGGCTAAATGCTGAAAAACGACCTCGACACTAGCTCTTCAAAACACTCCTGACCAAAACTCTCCATTGACTTGTTATCATTTGACTCGTACAAGAAACCCTCGGCCATCCACAACATGACAAGTTCATCCTGGTCAAACCTGTAATCCTTGGGGAATACGCAACAATATGCAAAGATTTGCTTCAAATGTGGTGGGATCGTAGTAGCTGAGCCTTAGAGCCGGAAGAACCTCGCTTTTAGTATGTGTAATTCCATATCTCACTATTCAAGAGCTCCTCCCATTCTTCATGCTTGGATTTTGTTCTAAATTCCTTCCCAAGTGTTCTTAAAGCCAAAGGCAGTCTACCACATTTTTTGACGATATCTTTGCCATGTAATTTTAATAGTCGATTCACATCAAAGTTCTGTTTTCCTAACGCATGCTGAGCAAACAAAGATAGAGCTTCTTCATTTGACAAAAGTTCCAGAGGGTAAGCTTTTACGGAATCCATCACCAATGCAACTTTGTCTTTCGTGTTGTCACGAGAATTTTACTTCCAGGAGCACCTACATTAAAAGGGGGTTGGAGGAGTTCCCACTCATTGTAGATTTCATTCCACACATCGTCTAGAACAAATAAGAACCTTTTCCTTGAAAGTTTTTCTGTAAGGGCCACCAGAAGCTGATTTAGAGTTTCGAATTTTCCGTCATCCCCACCAACATCTTTAAATATAGCCTTGCTAATCGTAAACACATCAAACTCATTTGAAACACAAACCCATAACATAAGTTCAAAGTGATCTTTCACATCCTTATCATTGTACAAAAGTTGGGCAAGAGTCGTTTTTCCAATCCCACCCAGACCAACTATGGACACTACGTCGTAGACACTAAAGTTTTGACTACAAGATTCATTGCCCAACAACTTCCCTAACAACGTCTCCTTATCACCTTCCCTACCTATAATTCTGGATTCATCAACCAGTGAAGTTTCCTCTGGCCGTCGACTTGGTTTGTTTGATCTTTCAACATTATCATTCAAACCCAAAAGATTTTTCTCCTCAAAGAGATCACACAGTTTGGTTGTAATCCTATCTAGCTTAGAACTCATCTTATGACCATACTTAATAGCATGAAATTTGGTTGGAATGAACTTTAATACCTTACTTGAGCTGGTGTTGGCATAAGATTTATAATTCAAATGGCACCGTATAGCTTCGGTGGCTAAATCATCAAGTATATCGTCTATTTCATAAGCCAGATGGTGAAGTTTGTTCAACCACAATTGAACTGATGTGTCTGTTATATGCTTCTGACCTGCATCGACAAGTACAGCTCGGATCAGGGTCAAGTTGTTTCTCAGTTTCTTGAGCTCAGAATAGATGCCTGCGGCTCGAGCCAGCCTGATCAAGTCACCAGAAGCCAGCTTCTCAAACAACACAGTGATGAATGCTCCAATTAAGACTTCACCAATAGCCATTGCAGTTTAGAAATGTTTGAAAAAAAACTGTTGGTATGAAAGTTTGAAAATGATGCAAAGGATAGAATTTGTTTGGAACCAGTAGACTTCCACTGTACCACAAAGTTACAATAACGGATAAGACTTCTCACATGTGTACTCCATTGCAAATAGAATATATATTATTATTTTGAAAAAAAAAGATTCATTTTTTGGTCTGTGTATGCAATAAACTTACATGTTGATTAATCTGTTTAATCCCAAGAAAAAATCTTATGATTTGAGTCTCATTTGATGTTTATCAGACAAAACATTTACGTTATTTTAACTAGTTCATATAGAATCTTATGATTTTGAGTCTCATTTGACCATTCACATCCCCTTCACCATTTTCTACCTTATAATTTAACTAAAAATCATATTTTTCAAAAGAGTAAAATGCCAAAATCGTCATGAGGTTTGGGCCTTTTACCTGTTACATCCAAAATAAGATTTTTTTGTAACCGGACCTGTTTTATTTTTGTTGTCATTTCCATCCAAACCGCTAACACAGTTTATTTTTAACGTTAAGTTGAGGGGCATGTTTGTCATTAGTCGAAGAAACATCAAACAATTCCGCAAAATCTTGATCGGTCCCCCAACATAGCTTCGATCTCACTAAGCCTGACCTGGGCCGTCCTCAAGAAATAAGACTTGAATTTGAGACCTCTACTTTATTATGAGATGGTTTTTCTCCACTCCACTACCAACATTTTTATGTATAACGAATGGATGCATATGCTATATATAAGTTTATAAAAACCATTTTTATGTATAATGAATGGATGCATATACTATATATATATATATATATATATATATATATATGAGATGGTTTTTCTCCACTCCACTACCAACATTTTTATGTATAACGAATGGATGCATATGCTATATATAAGTTTATAAAAACCATTTTTATGTATAATGAATGGATGCATATACTATATATATATATAATATATATATATATATATATATGTGGCCCTGACCTGCAACTCATCTACATTTCCTTCGAAACCTTGATCGGTTTCCAACATAAACGGGTTAGTGTAGTTGGGTGAATGATGTTGGCGAATTATTGTTTTACCCCTGCATCACAAGAAGTCCGGTGATCAGGAATGGATCCCACACAAATTAGGAGCCTAAGAAATCTGAATATATTTGTTAAATTGGAAGTTGGAATGGTAAAATTAGCAAACTTGGAACGAGTCCAAGTGGCTCAACATCACCAACCGCCAATGCTTGTCGCCAGTGGTACAACTACCGACTACCATCACCGCTGCCACCTCTAACAACACAACCTACTTGTCACTATCACCTCTAACAACACAACCTACTTGTCACTATCGTCATCTAAGCCGTTGCCGCTCATCGCCTTAGCATGTGAAGCTGTTTTGATACTCTTGTTTTCTAAAACTACATGTTTTAGACCCAAATCCAATTGATCTTTTTCGAAAAGATCTGTTTTGTTATTTTATGAAAATAAGGGTGTGAAGTGTCAACCAATTAGTTGCAATTCGTTAATTCAAATGTAAACCTAATCACACTTGAGCATAAAACCACCGATCTAGACAGAAACTCGGCTTGACCGAAACGACAAAAGTGACGTAAAATCATAATGGTAATAACTGTCTTAACACATTTTACACAGAAACTGACCCAAAACATTGTACATGAAACTTCAAAACACCCAAAAGTCAAAACATATATGGGTTTATTTTCATAAAATATCAAGAGAAGAGAGATGGAACACATGAGAAAACCAAAATTTTCAAAAAAAAAAATCCAACACAAATTACAACACTTGTCACCACCTAGCCCCATCTGTATAAGCCCATAAAAATTGTAGTAATAAAATATAAGTTTCCATGATATAACTATATGCTACTATGGTACACAGACCATATTCAACTCGAGTGGTCTCAATGCTTCCAAAACAATCTCTTGAACCGTACGATTGCGTCTGCAAACCTCAGAAAGCTCTTCAATTGGATTTGTCAAAACTTTGATATCTACACCCGATGCCGCATCTGATAACGCCTGCAAAAATCTGGATTTTTCCGTGTCAGTGGCTGCAGAAACTGGAATCAAACACACGCTCTGTTTAGCCCACTCAAGAGCTTTAACCCCGTATGCCCGTGATAGTGCCAGCAGGGCATATGCCACCTGTTAAGAAAGTATTATATAAAATATAAAAATATTTGGAACCAAGAAAAGTGTAAACAAAGTTTTACCATTTCTAATCTTGAACTTGGGAGGGCCCCGGTTGCAGCAGCGGTTAAGATCCTAGTAATGCTGGCACCTCGAGGCACAATAACGCCATCCCGTATAGAAATAAATTGTTGACCTTGACTAGATTTTCCGAGATCAAATATGTCGGATAAGAAGCTTAGTATAGAATTTGATGCCTCCCTACATATGTCAATTTTTTTAAAAATATTATTAATGCTTTTTTTGGTGTGTGTGGGGGTTGTTAATAAACCCTACATTTAAAATTTAAAATAGGGTTATTGGATTTAAATAATCCCAACTTTCACTATTTGGCCGATAGCACAAATTTCCGACATCGTCACACTTTCAACTTATTTTCCTCTGGCACTCCCCAAACTAACTAAACCCTAACCCAGTTAGTTTTTTTTGCTGATGTGGCACTTGTGTAGTGACATGGCATCTAACATGGTCTTTTTTAAGTGAGGTGGCATTTGACGTCAACTAACCTGGGTTAGGGTTCAGTTAGCTTGGGAGTGCCAAAGGAAAATAAGCTGACAGTTGGAGTGGCGTGGTATAATTCGTAAGTTGGAAGTGCTATTGGCCAAATGGTGAAAGTTGGAGTTATTTAAATCTTGGTTATTAAAAGCGATCGCCGCCTAGGCGACCAAGTCGACCAAATACCGCTTTTCACTCCTAGGTAAAAAAAGCAACGTGCTATTTTAAAAAAAAAAAACTATCTTTTAAAACCAAACGAGATAGTATTTACAGCTAATTATATATCTTTTAGAATCATATCTCAGAAATTTGTATATATTTTTAAAAGATATATTTGAATTTAAAAAAAGTTAAAAGAGATATTTTATCTTTATATTCAATATTCATGTTCTCTGTATATATTTGAATGCTGCTGGAAAAGATAAGGCAATTGCTGTGGATGACAACTCCACCTATGATGATTTTTAAAGTTGAAGAACATTTGGTTTTGAAGTTTATTTACTTTGAAGTCTGACTTTATTTGTTTTCAAGTCTTAACAGTTTTGGTTTTGGGATATTTTGGTGATCCATAATTATGTTGGTTTTATTTTAAGGATTATGACATTTGAAAACTTTTGGTATATGAGAATTTGGCCTTTTCCGGTTCATAACTTTGTTTTTTTTAATGTTCTTATTTGTTTGCGCTTTTTTTTCTCAGGCCCGCGCTCTATTTGCGCTTCTCGCCTAGGCGACAGGCGAGCACTGTGCGCCTAGAGTGCGCCTAACGCATTTGATAACTATGATTTAAATCTAATATTTCTTTATAATAACAAAATTGAAAATAAATGATAATTAACCTGTGCTGCACTGTGATTCCAATCATGGAGCATTCCACCAATGATGGGAATACTGGAGACGGGAATAGCAAATGTGGGCAATATCGAATGCATCGTGACGCCAGCAAAAAACAATCATTGCTATATCTGGCCGGGCAGTGAAGTCCTAAAGATAAAATATAAATTATCAAAAATTTAGTTTTTGTTGTTACTTTTTTGTGGGAATGAAACCAGAGTACCAGACCTCGATTTTCGTAAGCAAGCATGCCGTATTGCTAAATAGAGATTCGATCAACACTTTCAAGTAGTCGGCATAAGAAGGGTCAGATCCAAATATCTGCAAGTATAATCTCCAATAAATACATTTTATATTGGTTGAAGATGAAACTTGAAAGGGTGAATAATTAGTTACCTTTATAACTTCACTAGAGAGATATAAGAAACATGGTTGATGGTGTTGTTTATACAACCCTTGTATCTCTTCAAGCATTGCTCCAATTGTAACGCCCATAAACCGTTTAGATGTTCTCACCTTCATCACACCATTTATATAATTGAGATAATCAGTAGAAAAAGAGAAGCAAAATAAAATAAAGATTAAAACATTTTCCTCCATGAGGTTTGGCCAGTTTTGCGACTTTCGTCCAAAGGTTTGTTTTTTTGCATCTGGATCCAAAAGGCTTTAAATCTTGCCATTTTCATCCGGCTTGTTAACTCCATCCATTTTTCTCCGTTAACAGAGGTATTTTCATCTTTTTTGTTAATTTGAAGGGCAATTCGATCTTTTTCACTTTATGTACAAGCATTTAGCATAATGTACCAGTATTCAAAAGACCGAATTGCCCTTCAAGTTAAAAAAGACAAAAATACCCTTAATTTAACCGAAAAAAATGGATGGAGTTAACGAGCCAGATGAAAATGGCAAGATTTCAAACCTTTTGCATCCATATGCGAAAAAACAAAAGTTTGGACGAAAGTCGCAAAACTGGCCAAACCTCAGGGACGAAAATGAAATTTTACTCTAAAATAAAGCATAAAGCTTGAACTCACAGCATGTTTTACAGGCACGGCATAATGATTCCATTGTCCTCGTATCCCAAGCACGACTGCGTTTTCATCAATCATAAGTTTGATATTTTGTATAAAAAAAAAAAATCCTCACCATTAAGATATATATGGTGAAAACAACCCGTCTACATGTATAAGAATGGAAATACTAACGTATCAAAAATGGCTTTGAAAATTGGCCAAAGTCTTTGGATTGAATCAGCAACGGCTTCTGGATTATTTACATATCTGCAAATGATTCATTATCTTGAACTATTATAACTAACGTGTCAACTTAACATGGTGACTTGAGTAAAGAAATAGTTATAGTACCTGAATATATTAGCAAGACGGTCAATATGAACAGTGATTTCATGTGCAGGTTTTTGACCCAATACCAGAGGACCTTGATTAATCACTTTCTGCTTATACACGTATAAATCAGTACAAGAGAAGCATAAATCATAATTACCGCTCTCTTTCGTGTATTTCTAGATTAGTGAGACCTGTAAAGATGCAACAGGGGTATGCAAAGTGCGTCGAGGGCTTTCTTAGACTGGTCTGGAGGAAGCTCAGTGATACTAGCAACAAAAAATTTATTAGAATTGTTTTTTATCTATTAAAGGTAATTAAACGTCGAAGATCGTAGTGGTACCTTAAGGCTTCAACCAAATGCAAAGAATCTTGAGCCTCCACTTTAAGAGAACCTTCACCAGTCATTGCCCTTCGATAAATTTGAAAAAGCCCGTCTAAGGATCCATGGAGCTTTTTCCCACAATCACATATTTATTGTTATTAAAAAAACTGTTTTTTTTTTAAATCTTGCCATTTTCATCCACCCAACTAACTCTGTTTGTTTATTCTGTTAACTTGAAGGTTATTTTAGTTTTTTAACTAAAGTACAAGTTCATAATGCATAAGTTTATAATGCATAAGGTACAGAGATGATGTACCTTATGCATTATAAACTTGCTACTTTAAATTAAAAATACTAAACACCCTTCAAGTTAACAGAATAAACAAACGGAGTTAGTTGGGTGGATGAAAATGGCAAGATTTCAAACTTTTTGGATCCAGATACGGAAAAACAAACCTTTGGACGAAAGTTGCAAAAGTGGACAAACCTCAGGGACGAATATAGCATTTTACTCAATTATATACTAATACTCATCTATAAAATAGTTAAATACTAATAACAACACTACAATACCATAAAAAGTATAAATTATACCATCACAAATATGTCTAAAAGCCAAGGCGGCAGCTGCAGCAGAATCTTCAGACATACTCATGCCGCTAACTAGAATATCAATGACCGAGGGCAAAAATGAGAGTCCACCCGGTGCAGCGTCAAGCCATTTAGAATAAGCTCCAATAGTCAAACATACTGAAAAATGAAAAAAAATCATAGCTGAGGTCAAATAGTTCACTTAATATGTTCTTCACGGGAATAAAATGATATTTTATTAATAATTAGAAAAATTGTATGTAACCAGTCTGGAGTAGTTGTGACTGATGAGGAAGTTTTGAAAGTAATGGCATAATCTGTCCAAATCCAACCGAAAGTCAACATCAGGTCAACGAGGCAACCACATTGTAGCTAACGGTGTTTACCTGAGGCATAACTTCTGATTCGGTGATGGGAACAAGATCCGATATAGCCTTGATGCAATGTATGTCACACCCCGACCCGCAGCGGAATAAAAATCGGGCATGATTTGGGTTATCACCAAAGCTCATGATATTTACTAACGAGTTTCATATTTATTAAATTCAAATTAAAATTCAAATATCCAACAAAATTTCATACAAACACAAATAATAATCTAAATGCTTGTTCCAACGAAATAACTTGATTATTCTTCTAGGCCATCCTAGGTGTTTCTTTCCTCAACTTGATCACCTGTATCATGCGTAAAACAGGGGAAATTTTGGGTCAACAAAAGTTGGCGAGTGAACCTTGATAAAACATTTAAGTAAATCAATTTTATCGTTGTTTAAATAAGATTGTGCATAATCACATGTGAACAAATGTATAATGTAACAAATCACAAACCACATTGAATGAATATATGACATGAATGATGATGTATCTGAGATCAAGGCTCAATCGAACGGAGCTGATCTAATGAGGCACCTGATGCTCAACCCGTATCCCACGAGGAACTGATGGGCCTAATGAAATGAGTGCACTGAAATGATAAAATGTATCCACATATAAACCACACTACAAGCAATACACATTTGATCACGAAATGATATAAGCACAAGTGTTAAATAAAATAAAGAAATGATACGACACATGATACACCCCAAAACGTGATTAAAACGGGGAATTTGTAGAGATTCACTCACCTTGGGTGCGTATTCTTGAGTGGTAATGAGAGCGCACGAGTTGTGGATTTAACCGACGGAAGGGTACTAACCTAGAAATAATAACGCGCCAAACCGATAAATAACTATTTTAATACTTAGGATAAAAAAAAACTTTTGTTTTATAGTTTTAGATTATTTTTGGTAGGTTTTTTTAAAATCCCTATTTCTTTCCTTTTAACTGATTTTCTTCTTGATTAAAAATAAACCATAAAATAAGATATATGTAAACTAAATAAAATAATAAATAAAAAAAAAATAAATAATTAAATAATAAAAATGTTGTCTGTCTGACAAGGGCACTTGTCAGCCCGGTTTAATTGAATTTCAGGCGTGCGTGTGGTGAGGCTCAACCCATGACCTCTCGATTGCGTGCACGCAGCTCTTCCAACTGAGCTACGTGTCTAACCCGAAAGAATCTGAATTTTAATTATATTTATACACTTTTTAGGTTATTTCTAATTTAATTAATTTCACAAAAAGATTTTAACAATCCGACCGGTGCGTGCCAGAGAACTCGAACCGCGACCTTGGCGGTGTGATGCACCCAGCCCAACCAACTGGGCTGGGTGTCTAACCCGGCTATACATGCATTTTAATTATACTTATATACTAAATAAGTTTACACAGAAAAGGTGGATTTAAAAAGGGGATTAAAATGTCAGACCGGCGTGTGCTAGGACTCGAACCGGGTGTCCCGAGTTTAGGTTGCACCCGGCCCAACCAGTTGGGCGGGGTACTTAACCCGTTTATAGTCCGAATTTCATTATACTAAGACACTTTCTGCCCATCGTCTTCCTCAAATAAAATTTAATCAGTTCAATGCCCGCCTGAAATTTATCCGGCTTTCCTTGGTTGTTTTATAAATAACGACAATAACTAAAACTCAAAGAAAAGAGTAGGGGTGCTACCTATGACCGAATTGATGTGGCTCGATTCCGGCGAGCGAATTCCGATAGGTTCGGTGATTTTTCCGATGAACAGAGGTTCCTTTCGACGACTGGGTTAAGAACAGAGAAATGGTGCGTTTAGGTTGAGAGTATACAACTGGTATTTATAGGGGTGTTCGAGGCTTGGTTTCGGATTTCTGGATTGATTGTCACGAATCAATTGAAAAGTTTACCTAAAATAGATTTGTACAACTGCTAATTTGGAAGGAAAACGTGTAGATTGCCGGACAAATTTCAATTTGCCATACATGGTGCCTACTAATCGAAAAGATTCAACCCAAGAAGGAAAGGCGCGTGATGATTTCGGATATGGTTGCAGGTTCAACTTAGACTCAACATAAGAGGTTTAAAATCCTAAACTTTGCACAACAGTGTGTGTAGTCCAGTGGTGTGTGTGTGTGTCGGGGGAACCCGGGTTCGATCCCGGTTCCTTTCCTCTTACTTTTAAAACCGTTTTTCCTTTATTGTTTTTACTTTCCTTTTTGAATTATTGTAAATAATTATTACTTAGTTGACTTATTAAAGGATTATATTATTTTTTTAACATTACATTATTAATTTATAATAATGTGGATAGGTAAATATATAACTAAACAACATAAATGAATATTTTTCGATTGATAAATTGGGGCGGTTTTCAAAACCCGATTTACACAAATGTTACAATGTTGTTGAGGGCGTTCTGAAGGTCTCCAATCCATCATTTCACCATTTTGGGGGCCTGCTTAGAGCCTGAAAACCATTTATGAAACAACTTAATAGTTAACGTAATTCGATAAAAGAATTTGAACTCTGATGTACAATTCATATAAATTGACTGCTTGTGAAGAAGTTATTACAGCATAATTAAGCACTTATTAAATAAATAAACAAATAAATAAATAAATAGGGCTGCAAATGAACCAGCGAACACGAAAATAAGATCTTGTTCGTGTTCCGTTTGTTAAGGAAATATGTGTTCATGAACACTTCGGAACGAGATTTTATGTTCATGTTTGTTCGTTAAGGAAATGAACGTTGTTCGTTTGTTAATTTTAGGTAACGAATGTTTATGAATACATAAATGAAAACAAAGGAACACAAACAAGCATTCATGAACAAAATATATAACACACTGATACTTATTAAATATTTTATTTGACGGAATTTTGAAGTATTTAAATAAAATATAAAAACTAAAAACACTAATGAACTATGGAGCATAAATGAATGAACGCAACCTCTGTTCTCTTAGCCGATGAATATTTACAGCAGAATATTATTTTAGAATAGATTATGATCTCTTATTTATTGTGCATATTTTTTGTATATCGTTTCCTTATTAACTGATTGTAGTCTCCCTATATAAAGGGTATTGTAAATCAATAAAGATTATCAAGAATTCTAAACCATAAACGCTTTTATGGTATCAGAGCTTCGGTTCTGAGTACACCATCTTCTCCTTTTTTTTCCCTCTATTTTTTTCGCACAACCGGTCACCATGACCAAACCGGACGAACAGTTCTCCGACCAGAAATCTCGATGGCCCTACACCCGGCGTATTCGGTCACCAATATCCATCCAAAATCCGCACGCTCGATGGCACCTCTGTAACCTATCATCCTGGGTCAAACTCTTTAAGTTTCATGCAGTTGCCTATCGTGTTCTTAATCACATCGATGGCACCACCAACCCACCCGAATCTACAGACCCGACCTATTCAGCCTGGAAAGAAGTGGACGCTTTGGTGTCCCAGTGGATTTACAGCAGTGTCAGTGATGATTGGCTCGGACGTATTCTCGACACCGAAGCCTCTGCCCGCACGACTTGGCTGAAAGCTCGAGAAATTTTTTTTAAGCAATAAGAGAGCCAAGGCTGCAGCTTTGGAAACCCGGTTCGTGAACTTGACTCTTGCCGCCTGCAGCTCAGTTGATGATTATTTCAAACAATTGAAGGAACTTGCTGATCAATTATCAGATGTCGATCAACCGGTGACAGAATCGCGTCTGTTCTGCAGCTTATTCGTGGTCTGTCACAAGAGTTCGATACTACTGCTTCACTCATTAATTCCCAACAAGTCGATTGGGATCTTGCACGAACAATGTTACAAGATGAAGTTATCAGGCAACAGGCTCGAAGAGCCTCTCCATCTTCTGTCCTCATTGCCCAAACAACCACTAATCAACCACCGGACCAGCAGCGGCAATCCCAACAAGCACTACCGAACCATCAACAGCAACCGCCGCCGACCAACAATCCCATTCAGTAAAACACCAGGGGCCGCGGAACGAGGACGCAACAGCAACTACAGGGGCAGTGGCAACAACCGGGGACGCGGATACCGCGGCAACCCTACGGGGTCCTCGTGGCAATTCCAGAACCAATATGGTCCCCCGACTTACCCACAGTGGGCTTGGTGGAACACGCCACCTTGTCCTTATCCGACCACTACACTGGTTTTTCAGGTTCAACACAGCAGTTCACGGCACCACCAGGTTATGACGCATTGAGCTCGTCCGACTTAAGCGCTGCTTTTAACACTATACAGCTTTCATACACTGACCCTACTAAACGAACGAAATTTCTTGTTCGCATTCGTTCATTTATTAAACCAACGAACACAGACAAACTTCCTGCCAAATAGTTCACGAACTGTCCGTTGAACGTTCGGTTCGTTTGCAGCCCTACATATGAACAATGCTAGAAATTCTACACTACAGGGAGAATATAAGATAGGATAACATAAACATAAAGAGATTAAGATTATTGTCGTACCTCTACAAGCTTCAGGTATAGAATTCTACGTGTGGCTTCACCTCCTAAAACTAATGCTGCATCAGTCAAAACATCTGCAACACCTGCAAATCAAACAGAATGTTAGTACAATACGATTATTATACTTTTAAGATGTTGATCAAAAAATAATGAAAATGAATAAAAAAATCATTGAATGGCAAATGGATACCGTATCGTGTTTGTTTGAAATCCTTCTGGTCCTCTTTCGAAAGTTCTGAGTAATCCTGTGGATACCGAACCCTGCAACTAACCTGTAAGAAACAAAAATAAGATCTACTTAATAATATATATATATATATATAAATTCTCATGATATATTTCCGTTCCCTTTTTTTATATAACTCACCAGGGATACAAGCGCTTCATATGATGAACGGAATATCTGCACCCGTCTATTTCTCTCGGCTTCGATCAATGATTCATTACCAAGTGATAAATATGATTCTCTACAAGATAATTAAATTATTATAAAAGATTTGATTTAATAAAGAAATAAAATGAGAAAATTAAAGGAGTCACCTTTCTATCAAGCAAATCTGAAGATTGTGCCAGAAATAAAAGTCATCGAAGCGATATCATGTTCTGGGTGTGAGGCAACTTCTAGTAGCGCATTAACAATCAACATTGATTCGTTTGAACCTATACATAATATTGATGATAATTGAAATTATAAGTCAAAAACTCAAAATGTGTAGAGTTCATTATTTTCAACAACCAATGATCAACGGATCAAGTATCACACCGGTTGCAATCAATTCGACATAGGAATCACCCATATCAGCAATAAACGAGAATCGCCTTTACATCTTCCTCATCCTAAAACAAAATTTAATAAAATAAAGCAAAAACTAAAATCAATCAGATATCGGTGATAAAAAAAATACCTTTGAGGAATCTCTAAGTTGTGGCTTCAGATTCATAACTTGAGGCACAATTACTTGAATTAACGGCATCTGCATGGAAAATCCATCCAAGTTTCTTGCAGATGTGTAATGTATCAATTCAGAAATGACTGCAAATAAGTAACATCGAATAATATAACATTAGAAACAAACAAGTTACAGAGAAAAACTTAACAAACACATGTAACAGCTAATTTTAATTTTAATTTTAATAAATAATATATAAGTTTTTGTTCTATATTGCCGTTCACAGCTGCCTCTGAAAGCACGTCAGAAGTTAAGCTCGAGACAGCCGTTAGCACCAATGGGTGTGTAGCAAGAACAGAAACAGGGATCCTGTGAACACCATAATATTATTAAGTAATTAACACTCAAACTAAAAAGGGAAAATCTTTGTTTTAATCGACAAAATTTTATCGGTAACATGGAAAATATACCTATGTCTTAGCTAAGCCAAGATGCAAACGCCTCCAGAGCCTGAATGTCGATTCATGGGAAACAAATAAAGTATGATAAATGAATAACTTAATTCTGAATAATGTGAGTACAAAAAAAATATGGGATCTAACCTGTTCTTTTAATTCTTGAATATTTAAGCATGCAGTCAAAATACCAAGAGCAACATCCATTGTAGAGACAAGTTCATCTTCAAATTTCTGACGTCTATCAGGACGAGCAGCTATCTTGTAATTAAATACTTCCTATTTTTTAAAAAAATTATAAAACTTCATAATAGATTAAAAGATTTACATTTATGACATCAGCTGAAAGACTATCTATATATATAAAAGTGTGAACCTCGGGTAAGACTCTAAGAAGCTCCAAGAAACTCGGAACAATATCCGGATGTGTGCTCATTTCATCTCGAAGCAAATTCATTATGCCACCGTTTCCCCAACCTTCAGTGGGAACTTAACAGCCAATGCAGCAACCACAAGGCTAATCTATATAACAATAAACCTTACAATTGTGACTCAGCAGTCTAGGGGTGTGCATGGTTCGGTTCGGTTCGGTAACTGAAACCGTAACCGAAATGTTCGGTTTTCGGTTATTGAAAACCGTTCGGTTTCGGTTTTACGGTTTTAGCAACGGTTCGGTTTGGGTTTTGAAAAAAATTACGTAAGATTCAAAAATAAAAAGTATAATACAAGATTTAATAATCTTTCTTGGATGTTTACATTTAAGTTATTATGTTTAACCTTTTTAAATAATATCGTTCACATAAAGCCTAACTTCTATTCTATTTTTATGTTTCTCCAAAGTTTATATTAAGACAGTTTATTTTATAATACTTTAAAAATCATTTAAATTTTATGTTCAATTTTGTTATTTCTAGTAGCGATGGATAGATTATTTCAGAGATAAATAAGCATGTAAGTGTTTTTATTATAAATACTTAACATTAAAGAAAAAAACTTATAATTCCTAAATCAATAAATAAGAAACATTAAAAAATGATTTTTTGGTTATTCGGTTCGGTTTTTTCGGTTTTCATAAAATGCGAAACCGTAACCGAATCACAAATTTCGGTTCGGTTTTTTGTGCGGTTTGGTTTTTTTGGTTCGGTTAAATCAACTTTTTCGGTTCGACTCTTTCGGTTTTCTGCTCACCCCTACTCAGCACACAGTGTAGTGTGTTTATGTAAGAAGTTATAGACAGTACCTGTGTTCTAACTTTAGGTGGGCCCTTGTGAAATGTTGTCAATAAGTTCTGCAGTTAAAAGTTAAAACACCAGCTATTAAACAAAGTAACAAACTACTCGTATAATTAGAGTAAGTTAGAACTATTTACTCACGTTTAGTGAATCACGTAAAGAACGGAATGCTTCAGAAGGCAACTCTGCAAAATCTCGCGGCACCTATCAACAGAAATAAGATAAACCATATGAATTGATGAATATATAGATTTGTAATGAAAGTTCGAAGTAAAAATTTAAAGCAAATAGTTGGAGATAGTATGGATGAATGTAAGTACCTTACTTCTCAGAATTTGTGAGCAAAAAATTAGAGTCTCAACGTTACTGCTTGAATCATGAAGCAAATTATCAGAAACCTACACAAAATTGAATAAAATGTCAATTAATTTATTTTAACTTTGACAGACAAGTTCGAGTCAAATAAGAACAACGTTGGGTTTATTATTAGCCCACGTAACAAATGTCACTCATCCGATCTAAATTTAATTGGACACAAGAAACTAATAGGCACTCATCAACATGGAACTATTTTTAACAGAAAGCCTTAATTCTAAAAGTTAAAAATAAATCTATCTGCAAAAACAGATATTTAGGCACCAATAATCAGCATCTTTGAAACATGAACTACTACAAAGCTTACACTATTCAAATGCTATTGGTAGTACCTTCTACTGCTAAACTTATTTCCATAAGATAATGCTTAAGAAAGAATAATTTAAAAAAAAAAAAAAAAAACCTCTTAAGACCGCTGATAGATGAGCCTAGATAATACATCTGGAACTGAATAACTTTGTGATATTCCGGTTCAAACATCTGCAAATCATATTTCCTCTTTTTACCATTTCAAATATCAAAAGATACAGGGGATAAATTGGACCTTATATTTTACTGATAATAAAATGCAGTAAAAAAGACTATATAAATGCATATCCTACACGCAAAAAATGTAGGATTTTAGATTTGGTTGTTTTTGACACACATTGAGAACCCATGTAGGTGATACGCAACAAAATTGATAATGCCAGCATCTAACGAAACCGAACGTGCACGGTGCACCCAAAAAGAATCTCATCGCGTACGAAAAGAAACAATACTTAAGCAACCTAGAGCAGCACAACTCATTTAAATGTAAGATCAGGAGTGCAGCCCTAATAATTAATCTCATTTTAATTCCTTCATATGCCAAAGTAATTAACCAATTATCCCTATTCGTCCCCAAGGGACATCCTGGCGGTAACGTGCCTCCCCTCTATCCAAGAGGTGGAGGGTTCAAATTCTGCAAGATGCAGGTATAGGTGGTAAATAGAAATAGATTACGATAGGAGCGACTCTAAAAAAATAACCCCATTATACCCCAAGCACTAATTTTAACGTTATTTTACTAATTTCATGAAAATAACGTTAAAAGAGGGGGATGGTTAATCATGCATCATGTGGTGGCGTTGATAGCCGAAAGACAAGGGGGTACATGCACTATCGGCCTTTGTCTCATTTGATGAGTGTAATGTGCCTTATGTCCAAGGCTTGATGCAAAACTACTATCGAGGCGGGGATCTCACTGAAGCAACATCTCTATTCCTACAGGGTAGAGGTAAGGCTATCTACATCTTACCTCCTCAGACCCTACTTTAGCTTTGCTATTGGTTGGATTAACCCGTACGCATACTCTTAGGTTTGGTGGTGGTTGTTTTTATAAAAAAATCTGCACAGGCTCTTCTATCTACGCCGCACAAACCACGCGTAGACATTGCCATCTGCAGACTGTTTGTTTTCCGAAGACGTTTCATTAAAAACGTTTGTGCGAGCTCTTCTTGGTGCAGACTTGGCCCAGCCATTTCTAAGATTTTCTAAGGTATGTAGAGGGTTAAACACCACCACCACCACCGTCCGTACACCACCGCCAAATTAGCCTTCTTCAGACTGCAGAGATTTGTCCACCTCTCCTCTACATATGTCTACAGATATGTTTCGTCGCAGACTGCAGACATTTAAACTCTTAATAACAAACTGCACCTTAGCAACAGTGTAAAGCTTACACCTTGCAGCTTTATAAAAAAAAAATAAAAAAAACAGCACAAACCCATCACCAATATAATCAACAAACGAAAAAGGTTGCAAATTTAATCTTAAACACTAATTAAAGGAAGACCTTCACATCAAATTGATCATCCAATCTATCAGAATACTAATAATAATATAGTGAAGTGAATACAACAGAATCAGACGCATTTGAAGGGAAACAGAACCGGACGATCCCGGTCTGGGTGATGATAGAGTGCGTTCAATGCTTCTTTCACAGTGTTCTGGAGGGCCATCAATCCCCAAATCAACAACTGAAAAATCTTGATGTAATAGATGATGATGATGATGATGATGATGGGTGTATGCGTGTATAATTTATATATGTGTGTGATGATGTTGTGTAAAGGGTTCTTTGCAATTTGGGCTTTACTTGTGATTTTCAACCGTCTGATTAATACATCTCATCTTCGGTGTTTATTTGATTCTAATGGGTCACTCGGGTCGGGTTGATTTTATATTTAGTACATACTTTCATCATTTCAGTCCAAAACCAATTATTGTAACTTGTGTTTACGGAGTGTTGGGATAAACATATATATACTATTAACTACTAATTTTCATGTGCGTTGTTACGGTGTTAAAATGTAAACTAAATCGAATTTAAACCGTTTAATAAAAAACGTATTATATTTGGCCTGACTTTTCTCTAAACAAAAGTTACGCTAAAACATAGACAAAGTAAAAAACTCACATAAAAATAAGCACAAAACGTATTATATTTGATCCGACTTTTTTGCTAAAGAAATTCATGTTGAAACGTTAACCAACTTGAACTTATACCAACACGTACATAAAAATAAGGACGTAAGAAAATTAAGTTTTTTTAAGTTAAAGAATTGTACGCCACGTTGCAGCAGCATCGAAATGTAAAGTAACTCGAATTTTACCATCTAATGAAAACGTATTATATTTGACTCGACTTTTTTTAAAACAAAATTTATGTCAAAATGTAAACCAACTAAAAAGGTACATAAAAAACACAAAAAAAACTTATTATATTTGAGCCTACCTATTTCCAAAAAAAATACATTGAAACGTAAATCAACCCAAATTTGTACCGATACATAAAAAAAATAAGCACGTACAAATTGGAAACTCGGTTTCTGGCTGCATGTTAAACGACTTACTCAGGAGCGTTGATCACGTTTGAAGTTGCAAGCGGCCTCATAATCATATTCCCATGCTCATAAGGACAAGGTATTCTATAACTATTTACATATTTTAGTTCGATTAGTTTTCAATATTGTTTCAATTAGTTAGAGTGTCAGTGGTTGATATTCTCCGTTCGTTAACTGTTTTGTTGAATTCAGATCTTTTTCGTTTAGATTAGACCGGCAGATCTGTTGAAATGAGGTAGTTTTGGTAACTTCTAGGGTTACATTCAGTTACAGTAGCTATTAAATCGATAATTTGTGTTAAATTTAGTGTTTGAAGGTGAACTTGTGGTTAATTTAGTGTGAATTTGAGGTAAATTTAGTCAGTTAGGTTAGTTAGATTAAGTTATTTGAATTTTTGTTGAATTTATTTTTATTTTTTTAGGTGAGATCTGTTACTCTTGATAGTAGAGTAATACTTTTAATTTCTTAGTTTCTTTCTATTTTCCTAATGTTAATTTTCTTTTCAGTTATGTTCAACTCAATTGTAGTATTATTTAACTTATATATTTGTTACCCATTTTAATCACCAGTCAGATTGGTAATTTGGTGCGCAATGTTTGGTTTATTTAACTTTCTTACATAGTTTTATGCTGGTAAAAAGAAGATAATAAATTTGGGTGAAACTTATAAATCTTAATAAAATAACTATCAATTTGAGTGATATAGAATTTATTATAGTGTAAACTATGGGTGTTCATCGAATCGAATATCGAATTATTCGAATAATTTTTATATTTCTTTGAATTCGAATTCGATCAGTATTCGATTAAAACCTACCCAGTTAGATTCGAATTTGTATTCGAATAAAAAACCCAATTCGTATTCGATAAAAAATTTGAATTCGAATAAATTCGATTTGATTCAGATTCTTTTAACACATGTAAAAAACGACCAAAATGAAAAATAAAATTTAAAGCAACCATAAAGCACAATTACATTAAAAAGTTCCAAATAAAGTATCATAAGTCTAACATTCAAAACGAGAAGTCGGGAGTAACCACTATACGTTACAAGTTAATATTTTTAGGGTTAGAAATCTATTGATAGATTTTCTACTTAGGTTTTAGTTATGGGCCATGTAGTGGGTTTGGTAATGGATAAATTTAATACTTGGAATAAATTGCAAAAATAATTTATAGTTTAGCCTAATAAAAGTTATATATGTACTATCTATAAAAATAATAAATAAAATGTATAATTTTTATTCGAATTTCGAATCGAATCGAATTTGAAATTATAAATTCGTATTCGATTTACTTAACTCGAATTGAATTGAATCGAATTCGAATTCGATTCTAATAATTGAAACGAATTCTTGATAATCGAATCGAATTTCGAATTCGAAACGAATTCTGAACGGCTCTAGCATATATTTAAATGTTAGCTACATTTCTAGGCATATTTATACCACTTCCAACATCAGATCTGTACTTGATGCTTACTATCATATACGTATTTCATTATGGCAAATTGGATTTAAATAATCCGAATCGACTCTTTTTGACCGATAATAATCCCAATTTAGTTATATACCCACAGTGGTCTGAATTTTTCCATTTCGTTTGTAAAATAGTTCGTCGTTAAAAAAAATAACAGAGTTAAGTTTTTTTCCAAAGTACGAATCGATGTTTTCGGGCTTTTGATCAGAACGAGGATACGAGTCTATTGATGTAAAACTTATCTCGAATCAATGCTCTAAATGACAAAAACGGTGCTTCAATTCGGGTGTTAATTAGAAGTTCAAACACCCGAATTGAAGCACTGTTTTCGTCGTTTAGAGCATTGTTTCGAGATAAGTTTTACATCAATCGACTCGTATCCTTGTTCTGATAAAAGCCCGAAAACATTGGTTTATAATTTGGAAAAAAACTTAACTCCGTTATGTTTTTTAACGGCGGACTATTTTACAAATAAAATGGAAAAGTTCAGATCACTGTGGGTAAATAACTAAGTTGGGATTATTATCAGCCAAAAAGAACCAATAAAGATTATTTAATCCAATTTGCCTTTAATTATTTAGTGCTAACACTTGTTTTAGTGAAATGAAGGCTACTTTGAATCGTTTATTTATTTCTATAGGTTACTAGTGGTGCACAAATCGGGTTTTTTGAATACCCAGTTCCGGATATGGAACCTGGTTTGGGTACACCAGGTTCTACAAAATCGGGTATTGAGAATACCCATGTCGGGTCCGGTTTTATACAAAAAATGTATACCATATACACCTGGGTTCGGTTAGGGTCCAGATCGGGTTTTCTAATACCGGGCATTATAATACCCTATTTCCGGGTTCGCGTATGGATCGGGTTGGGTTCGGTGTTATGGATCGGGTTCAAGTATTGATCGGATATTCATTTTTTTGCATAAACATAAAAATATAAAATGCAAAACCTTTTTATTTCATAAAACATAGAAATACATGACACCTAAATAATCATAGAACCGGATCGAATAAGATGATGAACATAGATAGCTTCGAATAACTTGATCGTCTTCGTTTATTGTTCGTCTCGAGGATAACACTTGCGGTTAAACCAAACATCAAAGACCCCTTTTATATGGTATTGAAATACAATGTAAACAAAAAGATGGTCAAAATACACTTTTTAACGGCTACGTATAGCCGTTACCAAGGTGCAAAACTCGAAAAAAACACAAAAAAAGCGAAAAAAACCTGAACAGGGTATTAGAAAACCCGAACCGGTATTGAAAAAACCCGATTCCGAGTTCGGGCTTTTTATAACAGAAATGCATACCCGACCTCTACCCTATGGGTATGGTCGAATTCAGGCATAAAAAGCCCAGGTTTATAATACCTGAGGTCTAGGTTTTTTTTCACCACTATAGATTACTAGGGATAGAATAAGATTGGAAATGTGCATTTTTTTATGCACGTTAATACAAGTTTAAAAATGAACTTGATGATTATTATTGTTTGAATTTAAAAGAAATCAAAGGTGATGCTAAAACAGTAATACATAATACAAATACATTTATTTATAATACCTTAAAGAAGAAGGTCGGTGGTAAAAGCCACCAACCCCTTCTACTTCTAAACTTTGCTATAATGACAAAATAATCCATTAATTTTATACATGTCACTTTGATCACTCAAATTTTAAAAAGTTTCGAGTTTATCTTAAAACTAATTTCTTACGTTGTTATTTTAATGTACGTGTCAGTATAGATTTGAGTTCGTCTACGCTTTAACGTATTTTTTTGAAAATGAGTCGGGTAAGTTAAAATATGTTTTATTTTATGTACGTTTTGATGTAAATTTTGTTTGGAAACAAATCGGGTCAAATATAATACGTTTCATTGACGTGATAAATTTGAGTTAATATATCTTTCAACGTAAATTTAGTTCAGAAACGAGTTGGGTCGATTTTAGTATATACTTTATCAACGCCGCGTACGATCCCACCACACGTGTTTATTTTATGTATGTTTTAGATTGATCTACATTTCGACGTAAATTTTGTTTGGAAACACGTCGGGTCAAATATTATATATTTTCATTCAACGACATGAATTTGGATTACTCATGTTTTAACGTAAATTTAGTTCGGATACGAGTCGGGCTAATTGTAGTCTATATTTTATCACGTCGCGTACAACGCCGCCGTAACACGCAGAGGAATTAGAATGCATTCAAAAGGAAATTAATGTGCTCAAATTGAGAAGGCAAAATGGAGAAGTGGGCTAAATTAAATGGGTATTGTTTTGGGCTTACCAACACAAAACCGATGAAAAACAGTTAATTAAGTTATGGGCTGAGGAAATTAAAAAGGTTTAAGTGGGCTAATTATTTGACCACAGGTCGGTGGAGAACCAAAACAACAAACAAAAAGGATAAATTAGTTTTCTTAATTATTACTCTAAGTATACTTTACATCAAATATTACAAAATACGTAGTTTCCTAGGTTTGAACCCGGGTCTTTTCCTCTAAAAGGCATGTGATTCTACCAACTTGATTGACCTTTTGATGGCAATAAAAGGGGGGTCGACAATTCATGGATGTCACTCTTCGACGGCTAAACGAAAGGAGAAACGAGAAAACAATTTGATATTTTTAAATAGATTCAAGAAAATTAGTTTTTGGTTTCGTAAGTTTTTATTGTATGTTTTGTTTCTTGTTCATTTTTATTGATTTCGTCTGTACGTAACTATGTCTACCAAAATTGATACAGGTTAATTTTTGTTTTATTTAGTTCTGAAACTACTGTAAACAATATTTTATATTTTATAGATATAACAAATTTCCTAGGCAGCCTCAGAGAATTCTACAAGTTACCAAACTTACCATTAGATTATATACTTTAGAATTTAGATCTTCTCGTGCAAGTAAATGACAACTTTTACATTCACCAACATTAAATATACAAATAAACACCCACCCAATAAAGGGGAAATGAAAAAGAAAAGTATGTGTGTGAATATCACTTCAAACGAGTAGTTAATGTCGCATTTATACTTATACTTAAGTGTGCATATAAATAAATTAAATTATTTTAAACTTGGATCACTTTATTGAAGTTAATATATTTATTTTACTTCTTTAGAGATGTGGTGTTTTAGAATTTTAAATAAAAACTTGTATGAATGTTTATTTATTTAATTAAATAAATAAAAACATTGGAAGATTATGTTAGCCCAAATTTGGTTGATTGGTTTCCATGTGAGTTGATCTTCGTCAACATTTAAAGCCAAACCGTCAAATGCCAGTGGATATGATAGAGACCAAGAATCAAATCCTCTTAAATTTCCATATATAGTTTAGAATTTTAGTTTTGCGATTTTAATAATCAGACATTAATTAACAATTAACAATAATATATTATATAAAAAACATGTGAATTGGTTTAATCATTCTAAGTTGGAACTAGGTTTAGTTAAAAAAAAACAATTAACAATAAGTTGAAAAATGGTTAAAAAGTATGATGTGACGTAGTACGATGGTTTTATGATGTGGTAGAAGAAAATTTTAAAAAATTATTGTTTACTAGTTGAGTTGGTTAAGTTTGTATAAAACTATAACTATTTAAGAGTCTGATACGAGAAGAAAAGTTTAATTCTTTTTATATTGTTATACAATTTATCAATTTGATTTATCATGTGTGATGATATTAATACTCTAGAAGTTAACATACGTAACTAAAAGAGTATAAAATGACCACACACATTAATGAATTATAAATGTCATTAAACACATCTTGTAGAAATAACTATATGCATGCAATTGAATACATTGCCATTGAACAAATATGTGTTATTGGATATTCGGATGTATTAGAGGAAATATTTATATTTATTCTTGTGTAAAAGATATTCTAGTTGTTATGTTGTATACGGAATATTGATGCTCTTATATAGTTACATAACACCCCACCAACTGTATTATATTACTAACAGTTTATAACTAAATTTATAGTGCAGTGTTGCGTTTCATATATATATATATATATATGTAAAGATTCATTTTAAGAAGAAATTTAATGAATGACATAATGGTAAAACATTAAATAGTTTGTAACTCCTCTCATTAATAAAGCAAAAACATTTTATCCTACACATTTCAAAATTTATCCTACATATGTCTTACATTTACCGGAATTTACCCTACACACAGGTAAATTTACCCTACACATTTCAAAATTTATCCTACACGTTTCAGAATTTATCCTACACATGTCGAAAATTGTCCTACACTATAAATTATTTTATCTTGAAAGAGTATATGAAAAAAATGAGTTGCAAGTTTAATTAATTAACGAATTAATGACAATTATAGATTTGTCTATATGCCTTTTTCATAACATTAAATACACACATTAAATGAAGTAAATAGAGAATTTCTATTGGTTTAAAGTTATTCTTTTTAATCTTACAAAATTTTTCTTCTCATTTGAATTCTTCACTATATATATATAATTAAATAATATATTAGTGAGACACTTTTATAAAGTTAGATGTTAGATTAAAACTTTGCATATTATATATTTAAAAAGATACAATAAGTGTTGTAATTTCTTTTGAAAGGGGGAATCTCCGGTGCCATGTGATGCCCAGCTTGGACCTCTTATTTGTGTTTAGTGACTTTAGAGCAAGTTTAGTTAAGCTGACTACAAAGATTAACCTAAGTTTCATAAAGACCCTTCAAGTTTTCGATATTATAGCAAACAAATTTTCATTTCTAATACGACCCTGGTTCGTATCAGGGACTTTTGAGTCTTTGCCGTTAAAAAAAAAAGGAAAAAAAAATACTTTCCCAAGTGGAATTTCTTGTTCATATGCATATAGATATATTATGGTAGTAGTTGACCTACATGTAGTTAATTTTTTAGCATCATCAAACATATAATTAACTAGCTTATCACCCGTATATTACATGGGTTTATTTTAAACCAAAAAATCAATCTTTTCATCAAATCAATCATTAGTATATAATGTTTTAATGTTAATTCATTAATCGATACATATACAAAATGTTATATGCTGAACATTATAAATTTGCTAACAAAATTCCAACGATAAAACATTAATGGATAAAAAATACAAAATAATAACGGAGCATTTGCTCACAAGTTATTCATATGCTCACTACATTAGACAGTTATTATCTATACAAAATCTCACACAGAATCACTATTTTTTATAATAGATTCCAAACAAAAAACTATGACACATTAACACCTAAATAGAATACTTTGTTGGCAAACGTTGTCTAGTCTTTTTGCCGTTTAACAAATTATCAAACAATATGTGGCAGTAATGCCCAAATGGTCCAAGATGTCACTGTTCAAATGATTTGTTTGTTTGTAATTTCATGATAATGTTTTTTTATATTTTTTTTGCTTTGTAGGGGGGAGATGGGTGCTTCCCTTCATAGGCATACAAAACACGTGCTATTGGCGACAACTCACCATATTTAACAGATAAAAGTTTTGTTATATGTTGACTATGACGAGTTATCGCCAATAGCTTGTGTTTTGTATAACCTATGAAGAGAAGCACTCATCTTACCCTTACAAAGCAAAGAAAACATATAAAAAACATAATCGTGAGAGTAAGAAACTACTTTTTACCATCTTTGTCGTGGATGGATATAACTATTTTTTTCTAAGTTTTGAAGGCTTCTCAATAGTACTTCAACAATCGAAATTCGTTGAGGTTTTAAATCATAACGAATTCAGATTGTTAAAGTCATACTGAGAATGTAACACCCCGGCCCGCAGCGGAAAAAGGTGATCGGGGCATAATTGGGTTATCATCAAAGCTCATGACATTTATTATGACGTTTCATATTCATTAATACAATTTAATGGGAAATATACAATCATAATTACATCATGTCCTAAACATCATTCTAGACTTCATTGTTTTCTTCTAAGGCATTTCCTATGTTTTCCTTGCTTCATCCTGTTCACCTGCATCATGTGTAAAAATGGTTTTTGATCAACAAAAAGTTGGCGAGTGAATCCTATGAAAAATATTTGTACAAGTTTATTGAATTGATAAAATAAAGTGCGTAACCACATATGAGCAAATATGGATGTAAACTTAATCACACAAACACACGTAATATTAAATAATGCACAACATACAATAATAGATTGTTTTGAGGCACGCGTTGTGTAACATCCGTCAAAAAACGGATTTACCAAACCCGCTCCGTTTATCAACCGAACAGTCAGTCAAAAAAATTCGTTGCGAATTAAATGCCCAAAATATTTTTAAACGATACATAATCGATTATTATACGGGAATATATAATTAGTTTTTGAAAAACTGTTGAAAATCGCAAAATAAAAATAAAATGTTCCAGCCGGGTTTCGAACCCGGGTCACTCGCCGAGTCGATTCAGCGACTTATCTCACACACACAAACCACTGCGCCACTTGTTTAGTTTGTTATATATTGAAATCATTTAAGTAATATCATGACGTTACGAATTCAAAACCGGCGCCCAACAGTTCAGTCGTCGGAATCCCGGTAAACTCGCGAGCTTTTAACGACAATTTACGTTATAACGTAAACCATTAACAATACATCGGTTATAACCGATGTTTGAAGTCCGCGACCAAACCATAACCGCCGGAGTTTTTTTTAACTTACTAATACAGTCGGAAATCGGGCCAAATACATTGACGATTTGTCCTATAAATTCACCCACAAACCACTGCAAACACTTTCGCTCAAAACCACACCCTTTCTCGGCGAAAACTCTCTCGCCGGAATTTTCCTGTTCGTCGCCGGAAAACCGGTTTCCCCATTTCTGAGCCTTACTAAACCTTTTAAACTTATACGGAAGTCACCCACACTTTTTTCAAACTTCCTGGAGACTCGCTGCTACAAGGAACACGTCGCCGGAGGTGATTGCTGTCGCCGGAGTTTCTGCCGGAAAACAGAGAGTCCAGTCGGTATACCTCTTCGCCTAAATTCTTTTTCTTTTCACTCATATCTCACCTTAATGAACTGTAAGACGCTAAGAAACCGATTTAAAATTTCGAACCAGTCTGTCACCGATTTCTGGTTATATCTCAGCGAAGAAGACGAAGTCATGGAACGTTTAAGTATAATTAAAAACAAGAAATTACTCGGGTTAGACACACAGTCCAGCGGTGGACTGTGTGCACATAAAACGCTAACGTCTCAAGTTCGATTCCGGTTTAACACACGCTGCCTTAATAAAAACCATTTTTTTTTGTTTAACTGAACCGGAGTCGCCACTGGTATATGTTAAGTATATTAATAACCGGAATAATAACCAAGTTAGACACACAGTCCAGCGGTGGACTGTGTGTTTGTTTATATCACAGGTAACGAGTTCGAGTCCGGTCTTCTGCACCGACTCGGACCATTATCTATTCTTTTTAAATAAGGCAGAAAAGGAAATAACTAATTTGTATATAAGTATAATAAAAATCGGATTATATAACATGTTAAACACACAGTCCAGCGGTGGACTGTGTGTTAGTTTAAGCCACAGGTCCCGGGTTCGAGACCTGTGGAGCGCACCGTCCGAATTGATTTAAACTGTTTTTAAAATAAAATGAATTTCGGTTTAAACTAATTAGTATATATATATAATTAAAATCAGATATATAACGGGTTAGACACGTAGCTCAGTTGGTAGAGCTGCGTGCACGCGTACGGGAGGTCTCGGGTTCGAGCCTCACTCAGCGCACTTGTATTCCGAATCGAACCGGTCAACGGTCAGGTCAACGGTCAGTCAAACGGTCAACGGTCAGAAAAAAAATCAATTTTTTTATTATTATTTTTTTTAATTATTTTAATTAAAAATCAATTAAAAATACTTAAAAATAACATTTTTAAGGTTAGAAAATAGCCTCAAACTCACAAAAATACACCCAACAATCCTACTAAAATAGATTAATAAAATCCGTTTACTTACCAAACCATAATGCGATTTATCTAGGTTAAATCTCACTCGTGGTTAAAACCACTTCGCGTGCATTCAACGTCATCAACCGAACGCACCCACTGTGAGTGAATCTTACAACTCCCCCTTTTAAATTACACGTTTTGGGGTGTGTCATGTGTTATGAAAATAATTAATTTATTTATTTAAACTTGTGCCATACCACATCATGACCTAAACTTAGATTGTTTTTATTGTTGTGATTTACTTAATTCCTTTTGTCAAATTATATGAAACTCATACATTAAGCCCATCAGTTCCTCGTGGGAGACGAGTAGAACATCGCGTGCTTCAAACCAAATTCATTATTGTTCATGTGTGTATCATTGAGTTTATATTGTTGTAGTTGTGTCATTCATATTATCATGTTTATGCAATTCATTCATCAGGCCCCTCAGTTCCTCGTGAGAGACGAGTTGAGCATCGCGTGCCTCTAATTGTTCCATTATTGTTCATGAGTGTTTCATTTAATATCTTACGATTGTTGATTAAGTTACATCTAATTTTACTCATGTTTGGTTGTGCACATACTTCATAATCAATTTAAATAAATTTGTTTAAATGTTTTCCATAGGATTCACTCGCCAACATTATGTTGATCCAAAAACCCTTTTACACATGATACAGGTGAACATGTTGAAGCAAGGAAAACATAGGATATGCCTTAGAAGAGAACAAAGAAGTTTAGATTGTTAGTTAGATCATGTTGTAACATTTATTGTAAATTTCCATTTAATTTGTATTAATGAATATGAAACGCTTAATAAACGTCATGAGCTTTGATGATAACCCAATCATGCTCCGATCACCTTTTCCGCTGCGGGTCGGGGTAGAGCTACGTGCACGCGTACGGGAGGTCTCGGGTTCGAGCCTCACTCAGCGCACTTGTATTCCGAATCGAACCGGTCAACGGTCAGGTCAACGGTCAGTCAAACGGTCAACGGTCAGAAAAAAAATCAATTTTTTTATTATTATTTTTTTTAATTATTTTAATTAAAAATCAATTAAAAATACTTAAAAATAACATTTTTAAGGTTAGAAAATAGCCTCAAACTCACAAAAATACACCCAACAATCCTACTAAAATAGATTAATGAAATCCGTTTACTTACCAAACCATAATGCGATTTATCTAGGTTAAATCTCACTCGTGGTTATAACCACTTCGCGTGCATTCAACGTCATCAACCGAACGCACCCACTGTGAGTGAATCTTACAACTCCCCCTTTTAAATTACACGTTTTGGGGTATGTCATGTGTTATGAAAATAATTAATTTATTTATTTAAACTTGTGCCATACCACATCATGACCTAAACTTAGATTGTTTTTATTGTTGTGATTTACTTAATTCCTTTTGTCAAATTATATGAAACTCATACATTAAGCCCATCAGTTCCTCATGGGAGACGAGTAGAACATCGCGTGCTTCAAACCAAATTCATTATTGTTCATGTGTGTATCATTGAGTTTATATTGTTGTAGTTGTGTCATTCATATTATCATGTTTATGCAATTCATTCATCAGGCCCTCAGTTCATCGTGAGAGACGAGTTGAGCATCGCGTGCCTCTAATTGTTCCATTATTGTTCATGAGTGTTTCATTTAATATCTTACGATTGTTGATTAAGTTACATCTAATTTTACTCATGTTTGGTTGTGCACATACTTCATAATCAATTTAAATAAATTTGTTCAAATGTTTTCCATAGGATTCACTCGCCAACATTATGTTGATCCAAAAACCCTTTTACACATGATACAGGTGAACAGGTTGAAGCAAGGAAAACATAGGATATGCCTTAGAAGAGAACAAAGAAGTTTAGATTGTTAGTTAGATCATGTTGTAACATTTATTGTAAATTTCCATTTAATTTGTATTAATGAATATGAAACGCTTAATAAATGTCATGAGCTTTGATGATAACCCAATCATGCTCCGATCACCTTTTCCGCTGCGGGTCGGGGTAGAGCTACGTGCACGCGTACGGGAGGTCTCGGGTTCGAGCCTCACTCAGCGCACTTGTATTCCGAATCGAACCGGTCAACGTTCAGGTCAACGGTCAGTCAAACGGTCAACGGTCAGAAAAAAAATCAATTTTTTATTATTATTTTTTTTAATTATTTTAATTAAAAATCAATTAAAAATACTTAAAAATAACATTTTTAAGGTTAGAAAATAGCCTCAAACTCACAAAAATACACCCAACAATCCTACTAAAATAGATTAATAAAATCCGTTTACTTACCAAACCATAATGCAATTTATCTAGGTTAAATCTCACTCGTGGTTAAAACCACTTCGCGTGCATTCAACGTCATCAACCGAACGCACCCACTGTGAGTGAATCTTACAACTCCCCCTTTTAAATTACACGTTTTGGGGTGTGTCATGTGTTATGAAAATAATTAATTTATTTATTTAAACTTGTGCCATATCACATCATGACCTAAACTTAGATTGTTTTTATTGTTGTGATTTACTTAATTCCTTTTGTCAAATTATATGAAACTCATACATTAAGCCCATCAGTTCCTCGTGGGAGACGAGTAGAACATCGCGTGCTTCAAACCAAATTCATTATTGTTCATGTGTGTATCATTAAGTTTATATATGTTGTAGTTGTGTCATTCATATTATCATGTTTATGCAATTCATTCATCAGGCCCTCAGTTCCTCGTGAGAGACGAGTTGAGCATCGCGTGCCTCTAATTGTTCCATTATTGTTCATGAGTGTTTCATTTAGTATCTTACGATTGTTGATTAAGTTACATCTAATTTTACTCATGTTTGGTTGTGCACATACTTCATAATCAATTTAAATAAATTTGTTCAAATGTTTTCCATAGGATTCACTCGCCAACATTATGTTGATCCAAAAACCCTTTTACACATGATACAGGTGAACAGGTTGAAGCAAGGAAAACATAGGATATGCCTTAGAAGAGAACAAAGAAGTTTAGATTGTTAGTTAGATCATGTTGTAACATTTATTGTAAATTTCCATTTAATTTGTATTAATGAATATGAAACGCTTAATAAATGTCATGAGCTTTGATGATAACCCAATCATGCTCCGATCACCTTTTCCGCTGCGGGTCGGGGTAGAGCTACGTGCACGCGTACGGGAGGTCTCGGGTTCGAGCCTCACTCAGCGCACTTGTATTCCGAATCGAACCGGTCAACGGTCAGTCAAACGGTCAACGGTCAGAAAAAAAAATCAATTTTTTTATTATTATTTTTTTTAATTATTTTAATTAAAAATCAATTAAAAATACTTAAAAATAACATTTTAAAGGTTAGAAAATAGCCTCAAACTCACAAAAATACACCCAACAATCCTACTAAAATAGATTAATAAAATCCGTTTACTTAACAAACCATAATGCGATTTATCTAGGTTAAATCTCACTCGTGGTTAAAACCACTTCGCGTGCATTCAACGTCATCAACCGAACGCACCCACTGTGAGTGAATCTTACAACTCCCCCTTTTAAATTACACGTTTTGGGGTGTGTCATGTGTTATGAAAATAATTAATTTATTTATTTAAACTTGTGCCATACCACATCATGACCTAAACTTAGATTGTTTTTATTGTTGTGATTTACTTAATTCCTTTTGTCAAATTATATGAAACTCATACATTAAGCCCATCAGTTCCTCGTGGGAGACGAGTAGAACATCGCGTGCTTCAAACCAAATTCATTATTGTTCATGTGTGTATCATTGAGTTTATATTGTTGTAGTTGTGTCATTCATATTATCATGTTTATGCAATTCATTCATCAGGCCCCTCAGTTCCTCGTGAGAGACGAGTTGAGCATCGCGTGCCTCTAATTGTTCCATTATTGTTCATGAGTGTTTCATTTAATATCTTACGATTGTTGATTAAGTTACATCTAATTTTACTCATGTTTGGTTGTGCACATACTTCATAATCAATTTAAATAAATTTGTTCAAATGTTTTCCATAAGATTCACTCGCCAACATTATGTTGATCCAAAAACCCTTTTACACATGATACAGGTGAACAGGTTGAAGCAAGGAAAACATAGGATATGCCTTAGAAGAGAACAAAGAAGTTTAGATTGTTAGTTAGATCATGTTGTAACATTTATTGTAAATTTCCCTTTAATTTGTATTAATGAATATGAAACGCTTAATAAATGTCATGAGCTTTGATGATAACCCAATCATGCTCCGATCACCTTTTCCGCTGCGGGTCGGGGTGTGACACGTTGCTCAACTCGTCTCCCACGAGGAACTGATGGGCCTAATGAATGAATTGCATATAACTTGACAATATGAAATACATAACTACAAACAATATATACAATCTAAGTTTAGATCACAATATGGTATGGCACAAGTTTAAATAAACGAGTTAATTTTAGTGACACATGACACACCCCAAAACGTGTAATTAAAAAGGGGAGTTGTAAGATTCACTCACATTGGGTGCGTTCGGTTGATGATGTTGAATGCGCACGAAGTTGGTTTTAACCACGAGTGAAACTAACCTAGATAATGGCATAATGGTTCGGTAAGTAAGCGGATTTTATTAATCAATTTTAGTAGGATTGTTGGATGTATTTTTGTGAGTTTAAGGCTATTTTCTAACCTTAAAAATGTTATTTTTAAGTATTTTTAATGTAATTAAATAAATAAAAGTAATAAAAAAATATTGATTTTTGACTGTTGACCTGTTGACCGTTGACCTGTTGACCGATTTTATTGTGTAATTGTGTGCGCCGGGTGAGGCTCGAACCCGAGACCTCCCGTTCCGTGCACGCAGCTCTACCAACTGAGCTACGTGTCTAACCCGAAATATTTCTGTTTTTAATTATATTTATACCTTAATTGAATTAATCCGAAAATCATTTATTTCAAAAACGATTTAAATGACTCGCTCGGTGTTCTCCACAGATCTCGAACCCGGGACCTGTGGGTTAGGTTAACACACAGTCCACCGTTGGACTGTGTGTCTAACTTGGTAAATACTCTGATTTTTATTATACTTATATACAAACTACATTATTTCATTTCTGCCTTATATAAAAAGTTTGATAATTGTCCGGACCGGTGCGGTAGTCTGGACTCGAACTCGTGACATGTGATTTAAACGTTCACACAATCCACCACTGGACTGTGTGTCTATCTTGGTTATTATTCTGGTTTTTATTAAACTTAACATCTATTGCAGTGAATCCGGTTCGGTTAAAAAAAAGAACATTTTTATTAAGGCGAGTGTGCGTGGGACAAGAATCGAACTCGGGACGTAAGCGTGTTTATTTGCACACAGTCCACCGCTGGACTGTGTGTCTAACCCGGGATATATCTTGATTTTAATTAAACATATACAATACTGAAACTTCGTCTTCTTCCTTAGACTTAACCAGAATCGGAGTCTGACTGGTTCATCGATTTTAATCAAGTTCCTTAGTGTGTTGTGATTAATTACATGTAAGATTAATAAAAAGAACGAGAGATTAAGTGTAAGGTATACCGAACAGGGCTCCTCTGTTTCGCCGGCGAAGCTCCGATGTCAGCAGGTTATTCCGGCGACGTGTGTCTTGCGGCAGAGGGTCTTCAGGGAGTTTGAGATGAGTGTGGGTGGCTTCGGTATGAGCTCTGGGTGTTCAGTAAGGCTCAGAGGTGAAAGGCTCGGTTTTCCGGCGAGTTACAGAAATTCTCCGGCGAGTGAATTTACGTCGGGAAAGAGTGTGATTGTGAGCGAAAAAGGTAACAGAGGTTAGAGGGGGTATTTATAGGGCAGGACATCGACGAATTTAGTCCGTTTTCCGGCGGTTATGACTTGCGTCGCGGGTTCAGACGTCGGTTATAACCGATGTAATAGTTAAGGCTTCGGTTAAAAAAGAAGAAACCGTCCAATCTCGGCGAAATCGTCGGGATTTCCGACGACTGCGATTGGGCGCGTCGGTTTTGAATTCGAGATTTATGTTATGTATTAATTGTTTCCATTAATGAACAAGAAACACAAGTGGCGGAGTGGTTGAGCGTGTGTGTGTTAAGACTTTGCTGAATTCCCTTGCTGACCCGGGTTCGAAACCCGGCAGCAGCCTTTTATTTTTATTTCCTTATTTTAAATACTTTTTCAAATATAAATTATATATTCCAATATACTTATTAATTATGTATCGTTTAAAAATAATTTGGCATTAAATACGCAACGAAATTTTTAACTGATTGTTAGGTTAATAAACGGAGCGGGTTTGGTAAATCCGGTTTTTGACGGATGTTACAGTATCCCCTGCTTTTTAGAAATTTCGTCCCGAAATTTATGTAGTGACATATTTGTCCAGAAAGGATGGTGTTTAGTTTGACAGTTACATGCTTAGAAAAAGAGTAAGAGTTTAAGTTTTTGTTTGAGGCGGGTAACGTCCCTTGTAAGGGTTAAGTACCCTGTTACAGGAATCGCTTTTTGTTGCCTACGGTAAAAATATTGATAAGCAGAGTTGATTCACTAAATATGATATCATGCGTAAGAGTTTTGATATGTTTGGGAAGATATGATTATATCCTAAAGCAAAACTTCTAATACTACAACCTACATGGAACTTCTCATAACCGTCTAACAATGCCTCTGATCCTTTGACAAGAATACTTATATATAGGAAGTACCAGCGGCGTATCCACCATATTCTTGTCAAATTTTCATTGATTTTATCAGTAAGTTATGATTGGTTCTATGATGTGACTCTAGAACATAAATAAACGCCACAACCAATGTACCAAGAAATTACTAAATCCTACATAGAACTTCTCATAACCGCCTGACAATGCCTCTGATCCTTTGACAAGAATACTTATATATAGGAAGTACCAGCGGCGTATCCACCATATTCTTGTCAAATTTTCAATGGTTTTATCAGTAAGTTATGATTGGTTCTATGATGTAACTCTAGAACATAAATAAACACAACAACCAATATCTGAGTCCAAATTCTGATAGCATACATGTTTGAATTGTGACAGTTCCTCTCTCGTTTGTTATGATGGAGATGTTAGTTTATGTAGAAATAGAACACAATCCAATTTCTTTAAATGGCGAGATGATTGAATGTAACACAAATTTCAACCAAGACAATACTAAATCCTACATGGAACTTCTCATAACCGCCTGATAATGCCTCTGATACTTTGGCGAGAATACTTATATATAGGAAGTACCAGCGGCGTATCCAACATATTCTCGTCAAATTTTCATTGGTTTTATCAGTAAATTATGATTAGTCCTATGTGACTCTAAAACATAAACAACACAACAACCACAGCTTGAGTCTAAATTCTGATAGTATACATGTTTGAATGATGACAGTACCTCTCTCGTTTGTTATGTTGGAGAGGTTAGTCTATGTAGAAAATGGAACACAATCCAATTTCTTTAAATAATGAGATGATATGAATGCTAAATCAGGGAGTATAACACAAACTTCAACCAAAACAATACTAAATCCTACATGGAACTTCTCATAACCGCCTGATAATGCCTCTGATCCTTTGGCAATAATACTTATATATAGGAAGTACCAGCGGCGTATCCACCATATTCTTGTCAAATTTTCATTGACTTTATCCGCAAGTTATGATTAGTTCTATGTGACTCTACAACAAACACAACAACCAAAACTTGAGTCTTAATTCTGATAGTATCCATGTTTGAATGATGACAATACCTCTCTCGTTTGTTGTGATGGAGAGGTTAGTCATTGTGGAAGTGAGACATAGCTCAACTTCTTTAAATGGTGAAATTGGAATACGCTGAAATGTATGATGAACAAACTTTGACCAAAACATACTAAATCCTACATGGAACTTCTCATAACCGCCTGATAATGCCTCTGATCCTTTGACAATAATACTTATATATAGGAAGTACCAGCGGCGTATCCACCATATTCTTGTCAAATTTTCATTGACTTTATCCGCAAGTTATGATTAGTTCTATGTGACTCTAAAACAAACACAACAACCAAAACTTGAGTCTTAATTCTGATAGTATCCATGTTTGAATGATGACAATACCTCTCTCGTTTGTTGTGATGGAGAGGTTAGTCTATGTAGAAATGGAATACAATCCATTTTCTTTAAATGATAAGATGCTATAAATGCCAAAATCAGTAAGTACAAAACAAACTTCAATCAAGACAATACTAAATTCCACATGGAACTTCTCATAACCGCCAGATAATGCCTCTGATCCTTTGACAAGAATACTTATATATAGGAAGTACCAGCGGCGTATCCACCATATTCTTGTCAAATTTTCATTGGCTTTATCCGTAAGTTATGATTAGTTCTATGTGACTTTAAAACATAAACAAACTGAAATAGTAATTCGCATTAGGATCCTTGGATAAGATTCCAATTTATAACTGGGATATGGGAAAATGGAGATAACATAAAGAAAAACATAAAAACTAAGCGGTTGGAGTTGCATCTTGATTTTCGGTGAAGGGGACTAGTTGGGTGGTTTCGTTTGGGCCGTCATTATCTTCGACAGGGTTGGCGTTGATGTTGAAAACTCTTCCTCTTGCTGGTGGCCTAGTGATTGGGTTTTCTTGATTTACTTGGTTAACCGGGTTTGATTGAGCTTGAGCGTTTATGATGTTAACCAATCGGGGGCACGTGTTTCTAAAGTGGGTAGGGTCGCCACAATTGAAACAAGCTCGAACATATGGGAACATGGGGTATTGGGGTTGTTGATAGGTTTGGATCATGTTTTGAGTAGGGGGAGAGATTTGGTTTTGAGGGGTGCGGCAAACCTTGCTCAAATGACCATAGCGTCCACAAATTGCACATAATCGACAAGGTAAGGTAAGGGGATGGTGATAAAAACAGGTGTTACATCGAGGGTGAGGTCCAAGGTATGGTTTCTTATTTGGGTAAGTTGAGTTGGGTGCTACTTGAGTGATTGGGATAGCTTGGATGGGTATGGCTTGTGAAAGTGGTTGATTACGTTGTGTGACAGCGAAAAGTTGCCCATCTCGTTTTCTCTTAAAAGTGGGTTGAGAAGGGGATTCGGTTCGGGTGGAGTTTGAAGTTTCAGTCGATGCCTTATCCTTCTTCTTCTCCTCCTTGAAGTCTTTGTTCCGGATTCGGTTTTTGGTGAGCTCTGTAACTAACTCCATTGCTGCTTCCAAAGTTGCAGGTGTGGTACTTATTACAGAGTCTTGAATTTTTGACGGAAGACCTCGAATGTAGTGCTCGATCAAACGGTAAAGAGGAGTGAACAAGTTGGGAACCATTTGACTTAACTCGAGGAATCTTTTGTTGTATGTGGTGTGGTCGCCTTCCTTTTGCTTCAACGAATAGAACTCATCTTCTAATTTATTGATTTCGCTCCTCGGGCAAAACCGTCTTGTCATGATTTCCTTCAACTCTTCCCAAGTCAAAGTCATAGCATCTTCAACGCCTCGTTTGGCTTTCTCTGTATTCCACCAAGTAAGTGCTACTCCATATAAACGACCAGTAGCATATCGCACCTTGCGATCATCGGGGCAATCGCAATTTAGAAAAGTGTTCTCCATTTCTTCAAACCAATGGAGGAGAGCGGTGACACCTTCAGTCCCTTCGTATTTTGGAGGGTCGCAGGATTTGAAATGCTTGTAGGTGCATTTAGTGGTATTTGGGGGAGGGTTGATAACATTTTGATCTTCTTGGTTGACGGGATTAGCGGTAAGGGCTTGTTGGACTTGAATTACAATGTTGGGTATTACGGCAACCATTTGTTGAGCGATTAAGGCAGCCATGCGCTCGCGAGCTTTTCCTGCTCTCATCTTCCTACGGGCGAGGCTAGAAGACATCTACAAGGAATACATATCATGAGTATGAGTTGGATGTTTTTGGGATCATGGGTCGTATTTAGGAATGAACATTCATAAAATAAATATAGAAAAATAAATCTACTACATCCATAGGATGTCTTGGGCTTTGCTCGTAATTGGGCCTTGCATGCCGCCATACTTCACCTTCGTAATCATGTGGGCCCCCATGAATACCGGGTTTTTCATATGGTTAACATGTGTTAGCTGGTTACGTACACTAAAACCCGGAGAAAATCGAGAAATATGTATGTAACGTATGATATTCGGAATGTTTCCAGGTGTGGACACGGTGACACCTCAAAGTGGGGTTAGTTCGAACGACGTTTGGTGTGGCATGCTTTGGCCTAATAGGTCCTTCGTACTCTCATCGTTAGTCCCCAGGTAGGCAAACTAGTCCGTTATATTGGATTTATACGAATGCCAACCTAGACAGGACGTTCCGACTACCAGTACTTGTACCCTTCCAGTTACTACATGCCTGTCGCAGAACTTACTTTGATGAGATTTGAAAATTGCAACAAAATCTTTGAATAACGAGAGTATGGAACATTGAAATATGTACGATGAATGTGTATGTAAGTATGTATGTTTGACTGTAAGTATAAACAAATATGAAACAAATAAATATCATAAGTTTGTATGTAACCACATAAACAATAAAAATCTAGTCAACTATAGTATAGGCTCTAAGGGTCTAATAACCTATCCTATATCCCTATAGTCATGGCTCTGATACCAATCTGTAACACCCCGACCCGCAGCGGAAAAAGGTGATCGGGGCATAATTGGGTTATCATCAAAGCTCAGGACATTTATTATGACGTTTCATATTCATTAATACAATCTAATGGGAAATATACAATCATAATTACATCATGTCCTAAACATCATTCTAGACTTCATTGTTTTCTTCTAAGGTATTTCCTATGTTTTCCTTGCTTCATCATGTTCACCTGTATCATGTGTAAAAATGGTTTTTGGATCAACAAAAAGTTGGCGAGTGAATCCTATGAAAAACATTTGTACAAGTTTATTGAATTGATAAAATAAAGTGCATAACCACATATGAGCAAATATGGATGTAAACTTAATCACACAAACACACTTAATATTAAATAATGCACAACATACAATAATAGATTGTTTTGAGGCACGCGTTGCTCAACTCGTCTCCCACGAGGAACTGATGGGCCTAATGAATGAATTGCATATAACTTGACAATATGAAATACATAACTACAAACAATATATACAATCTAAGTTTAGATCACAATATGGTATGGCACAAGTTTAAATAAACGAGTTAATTTTAGTGACACATGACACACCCCAAAACGTGTAATTAAAAAGGGGAGTTGTAAGATTCACTCACATTGGGTGCGTTCGGTTGATGATGTTGAATGCGCACGAAGTTGGTTTTAACCACGAGTGAAACTAACCTAGATAATGGCATAATGGTTCGGTAAGTAAGCGGATTTTATTAATCAATTTTAGTAGGATTGTTGGATGTATTTTTGTGAGTTTAAGGCTATTTTCTAACCTTAAAAATGTTATTTTTAAGTATTTTTAATGTAATTAAATAAATAAAAGTAATAAAAAAGTATTGATTTTTGACTGTTGACCTGTTGACCGTTGACCTGTTGACCGATTTTATTGTGTAATTGTGTGCGCCGGGTGAGGCTCGAACCCGAGACCTCCCGTTCGTGTGCACGCAGCTCTACCAACTGAGCTACGTGTCTAACCAGAAATATTTCTGTTTTTAATTATATTTATACCTTAATTGAATTAATCCGAAAATCATTTATTTCAAGAACGATTTAAATGACTCGCTCGGTGTTCTCCACAGGTCTCGAACCCGGGACCTGTGGGTTAGGTTAACACATAGTCCACCGTTGGACTGTGTGTCTAACTTGGTAAATACTCTGATTTTTATTATACTTATATACAAACTACATTATTTCATTTCTGCCTTATATAAAAAGTTTGATAATTGTCCGGACCGGTGCGGTAGTCTGGACTCGAACTCGTGACATGTGATTTAAACGTTCACACAGTCCACCACTGGACTATGTGTCTATCTTGGTTATTATTCCGGTTTTTATTAAACTTAACATCTATTGCAGTGAATCCGGTTCGGTTAAAAAAAAGAACATTTTTATTAAGGCGAGTGTGCGTGAGACAAGAATCGAACTCGGGACGTAAGCGTGTTTATTTGCACACAGTCCACCGCTGGACTGTGTGTCTAACCCGGGATATATCTTGATTTTAATTAAACATATACAATACTGAAACTTCGTCTTCTTCGTTAGACTTAACCAGAATCGGAGTCTGACTGGTTCATCGATTTTAATCAAGTTCCTTAGTGTGTTGTGATTAATTACATGTAAGATTAATAAAAAGAACGAGAGATTAAGTGTAAGGTATACCGAACAGGGCTCCTCTGTTTCGCCGGCGAAGCTCCGATGTCAGCAGGTTATTCCGGCGACGTGTGTCTTGCGGCAGAGGGTCTTCAGGGAGTTTGAGATGAGTGTGGGTGGCTTCGGTATGAGCTCTGGGTGTTCAGTAAGGCTCAGAGGTGAAAGGCTCGGTTTTCCGGCGAGTGAATTTACGTCGGGAAAGAGTGTGATTGTGAGCGAAAAAGGTAACAGAGGTTAGAGGGGGTATTTATAGGGCAGGACATCGACGAATTTAGTCCGTTTTCCGTCTTGATTCGTCGGTCAATAAGTTTTCCGGCGGTTATGACTTGCGTCGCGGGTTCAGACGTCGGTTATAACCGATGTAATAGTTAAGGCTTAGGTTAAAAAAGAAGAAATCGTCCAATCTCGGCGAAATCGTCGGGATTTCCGACGACTGCGATTGAGCGCGTCGGTTTTGAATTCGAGATTTATGTTATGTATTAATTGTTTCCATTAATGAACAAGAAACACAAGTGGCGGAGTGGTTGAGCGTGTGTGTGTTTAAGACTTTGCTGAATTCCCTGGCTGACCCGGGTTCGAAACCCGGCAGCAGCCTTTTATTTTTATTTCCTTATTTTAAATACGTTTTCAAATATAAATTATATATTCCAATATACTTATTAATTATGTATCGTTTAAAAATAATTTGGGCATTAAATACGCAACGAAATTTTTAACTGATTGTTCGGTTAATAAACGGAGCGGGTTTGGTAAATCCGGTTTTTGATGGATGTTCAGAGAAGCCTTCAAAACTCGCTATAGAAAGACAAAAAATAGTTATATCAACCAAGACAAAGATGGTAAAATCAACATCTTTGATATGATAAATTAAGAATGAATCTTTAGCCCGAAAATCTATAGTGATAAGTCCTTGTAATAGACTATTTTCTTTACCGTTCACACGTCACACCTGCACAATAAATATCAAACAATAAGATCGAAGTATGGAACAATAATAAAACTATTATTTTAACTCACTTAGTTGGTTAATTGGTTTTTGGCGACGAACCTTCACTCTTAATACCTTTAAGCATTCTTTTCACCTGAAATTTAGTTACCATACAATCAACTATGAATCTTTTCTAGCTGTTTTAAAATTTATTAAAAAATAGATGAAAATGTAATATAATAACAAAGAAGATACGTGTATGCATAAGGTTAGTAAACAACTCAATATAAGTGAATACCTTGATACGTTCTTGGTCTGTTAGTTGTCTGGCTAAATCTTTGTTAAGCAATTCCACAATAAAATCAAAGACCAACATTGGTTCATAATAAGCCCTACCTGATATATCAGGTAGTGAAAGTATTTAAGGAATTTCTTAGCGGCTATGTATCTTCTCATCGCATGGAACTGCAACGACAAATTTATAATAGTATTAGACAAGTTTGTGGAATAAGTAAACTAAAGAACGAAGATACATACATCACTGACCTCGGTTCCGGCTAGCAATATGTGCTCAAATTATATACCAACTTATGAAGCATATTTCCTCTAAAATGTAGCATCTGGAATTTCCACAAGAACATAACAGACATAAATAATGAAAATTGATGGAAAAAAGTGTTGAAAACCACAATTAAAAAATTGTTAATAACTATTAATAGTAAATCTTGACTCATTATACTAACCGTTTGTAACATCTGTTAGAGATGTTCTAAGCCGACTGGAACCAGGTTCGTTAGGAGCTCCAGATCGACATAGGCCAGTTGCAACAAAAGAACTTGATATGTCAAATGCTGGATTTCTTAGAAATCTAACGTTTTGATAATTATAATGAAAAAAATAAAATGTTATTGACGATTACAAAAATGAAAACATACCATTTGTAGAGAACGTGGACTGTTTAAAAATATTTTACAGATTAGAATAACTTTCGTTCACATGCCAGGCCTGCACAACCATATTTTTTGTACATTAGTAAATTAGAATAACTACACCTCTAAAATCTTGTACAATCTAAACTTTTGTTTTGACCTTGTTCATTCAAAAGAAACAACCCTTAGTGTCAATACATGTTCATCCCTGTTTGCAACTCAAAATATGCATGTTTATTATAGAAAGTCAGAATATGCATAACTCTACTAAATCATGCAAATCCCTAATCAAGTTAAGGCCTTGATTATCATAGCCCTTAGTATAAGTCCTGTTGTGCAAAAAAATACATGTTCAATCCTAAATCCCACACTTCCCTGATCCTACAAATCCCCGTTCAATCCTATTTATAAGTAAGTGACAATATGCATAACTCATAAATCCTTCAAATCCCTGATAAATCCTAAATCCTACAATTCCCTGATCAAGCCACAAACATGGCTGAATATGCATGTTGTCCCAATCTCTACAATCAAAACCTATAACACCTACATTACAACAACATTCATATGTTGCATAATTACGATATCAATCAAGAATCACTAACAAAACCTGCATTCACGATATTAATGAAGAATCACTAACAGTACATGCTTAAAGTCATGATAATAAGTAAAAGTAAACTGTAAAAAGATAGATGTCTCGTCTTTAAAATTTAAACAGTTAAAACATCGACAATTACATTGGAAATTGAAAACTAATAAAACTTTAAAAATCTAATAAATGGAATTAAGAAATTTTAACTTTAACTCCATCGAGTACTGAACTTCTCGGTATATATCATTTTAGATTCGTCATGAACTGCAAGTCTCTATCATCAAATTTAATGTTACTTGCCACACACAAGTCACGAACTGAAGTGGTTGGCATTGCCATCAAATTTCTCAAAAGCTGGTCTCTTATCAGCAATCCAAGTTGTAATCCATCAAAAATCTCTTCAACTCTTGAATAGTAGCCTTGTCTGCATAAACGTGCTCCTCGATTTGTTTAAGAAATCCTTACTTTAAATCATCAGATTGTACAGAGGTTGATGCCATAGTTGAATGTTTAAAATGATACAGTACATGAATCGGTTTATGATGCACAATCATATATGACAATAATATTATATAGAGAAATAAAAAATAAATATCCAACAACCCAAAGGTCTGAATTAAATGCAAATATTAATTTAAAATTAAAATTTAAAATGTAAAACACAGAAATAAATTTTGAAACTAATGTACATTTAAGGATTTAGCAGCTAAAATTCTTAAAATGCGCGTAATTTACTATGAAAAATGACTTTTCATTGGAAAAAAATATAATTAAATATATATTGAGTATAATAATTATTTATAAACCTAATAGTCGAATTTCAATCTGTTAGAAAATACGTTATCATATTTATGGATTGTCTTTTCGTTTACAGTATTATACATTGTAAAAACTATAACAGGGGACAAGGGACGATTAGTTTAATATAAAACATCAACAAACAACCTTTAAAAAACTCTTCATCTAAATCACAACCATCATTGTAAATGGCAAACAGAAGCTTTTACCACAAGGGATACCAACGAAGTTAAGAAAACCTTTTCAAGATGGTCACTTGAAGAACAGACGAAGAAATAAACAGAAAAGTCAGTAATCTAAGGGAAAAATACTATAACCAAACCTAGAGTAATATCGCATTGGTTGATGAAGCTCTGCATTCTGCTCAGTCAGAGTTTAAGGATAAGGCAGAGGAATTCATCACATAACTACTGAAATAGGATCATAAGATTTGTGACATGCTATTTGATCAAAAAATAAGAGGAAATGAAATTGAACTGAAGAATGAGAGAGTGAAACAAATCTTACAAGGTGTTCAATGGTAGTAGTAATTTTTTTAATAACTATTAATAGTAAATCTTGACTCATTATACTAACCGTTTGTAACATCTGTTAGAGATGTTCTAAGCCGACTGGAACCAGGTTCGTTAGGAGCTCCAGATCAACATAGGCCAGTTGCAACAAAAGAACTTGATATGTCAAATGCTGGATTTCTTAGAAATCTAATGTTTTGATAATTATAATGAAAAAAAAAATAAAATGTTATTGACGATTACAAAAATGAAAACATACCATTTGTAGAGAACGTGGACTGTTTAAAAATATAGAAAAACTTTCGTTCACATGCCAGACCTGCACAACCATATTTGTTGTACATTAGTAAATTAGAATAACTACCCCTCTAAAAACTTGTACAATCTAAACTTTTGTTTTGACCTTGTTCATTCAAAAGAAACAACCCTTAGTGTCAATACATGTTCATCCCTGTTTGCAACTCAAAATATGCATGTTTATTATAGAAAGTCAGAATATGTGTAACTCTACTAAATCATGCAAATCCCTAATCAAGTTAAGGCCTTGATTATCACAACCCTTAGTATAAGTCCTATTGTGCAAAACAATACATGTTCAATCCTAAGTCCCACACTTCCCTATCCTACAAATCCCTGTTCAATCCTATTTATAAGTAAGTTATGCATAACTCTCATAAATCCTTCAAATCCCTGATAAATCCTAAATCCTACAATTCCCTGATCAAGTCACAAACATGGCTGAATATGCATGTTGTCCCAATCTCTACAATCAAAACCTATAACACCTACATTACAACAACATTCCTATTGTGCATAACTACGATATCAATCAAGAATCACTAACAGAACCTGCATTCACGATATTAATGAAGAATCACTAACAGTACATGCTTAAAGTCATGATAATAAGTAAAAGTAAACTGTTAAAAGATAGATGTCTCGTCTTTAAAATTTAAACAGTTAAAACATCGACAATTACATTGGAAATTGAAAACTAATAAAACATTAAAAATCTAATAAATGGAATTAAGAAATTTTAACTTTAACTCCATCGACAACTGAACTTCTCGGTATATATCCTTTTAGATTCGTCATGAACTGCAAGTCTCTATCATTAAATTTAATGTTACTTGCCACACACAAGTCACGAACTGAAGTGGTTGGCATTGCCATCAAATTTCTCAAAAGCTGGTCTCTTGTCAGCAATCCAAGTTGTAATCCATCAAAAATCTCTTCAACTCTTGAATAGTAGCCTTGTCTGCATAAACGTGCTCCTCGATTTGTTTAAGAAATCCTTGCTTTAAATCATCAGATTGTACAGAGGTTGATGCCATAGTTGAATGTTTGAAATGATACAGTACATGGATCGGTTTATGATGCACAATCATATATGACAATAATATTATATAGAGAAATAAAAATAAATATCCAACAACCCAAAGGTCTGAATTAAATGCAAATATTAATTTAAAATTAAAATTTAAAATGTAAAACACAGAAATAATTTTGAAACTAATGTAAATTTAAGGATTTAGCAGCTAAAATTATTAAAATGCGCGTAATTTACTATGAAAAATGACTTTTCATTGGAAAGAAAATATAATTAAATATATATTGAGTATAATAATTATTTATAAACCCAATAGTCGAATTTCAATCTGTTAGAAAATACGTTATCATAATTATGGATTGTCTTTTCGTTTACAGTATTATACATTGTAAAAACTATAACAGGGGACAGGGGACAGGGGACGATTAGTTTAATACAAAACATCAACAGACAACCTTTAAAAAAACTCTTCATCTAAATCACAACCATCATTGTAAATGGCAAACAGAAGCTTTTACCACAGGGGATACCAACGAAGTTAAAAAAACCTTTTCAAGATGGTCACTTGAAGAACAGACGAAGAAATAAACAGAAAAGTCAGTAATCTAAGGGAAAAATACTATAACCAAACCTAGAGTAATATCGCATTGGTTGATGAAGCTCTGCATTCTGCTCAGTCAGAGTTCAAGGATAAGGCAGAGGAATTCATCACATAACTACTGAAACAGTATCGTAAGATTTGTGACATGCTATTTGATCAAAAAAATAAGAGGAAATGAAATTGAACTGAATAATGAGAGAGTGAAACAAATCTTACAAGGTGTTCAATGGTAGTAGTAATTTTTTTAATATTTTTATAAATCTAAGTTTTGTAATACTATTCAATATGAAATGAACAAAATTCGGAGTTTGCTTTTTTTGTTGTTTATCATATACCTGTTCTGATTTTTGTAGATTTCATGGAGCCTTTTTTTCATGGCCTTCTTCATATGCCTTTGATGACAAGTATGAAGATTATAATTTCTACAGCAAAAATGATGTAAAATTGACAACCTTCCAACACAACTTTAACTTATAACGAATAAAGGGACAAAACAGGTCATCAAATTTAAACAAAGATAGATAAATTACTAAGATATCACACTTAATGCAAAAAGCTAATATACATGTAAAATCTTGTTAGTTCGGCTGGACATTTCATTAAACAATTGGTATGCAATCCTAAGACTACAAACACAATACAGAAATCACAAAACCTTCAATCACTGGAGGCAGAAGCTCGACATCGTGAAGCATCTATAGCAAGGTCAATAAGGCATTTCATATCTATCTACCACTATAGAGAAACATATACTAATAAAGAAGACAACTTTAACAATTAGTATGAGATGACTAACCCTAAATGATATAAACTGACTACCATACCTGTAAACTATAGTTCTCGGTAAATCTTTACTTATTTCACATCTAGCTTGTGCAAGAAAGAGTAACTGTTGTCAAGCAAAAGAATAACATAAGAGTTGGACATATAGTAAGCGAAAAATTGCAAAAAAAAGAAGAAAAATAAAAATAAATAAATCAAGTGTACTCAAGAATGTTAGGTTAAATAAAGAAAAATTATCTTCTAAAGCTAGCATTATTAGGGAAAATAAACCAAAATAGTTTACCAAATAGCTAATCGATCTAAATAAGTGAATGAAACAACAAATTGAACTGATAAATTGAAAGAGAAGTATGAAGAAACTTGAATTATGCTTCAAATTGGTGTTGAAAGTTGGTAGATTCAGGGTAAAATTGATCGTGAGGATGCATGATGGAGAAGAGTTAGGGTTTGTTGAGAAAAGGAATTGAAGTCACAAAAAAGGATGCATTTTTGAAGATGATGATTAATGTTTAAAGAAGAGTGGATATAGGATGCATTTCTCCATAAGCCGCTTGGATTTCCAAAGAAAGATGGCGTGCAAAGGAATTAGGGTTTCATTGGGGGAGAAGGTTTGGCCCAATTAATAAGCTGCATTGATATTAATTAAGCAGGGTTATAGTTAAAAAGTTGTAATTACATATGTTAATTTATTTTTCTTTTATTGATTGTTTAAAATTCAAAAAAGGATGATATCATGGATTTAAGAATTAACATCATCATTTAGAAATTTTTGTCTTAGATTGGATGAATTTGTCTATATGACATCAACCTTAATCCCCATTTATTAGATAAAAAGATACTACGCATGTATACACCAACATACTATACCTTACTAATGAGAAGATTGTAAAGGTGATAGCTACTTATATGAGAGAAGCAAAGATGTTTGCATTACCTTGTTAGTGTAAGTATTATACATTGAAGACCTCTATCGTTTTTGGAGAGAATATTGTTGTGAAGATAAACTATTGATTAAGGAGTTGACATACATGGAAGTATTGTACATTTGTGATCTCTATTGTTTTTAGATTTGATACTAATAAGTAATAACTATTCATATGAAGGTTGTAATCACATATATCTTCTCTCTACATCTCACTAAGATGACAATGATCACCACTTCACCTCTCACTAAAATATAATCATTCCGTTGTTAGCGAAAGTATGTTCATGTGGTGATATCCTTCTCATCTTATCTTCCAATTAATTTATTAGCATTCACGTGAGATTTTATAAAATCAGAAACTTTACAAAAATTAGAATCATTCATCCACCCTTGGCATGGTTTAGAAACCTCATTTCCTTGTCCTTGATTGATTTCCTCAAACAAATTTGGTGAAGAAATCTCGCACAAGCATCATCAAATCACTTGCTCCATCGATGAACACACTTTCAATAGGGCTTGAAGTCTAGTGATATTAAGGCGTCTAGTAATAATGTTTATTCCTAAGTGGTAAAGGGTTTTATTCTTCATAATAATACATATATTGGTTGGTATACATTTAAACCATATACTCCGTGAGTTATACGTTGATTTCAAAACACACGCACACTTACTTACACCCATACCAACTCCTGGTCTAAAATTCTTGACCAAGACAAAAATGAATCACGAATTAAATTACCTTGTTGCCCCTCGTTAAAATACATAATTTTCTCAGTGCCACTTAACTTTGACTCTTCTGTTTCCCATCCAATTATTGATTCCACTTGACCAAATTTTCTATCAGTCAACTTACATCACTTTTATACAATTCTAACCCCCACCATAATTCCACTTTTTATTTCCATCACTTAAATTAGAATATATATAATATATATATATATATATATATTATATATATTATATTGAAAATCCAATTTGACTTTTGATTCACTAGAAATATGCCATTTTAAGTTATTTATTATTATAGATGAATTATTCAAATTGCTTGATATAACAAGGTTGGTTTCTGGTTGGAAGGTTACATTGAATCTGGAGGTGCTCAAACATAGAATGATACAAGTAGAGTTAACTTTAAATAAAATCATTGAAGTGAAGCGACCCATATCTGACTATGTATGGTTTCATTCTTAATTAAAATTACTATAATTGGAAATGAATCACTCTCCTTTATTTAGTCTCAAAACACTTCAACTTTTTGCTATATTTATATATTTTTTCTTAAGTTAAACCCACTTTAATTTAATTTTAGATTTTTATAGGGAGTTTATACAAACACCTAGTACGTTACTAATTATCCATACTGATTTGATGTTATACGACATATATAGGATTGATTTATTGGCATACGTTCGATAGGACAACAAACGTTATGGTATACGCTCGTGTATAGAGGTAGAAAGTCGTTTAAAGATGCTATATACTATATGTCATATGATTAATAGATTAATGTGATGGTTAGGAAGCAATTCCTATTTATAGCATCTAGAATCTTATATACAAATAAAAAAAAGCTAGACAACCTGCTGGGGGCGCATAGAGTGCTATATCAATGGGCACGAAAGAGGCGCGGAGGGAGGGTCGTAGGAGGTTTCAAGGGCGCAAGGGCAGAGCAGCTGAACGATAGGGGGTGCTCCATGGTGGTGTTGATTTGTTGAACGTTTGATAGGGAAGCCCCATTGCTAGGAGGGCATGATCTACCACTAACACATCTTTTAAAAATATAAAGGTCCACTATTTATTTAACGGATCATATACTTTTTTTTTTAATATTTTTATATGTAATATGAAAGCTCCACTGCCTATTTGGCGCTTGTATCACATAACTTTTTTACATTTTCAATGTGAAATATAAAAACTCTATTGTTTATTTAGCTTCTGGATCACATAAATTTTTTTTCCATATAGCAAATAGGGTTACATGTGTAAAACTATAGTGAAAAAAGGTGCAATGATTAATAAAAAAAAAAGCATAACTAAAAACGGTATCTTTATGAAGTTGATTTGAATCCATGAAGAGAATCAAATCAAAAATTGATTTTAAGTTTTGTGAATTTTGTGACCGACCTCTTCACCCTTTCCACACCATTTCCCACTCTCTCTCTCTCTCTAGAACTCACCCATCAAACCCTCTTCTCCATTCTTCATCTTCAAACCCTATACCAAAAGCCTTCATATTCCCAAAATCACCCTAATTCAAACCTGGGTTCGAATCTTTTTACATGATCCCAACCCCACATATCACCGTTAGGGTTTTCTAACTCATTTTCTTGAAGAAGTTGAACAAAGATGAAGCGAACTAAACTAGACTTATTCATGTCGTTAAAACACAAAAGATCGATTCAGTTTCTGATCTTTGTTGGGTTTTTGTATCTTATCATGGTGGGTTTAGAAGCTCCATTTGTATCCAAGATTGCCACCCAAGAAGATGATGAATCCAGTAGCTTCTTTACAGACAAATTCTCCACAAATTATGCTTTAGAAAGTGAACAAGAATTGCAAGAAAAAGAAGCCCCAGTCCGCCCTCTAACGTCCCACAAATCGTCGCTATAACCCCCTTGAATTCGATCCGTTTTCGCCGAAAGTTTGAAGCTTTATCGACTTTGAGTTTCGATACCAATGGTTTGAATAGGGGGATTGAGAAGTCAGCAAAGGAAGCATTTTTGTTAGGGAAGAAGTTTTGGGAGGATATTGAATCTGGGAAAGTTAAGTTAGTGTCGGAGAACCAGATATCGAATGGGAACCGGAGCAGGGAGAATTGCCTGAATTCGATAACGTTAACTGGGTCGGTTTTTAGGGAAAAAGGAAGCATTATTGTGCTTCCTTGTGGGATGACATTGGGATCACATATTACACTTGTGGGGAGGCCTAGAGAGGCTCATCCTGAGCAGGACCCGAAGATTTCGTTGCTGAAATCGGGGCAGTATTTGATGGTTTCGCAGTTTATGATGGAGTTGCAGGGTTTAAAGACTGTTGATGGAGAAGACCCACCGAGGATTTTGCATTTCAATCCGAGGTTGAAGGGGGATTGGAGCGGAAAGCCGGTGATCGAACAAAATACGTGTTATAGGATGCAGTGGGGATCGGCTCATCGGTGTGAAGGGTGGAAATCTCGAGCTGATGAAGAGACCGGTAGGTGCATAACTGCATACATTGGTATAGTTTGATTGAACTTTGTGTATTGTATCTATTACATGATTAGTTATTACTTACTAGTATAATAGTGTTTTGCACCGAAAACTAGAAGTTTTTAGTTAGTTTTATCTACCTTTAGCTGATTCTTTAGGGTTTTGTAGTGATGATCAGGTGAAATGTGAAAAATGGATACGCGATGATGATAACCATTCCGAGGAGTCAAAATCGAGCTGGTGGTTGAATCGACTCATCGGTCGAACCAAGAAGGTGACTTTTGACTGGCCGTACCCTTTCGCAGAAGGGAAGCTGTTCGTCTTGACTCTTAATGCAGGATTGGAAGGTTATCATGTTCATGTCGATGGAAGACATATTACTTCGTTTCCTTATCGAACCGTGAGTAAATATTTATAAAAAAATTTAAGTTGTTGACATGGAGAATACACTTTTACTTGAAGTTGGTAGGAAATAAATCAATAATCAAGTTTGTTTTAGGGTTTTGCGTTGGAGGATGCGACAGGACTGGCGGTAAACGGAGACATTGACGTGAATGCTGTATTTGCAGCTTCGTTACCCTCGACACATCCTAGTTTTGCTCCTCAACGACACCTGGAAATGTCGAAGAAGTGGCAGGCTCCGCCGCTTCCAGACGGGCCGGTTGATATATTTGTTGGTGTTCTATCGGCTGGAAATCATTTTGCTGAACGGATGGCTGTAAGGAAGTCTTGGATGCAGCATAAACTTGTTAAATCTTCACGCGTTGTTGCTCGTTTCTTTGTTGCATTGGTTAGTAAAGAAACGTATAACATGTCCTGTATAAATAGTGTTTGATATCATTCATGTGGAGTCCAACTCGCATATCAATTTTTTTACTATAAAATAGTATTTGATATAATAGGTGTTAGCAATGTTATATTAAAGGCACTTAGACTTACTTTTTTACTATAAAACAATTTATGTTTCTGTTTGTGAATTTTTTACTAGTAGCTAAAATTAATTTTAGCTGCTAGTATATTTTTCATACATACAAACTTTAATTTTGTTAAAAAAAATTCATAATAACATTGTTAGACCTTTTATTATTTAATCATTCGGTTTAATATTAGTTAAGACTCATGTAAATTTGATATGTGTAGTAATAATAATTCTTGTTATAATATAGATTCTAACCTTCCGCGACCTTTTACAGCATGCTAGAAAGGAAGTGAACATCGAGTTAAAGAAAGAATCAGACTTCTTCGGCGACATTGTGATTGTGCCTTACATGGATAATTATGATCTTGTTGTATTAAAAACCGTTGCAATATGTGAATACGGGGTGAGTTATAACTTAGAAATTCTTGTGGAAGAAAAAGATGATCTTGTTTTATAAGCTAAGAAAACTCATGTGCCGATTTTATTTATATCCAATTCAGGTTCGTACAGCAGCTGCTAAATACATCATGAAGTGCGATGATGACACATTTGTGAGAGTCGATGCTGTTCTTAACGAAGCAAAGAAAATAGGGGACGGAAAAAGCTTGTATGTCGGGAATATCAATTATTATCATAAACCCTTACGACATGGTAAATGGTCCGTAACATATGAGGTACTATAATATTTTTGAGACCACCTACGAAATCTTTTTTCAGGCAATGTATCAATCTGTGTACGGAACTTAAAATCTTTCAAATTTTGTCAGGAATGGCCCGAAGAAGATTATCCGCCATATCGCAAACGGTCCAGGCTACATATTATCATCAGATGTTGCGGACTTCATCGCAACAGAATTCGAGAAACGTCGGTTGAAGCTATTCAAAATGGAAGATGTGAGTATGGGAATGTGGGTTGAACAGTTTAACGCCACAAAGCCAGTGGAATACGTACACAGTTTGAAATTTTGCCAATTTGGTTGCATAGAAGATTACTATACGGCACACTATCAATCTCCAAGGCAAATGCTATGCATGTGGAACAAGTTACAACTACACGGCCGCCCTCAATGCTGCAACATGAGATGACACCCTCTCGTTTTTTCATGATGATGATGATGACGAAAGTGTGGGCCGATCAAGAAAGGTCCGTTCGGGATTCTTTGATTCTTTTGTTTCTGATCCCCCTTCTTTCTTAGATGGGTGTTAAGTTTTGGTACAGCAGAATCTCGGGTTGTTGTAATTTAATGTAGAAGTTTAACGAGATGGATAGATTTTGTTGATTTTAATCTAAAAGGTTACATCTTTGATCATCCTATGTGTGTGTTATATAGGTTCGGTTTGGACCGGTTCAAATTGATGTCATTTTGTTACCTTAAGTTTTGCCCTTTGGTAGTTCAAATTTCCGTAAGTTGTTCTAAGGAATTATGCATTTGATCTAAAAAAATAGTTAAGTACATATTAAATACTTATTTGTTATAAATGCAAACATTTACGCCCACAAGCCTACGGTTCAAGTTGTATATATGTGTTATGTAGTTGACTTTAATGAAATAAAATAATTCTCCATGTTTTCTCTCTTGTTTATTTTATTATTTTACTTTTCTACTTCAAAACAAAAATTTAGAATTGGTTGGGGATGGCTTGGAGCGTGTTTATAGTTTTTTAGGTAATTTTATAGGGTTTTAATAGATATTTAAATGTTGTCAGTAAAAAACATAAAACACGGATATCTTACCATGGAGGCCTGGAGATAGGGCTGTTAAAAAAGTTTGTGGCTCGGAGCTCGCTCAGATTTAGTTTGGAAAAAGCTTGCTTGATGTGGCTCGGTTTGAAAGTGAGTCGAGCCGGCTGGCTCAGTTAGAAAGTGAGTCTAGCTTGGATCGGCTCGTAACAAGCCGGATTGGCTTGGTTTGTCTCGAATACCAGCTCGGCTCGGCTTAACTAAGATTATTTGACTTTTAATATATTTTATTTTTATATATCATAAAAACGATTATTATTTACATGTGATTAGCAGGGTGATTTGATATGTATACCACATTTATAGGTTGATTACCATGCTAATGAACTGATATTGTATATTGTTAAAATTAAGAACGTATTTTGTGTTGTTAAACTTGATTTTGTCTTGTAATGTATTAGGTTGAGCTTATTTTGGATGTGTTCTTTTGAATTAATGAACAATATTTTAAATTACTGAATTTTGAGAGCTAGGTATTAATTTTTCTTTTCAAAATCGAGCCAAACTCCAAGCCGAGCCCGAGTTTAGATTTCCAGCTCGGTTTCAAATCTGAGCCAAGCCGAACCAACTCGGTTTATAATCGAGCCGAACCCGAGTTTTGCCCTAGCTCAGCTCAGTTCGATTCGTGAACAGAGGGGGCAGTGGGCACCTATCACTTGAAAAGTTGAACCCGCTCTGGCCCTTAAACCAAGATGATAGAATTATGTCGTCTCATTCTAATCATTTTCAACCTCTTTCATCTTGAAAGAGATGGGGCACCCATCACTTAAACCCTTGCATTCCAATCTTTTGCCATTGTTCACTTTCCCGCAATTCCCCCCATTTAGCAACGGGTTCATACGCCACATATGATTCCATGTCTCCATCTAGCTTGACTTGAGTTGGTTTCCCGTGGAACCTTTGCCAACACGACGCCTTGGACACCCTTACCATTCGACTAAAAGTGGGACTAATCGTAATTTCTTAAAGGAAATGATCAACACCACAAACATGTATGTCATACATATCATCCTTTTAACTTAATAAAACATTAATCTATGAATAGAAATTATAAATTACTTGCCCTGTATTTTCTCTCTAATATTATTTTTCTTATGATATATGAAATGCAAAGACCAGTAACAAGTAAAAAACAATTTGAACTGTCAGCAAATGAAAAATAAAACATTCAGGAGGCAAGAATGATACTATCACATAAGTAAAAATTTTAAAAACCTAAAACAACATTTGTCAATCAACATAAAATATGAAGCAACCAACTCAAAACCATAGCATGCTCATGCTTCGTTAATAGGGTACTCAAAGACAACATCTTTACCGGAAAGCTTTCTGTACACTCCACTGAATGTCTCTAGCTTGTATTCGGTGTCATTGCGAGCCTTTGGGTCCAAGTAAACCTACAAAACGTACAAACTTTCCGTCACAACAAAAAAATGACAAAAAAAAAACCATCTACGCCAATTCTGACTATGAGGTACCGTAAAACGATAAGAATGAACATAACTATGCATATATTTTAACTATAAAGAATAACATTCACCTTCATGATTTTGGAACCATCGAGTCTGTATCGGACACGTTTCCCCACAATCTCAGCAGGGTGCACCACATCTTCCAGCATGGCTTCATGCACGGATGTAAGGGTGCGGGAACGAGGTCTTTGGACTGCCGAGCCTTTCTTTGGGGGCCTAACGATCCGTCTAGTGGCAATGAAGACCACATCCTGTTAAGAGAATAATAAAATTAGTCTAGTCTAAGTTTTAACATCAAAGGTATACAAAAAAATAGGAATAATGCATTGAAAAAGTACCTTCCCACTGAACTTCTTCTCAAGCTCTCTAACAAGCTTAGTGTGAATCTTGCGAAATGATTTCCTCAACCTATATGGAACATGAACAACAACAGCCTTTCGGTTTCCAGAGACATCAATTTGACTGCATAAGATCACATGATACACATTAAATTAATTTAGTAAACGATGGCTAAAATTTAAAAATTCAAATGAAAAAAATGAAACTTTACTTTGCAGAGTTGATGTACAAGTCCTTCAACTCACTCTTGAGCTCTTGGTGCGTGTTCTCCAAATCAAACAATGCCTGCGGTAACATGATATAATTCAGCAAAATAACACACTAAATAAATATGCTGAAACTATGCAATCAACATAAACTTTTCATAAATTAATTTAATAGCCTATGACCTGTGCAACACTCTGCTCGAACTCAGTGGGTTCAACATCCTTGTCCTTTTGGATCTTCTTCGATGAGGAATACATCTTGAAAACCTGGTTTGTTAACAGCCATTATTTAGTAAAATTTATGTTAACATCAATCCATATATAATTACCATGGTTTAACCTACAAAATATGCAGTCGTTCTTATGCATATACTGCAATAACAGAATTATAACACCTAAGTGCAAGCCATCAATCACTCGACCAAACTAAACTATTAAACGCTTGCACACCATTACTAAATAAAATCCTGAAGGCAACAAAAACATATCCGCCTTGAAACGATACAATGGAAACAGAACTAAATACACCGGTTTCATATCGAAAAGGCATTACATGTCCGGAGCACTATGAGAAGAACTAAGCTTAATGCTTAACCGTTCTTCACTCGAGGCTCCACACCTAATCACAGTTCTAACTACTCGACAAAACGACAATTAGGTAAACATCACCACAATAATAATCAATCACTCGTCCATACAAAACTATTAAACGCTTGCACAGCATTACTAAATGAAATCCTAAATACAACAAAACATATTCGCCTTGAAACAATTCAATGAAAACAGAACCAAATACACCGGTTTCATATTGAAAAGGCATTACATGTCCGGAGCACTATGAGAAGAACTAAGCTTAATGCTTAACCGTTCTTCACTCGAGGCTCCACACCTAATCACAGTTCTAACGACTCGACAAAACGACAATTAAAGTAAACATCACCACAATAATAATCAATCACTCGTCCATACAAAACTATTAAACGCTTGCACAACATTACTAAATGAAATCCTAAATACAACAAAAACATATTCGCCTTGAAACAATTCAATGAAAACAGAACCAAATACACCGGTTTCATATCGAAAAGGCATTACATGTCCGGAGCACTATGAGAAGAACTAAGCTTAATGCTTAACCGTTCTTCACTCGAGGCTCCACACCTAATCACAGTTCTAACGACTCGACAAAACGACAATTAAAGTAAACATCACCACAATAATAATCAATCACTCGTCCATACAAAAACTATTAAACGCTTGCACAGCATTACTAAATGAAATCCTAAATACAACAAAAACATATTCGCCTTGAAACAATTCAATGAAAACAGAACCAAATACACCGGTTTCATATCGAAAAGGCATTACATGTCCGGAGCACTATGAGAAGAACTAAGCTTAATGCTTAACCGTTCTTCACTCGAGGCTCCACACCTAACCACAGTTCTAACGACTCGATAAAACGACAATTACAGTAAACATCACCACATAAACAATCAATCACAAGCCCAATTACCATCTAAAAACACAAAACACACAAAATTAACAAACAAATAGCATCCATAATAGCAAATCCCAAGCGCAAGTGCACATGTAACGCAAAATTGCAAATAATTGACTGTTTTTTACAGAAAAGATTCTGATTAAAATGATATGATGATGAAGAAGAAGAAGAAGAAGAGTGAAATCTTACGCTGAATCGAAGGGTAGGGAAACCCAAACCAGCTTGGAGCTGAGTTCGGGAGAAGAAGGCTGCTGCTATCGTTGTTAAGAGCACTGCAGAGGGGTGTTGTATATGCCCTAATATTAGTTTTAGGGTTTTATACAACTGATTTCTGCATTTTCAAATGGGCTAAGATTATTCTAGCAAAAAAAAAAACCCCAAAAAATTTCATTGTGATGAACTAGTAAATCTTCTCGCGTGATCCGGCGGGTCCAAATGTAAAGTAAGTTGAATTTGTGCAGTAAAAATCTTAACCGTTTCTAAACAAACGTTACGTCAAAACGTAGATAAACTGAATATGTATAAGCATGAAAACGTAATATAAATGGCTCCACTTTTTTGCGAAAGAAATTTACGTCGAACACCAACTTGATCTTATACCGATATGTAGATAACAATAAGTAAAAAAAATATGTTTTTTAAGTTAAAATTGGTACTGCGCGTCGAGATGGGACCGAAATGTAAAGTAAGCTGAATTCATAAAGTCTAATGAAAATATATTATATTTGACCTGACTTGTTTTAAAACTAAATTTATGCCAAAACGTAGATTAACTGAAAACGTATGAAAGAATCGAAAAAGCATATTATATCTGAGCCTACCCATTTTCAAAGAAATGTCATCAACATGAATTTATACCGACACGCAAATAAATATAAACACATAAAAAATAATTATAAAGTATTTATAAAGTTGAAGGGTTGTAACTGTCAATACTAAATGTTGAAGGGTAAAGGCTAAAACAAGAATAAAAACCTACTAAAAGACAAAAAAAATCGTAATCAACCTAAATTTATACCGACATATACATAAATATAAGCACATAAAAAAAGGTTATATCAATTTTAGAAAGTTGTAGTGTTATAAGTGTAAATACTAAATGTTGAAAGTTAAAAGCTAAAATAAAAATAAAAAACATACTAAAAAAATTGACCAATGGCAAGCTGTCATGCAGCAGCCTGCCACTGTTCATCCAACTTCTTATTATAGGTATATCAAATTGTTCGACAACATGGTGTGTGATAGAGTCCATAAAGGCTTTATTATATCACATCATCGTTATTAGGTTTTTTCACGAGCCGAGTCGAACTAAGCGGATCTTTGTTCGTACTTGGCTCGTTTACAAACCGAACCGAGCCTCAAATCAAGCGAGCATTTCCCGAGCAGTAAATATTCCAAGCGAGTGTCGAGCGAACTTCGAGCAATTTGGACAACCATGTCGCCCGATTTAAATTTGCTGAGAGAGATAGTGACAATGTTGGGTCTCAAGTTTTTATATCTTTAAAAGCAGGCATGGCATAATATTTTTCTAATGAATAATAATGTTGTGGCCGACGAGACGATGATCATATTGCACAAGAAATGACATTGAGAGCAGGAGACAATTGACTTAGGGAAACGACATGAAACATTGAGACGATGAGCAGTCTGTCGTTTATCGATTTAGGGTTTAACTTTTAGATTTGACATTAATTTTTTATTGGCGTATTTGAGCTAGTAAATACAAATATAGTTGTAATTTTGTATATAGTGGAACAAAAACTAATAGAGTGGTATATATAAAACTATAAATTTAATTTATATTTAAGTATATATGTATGTGTATATATATAGGTGTGTGTATGTATGTGTATAATTTATATTTGTAGATATATATGTTGTATATACATATTTATATATATGTATGTGTATGTGTATGTGTATTATGTATATGTATACTAATTAAAAATAATAATTCGAGCCGAACGAGCCGAGCGGACCTTTGCTCATGCTTGGCTCGTTTACAAACCGAACCGAGCAGAGCGGCTCGTTTACAACCGAGCGTCAAATTGAACGAGCGTTTTTCCGAGCAATTTTCGAACGAGCGACGAGCAGTTTGAACAACCCTAATCGTTACATAGGTTGTGAAATAAAAAAAAATCTGATTGATTGCTTCAAAGTGGTCCCCATTCTCTCCCTCTCAACGTGACAGGGACAACCATAATGCCCCTTGATGGAGAAGAAGGGCCGGTGTTGAGGGCACCACCCAGTTGAGGTGGTTGGGTGTTACCCCACACCGTGCAGCCTTAGTGTTAAACATCCTAACGATTATCTACCTTGGAACAACCGATACACATGAGTACAATTTGTTAGGACTAGAATTGATGCAAACACACACACAAACAATAAATGAAAGAAAAACAAACACAAGAGTTACATGGTTCAATCGATGTGACTTACGTCAACGGGTTGACTAGTTCTCTTTATTTAGGTGCTTAAAAAATTACAGGGATCCTACCATCTGTTTTTTAATACTATATTAGGGTTACAAACTCACGAAGAAGAAAAATTAATTTAGAATCAAATTAACGATTGGAGTATTTAGAGTCTACTAAGCCTAAGAGTAAACCTCCACAAATCTGAAACACATTTGACCATCTTAGTATGGAAATTCTACATCCGAACATGATGGCTTTAGAGACTTACAATTTTTACCACCAAAGTTGTTTGAATTGTGATTTTTGAAACCAAGTTGATGTTTCGGTTTGGTTTGGTTTTGAACTGTAAATTTTTTTAGCATGTTTGGTTTCGAATCAAAATTTCATGTGTTTCTAGCTTTTCAACAAATAAAAAAGACTTGTTTCGTTTTGTGAAATTAAATTTTTTATTTGGAAATGCTTATTTGGGCCACATTTAGATCTTGTGTAATATTCTTCCCTTTTTCTTTACTTTTTTTTATAGATTTTACAAGTTTTGAAACTGATATACTTGTATTTTCAGAAGATGAGCATTAGATTCAACAAATTGATACCGGTGGACGGTGGTGTATTTACTAGCTTCAACTCTTCTTGCAACTTTCAAGTTATTGGCATCTTGAACATTTTTATTACCTTTTGTTGTATTAAGATCAAGTCATTTGAAAGCAATTTATTTTTATTTTAATGATCTAAGTTTTACTAGAGGAGGTTTTTCTTGTCACTTACAAATGGATCATTTTTATAACTAGTTTAGAACTAAGATTGTATAACTTTTTATATGATGATTTTAATCATCATCATTATCAAGAATTAGAACACACCTCATGCGATTAAATTATTCAAATGCATGAGATAAGTGCATTCTTTGTTATATGCTTTTTCTCCATCAGCACTCTTATCAAACTCATTACGTTTCACTACTTCAAATTCAATTTACAAAATCCATTTAAAACATTTCACTTTAAATATATGGGTATCTCATTCACACATTAGCAATTATTTGAGCATAGTTTAAGCCTGTAAATGCTTCAATCGCCTTTGCAAAATCGAAGCATAAAACGTCCTTGTGCGAAAAACAAGACCAAGGAAAAAAGAAACCCGAAAGCGCAAACAGCGGCAAATATAAATATGAAAGCATAAAGCAATGAAGCCCGTGACACAACCCCCCTCTTTCTAGTGCTTCCTTATCATAGATTTTGCCAATCACTTGCACAGAAAACATATACGAACCAATAGGATTAGCCGCGCTAATAATGATGAAAATAGTCCCCATGTGTTTCACCCCAAATATTTCCGAAGTGATTGTAGGCATTAAAGACCATTGTGATCCATAACAAACACCCACAATCACTGAACCAATGTACAAATTGCCACTTAAACCAATGATTAAATAGCCTGCGACCATCGCTAATTGTGTAAGGCTAATAAACAAAGGCCTCCCTCCGCCATATCTATGTAGAAACAAATCAGACACATACCCACCACCAAACCGACCAAGAAAGTTCCATATACTCCATAGAGAAACCATCGTGTTGTCTCAACCGTCGAGTAGTCAAGCGACTCGCCTATTTGAGTTATGTTGTTGATTGTGGCTAACCCTGACCCCAATGCACAAACCATAGCTAGAAACAACAACCAGAAGTTGATTGTGCCCATTGCTTGTAGCGGATTCATTTCAACTTCATCTTGATCCATTGAAGTCGTGATTAGTGGGGCCATGTCAGGGGATGGTGGTCGTTGTTCGTTTCTTTGAGTTGTGAGGGCTACTTGAAGAGGTGACAATGTCATAATCACAAGAATAGTTGTTGTGAGAATGTGAGCCCATGATGGGAATGTGACGATGTTTTGAAAGATGATTATGATCATTAGATATGCAGCAATGATGAGCGCGATCAATGAGAATCGATTCAAATGTGGTTTGTCATTGCTCGTGTTTGAAGGGTTTGCGTGAACAAAAGACATGAGTGTGAGGGAGACAAGCGTTGGGAACACCGCAAGCACTAGTAAAAAGGTGGTTGGATTGCCATCAAATAGCATATGGTATATTTGAATTAGTATTGCTCCGCTCAACCCTAAAAAGCCCTGCAATTTTAGCAACAAAGTTAAGTAACTCTACAAATGCAGATCTTTGAATGTGACAACACCTTCACCGTAACAATGATTGCTTAACTTTGTTTTTGAGGGTCCATGTTAACTAGGCATGGCTCCAAAGACATCATGTGGGCCAAAATTTAATTAAAGAAAATCAATAGAATATTGTAATCTTGTTATATATTTATTACTAGATTACAGTCCCGTGTATTACACGATCTGAATAATGAAAACCATTTGTTTGCACAACACATAATACAAGTAGATGTATGTGATGATCATCTCATAAACTTGCAATCTTTTAGTCATAGTAATTAATACCAAACTTGCTTCTAAAGTGCTTAATCATCAATTCTTTAGGAAGCTTTGTAATTATTTTTACATTGTGTAGTTAAACACTGAAAACATATTTTTATACCCATAAGTTTATTTTCCATTAATTTGCAATACAAATTAACCTATCTTGTCTCACGCATAATTTAAAAAATTGTTGGCTGTATAATAAACTGTTAAGCTACATTGATAAACGTAAAAGTTTTTTAATAAAAAGATTAAACTATTAAATCACATAATATGGTTAAATATAAAAATTATTTAAATTCATACTTAGGTTTACATCTGATTATTCTTCATAGCAACTTAAAGTTTGTTTCAAACATATCATGTTGTCTATCATAATACGTAAAAATCCATAATTTTTGCATTTTCTTCAGTAATTTAATTCAACATTATTATTATTACTATTATAAATATAAAAGAATTTAATTGTTATTAGTAAGTTTTAATAGAAAAATATCATTGTCATTATAAATATATTTATAATAGGAGCGGATATTAAGGTAACGATTTTAAAAGAACAATATTGTCATTGTATGATATTAACATGATTTAAAAAATAAAAACAAATCAATTTTGATTAGAAACGATTTTTAAGGATAATATAATGTTGACACATAACATTCTTTAAAATCGTGTATCATAAATAAGATTTGTTTTTCTAAAAGTATAGAAAACTTGTACGTAAATTTTGTTATGATGTAATTTATATTATTTATTTTGTATTGATAAGATGTAAACAAATATGAAAACCACATAAAAATTTTAACCGTGTGCTACTACGCTAAAAATAGTAAAAATAATATATACTAAAGTTATCTCCAAAAGAAATACAACACTCTTAAATGGAAAAGCTAATAATAAAAAAAAATAAATGAGAACAATTTTGTATTGATAAGATGTAAACAAATATGAAAGCACATAAAAATTTTAACCGTGTGCTATTACGCTAAAAATAGGAAAAATAATATATAATAAAGTTATCTCCAAAAAAATACAACACTTCTTAAATGGAAAAGCTAATAATAATAAAAAAAAACAAATTCTGAAGGAGGTGACAAAGATATCATAAACTATAATTTAGATAATAGTAGAAAAAGATAAAAGACAAAGATAATTAATGTCTAAAAATTTAAACTGAAGGAGGTGAGTTAGATTAGATTCTATTAATTTATTAAATAAATAAAAATAAAAAATGAGAGATTATATAAGAGAATACAATATGACATTAATGGAGTCTTTTATTTATATTTAGATTGTAATTTGAAATTCAAAACTTAATAATTCTTTTTATAAAAAATATATGTATTAATATAATATAATGAAATATCAAATATGATTATTATATTTTTTTTAGTATTGTAATATAACTATAAATCATTTCCAATGTAGTAATTGAGTAAAACAATAGATATGTACAACATTTTTATTTTTAAAACACTAATTTATATTATTTTTTGCACTATTTCAATTTCTTTTGTACAATACTTTAATTTATATAGTTTATTTACTAAATAAGTATTTGTTTTTTTTCTAATAAAACTTTTATGAATAATTAGATTTGGTATAAAAATGATTATGAAAACTAAAGGTAAAAAATAGAGATGATACGATAATGTAAGAATCTGTAATAAATGTTTGTGAGTTTTGTTTTATTTAGGTAGTTAGGACTTGGGAGTTTGTAATAAAGTTTCTCGTCAATTTTTTAACATGTTAATTTAACTAGTAGATCCAATACGTTTTTTACATGGTGGAAGACTTCTCTAATGAAGTTACAAAGTTCACTAGTAAGAAACATACCGAATCTGCTAATTCACATCCACTAGTTGACCAGAAACCATGATAAAAACTCCCAACTACCTAAAGAAAAAAATATTTAATATTTGTAGGGTTTAAGAGAAAATAAGTATTTTTAACGTAAAGAGAATATGATGCCGCGGCTAAACAAGTGCGTTTACGGGTGTCTTTAGCCATTTTGGTGGGAGATCTTTAACTCTTAAGATGATAACTACAAACATAACATAATATAGAACAAGGATGCCAATATATAACATATCAACATTGAAAATATCACCTTCATAATGCCAACGCTAGTTCCACTGTAATCTGGGAAGTTACGAACAGCAACGACGACATTTGTGGTGTTGAAGAACGTCTGAGCGTGTGCAGCCATGAACATGAAGAGGACATGAGCCACACATGTGGTTTTGTCAATGACTCCCGTGACAGACAACCACATTAGAAAGTAACCAGCAAAGTACTGAACCGCTCCAGCCAAGTAGACAGGCCAAAGTCCAGACCCGAAACGAGATGATGAGGTTACCGCGCTGTAGAGTAGACCGCCTAAAACTCCTACATTGGCGCCGATGTCCTTGAAGACGGATACAGTGTCTAGAGTGGATTGATCATAACCTTGACTGGATTTGAGGGCTGCAGAGTATATTCCGAAGGTGTAGGAGGCGCCGCAGCTGCATTGTATCCATATGCTAGCCACTGTGGCTAACCACTTGCTGTGTTCCATTGAGTATATTTGGTTTTAGAGGCTAGTTTCAGTGTTTCAATGAAGGCCTATATAGACAAGGGCAGGGGGCTTGGTACTACATTTATTTCGTAGTGTTCATATTTAGGAATTAACAACTGAGTGATGACTTGGTAAACCTATTAAATAGTATTTTACTTTTGTTTTTATAGTCATTTTGATATCATGATGATCTTTTAAATTATAGTTTATTAGGGTACAATATTAACATGACCTACCAATGGAATATATTGGAACCTAACTAATGGACAAAAAAACCGGTTTAAATGGCCGGTTAATCGAATGTCGAAAACTTGTCCGATGTGAATCATACTGGTAAACTGAAAGAACGGCAAATAAGTTGTATCACCGGTAAATTGGGTTATACTGGTTTAAACCGGTATATCAGTACCGACAAAAGTTAAAATTTGGACTTTAATTTTTTATGGGTCCAAAAAGATGATGATTTATCTTCTTAGTAAAACATAGCGCCCACAATCCCATCGATCAAACTTCATCCACAATCCACATCGACCATTGGGTTATTTTTTTATAATGGTTTAACTTTAGGAATATTTTTTATGGAATCATGTAGTTTTGAATTATTTGTTCAGTTGAAATTGTATTTATGGATTTAAGTAATAGTCAATCTGGTTAAACCGTTGGTACAATCCAGTTTAACCAGTTAAATCATTTATGCGCCTAACCTGATACGATTAAAAGATCGGTCTTTTAAAACACTGGACAGAAAGACAATGTGAAAGCCTGAAACAAAAGCCTAAAAAATTCAAGACCAAATTTAGTAATATTATCCTAAGAAGATGTGTGGCATCGTGGAAACACTGGAAAAGGAGATACTTATTATTTAATTCGGATTATTAAAAGGCATTTTGAGACACGAAGCTGATTAAAAAGTATGTACCACTAATCACATGATGTTTTTTAAATACAAAAAGGAAAACGTGTGAATTAAAAAAGTTCATTGTTTGAATACAAATTGATTACCATAATTAATACAACTAAGATGACAACTAATCAAGGAAAATATCTTATAAGTGGTTATTAAGTTCTTTAAGAAAATATAATCTTCAGTCCAGATGTAACAGTCTTTTTTAAAATAAGGGAAAATATCTTATAAGTGGTTATTAAGTTTTTTTAAGAAAATATAATATTCAATCCAGTTGTAACAATCTTTTTTAACCATAAAAAACTATCAAGTGTACTGAGAAGAAAATGTTACTAAATTATAATCGAATTTCATAATTGTCTGCATTATATGATTTTAACAGTTATGATAAGTTTTATAGTTAGTTGAATAATATTAAAGTGTGAGCGATTATATAGTTATATAAAAATGTAAGTGACTTTATTCGAACACGACTGAAATTTAACTATTATTTAGTGTATCAGTGACCTAGGTGCCTTCACAAATATCACTTCCATCTAACCACGCCACTACCTCCACGAACCAACATCTTCTCTCTCCTACCACGGGAACCATACAACTTTCATCACTCACATCCACGACATTCCTCTCAAGACCGTGGTGCTTCTTGTTGTCGCTCTGATTATTACACGTCACACAGTCTGTAAAAAGGTGTAACACGTGACATAAAGAGGTCCATTCATTTGGTTTTTCTATTTTTCTTAACTAATATGACTTTCTTTCTATCCCTATATATATATACATATATATATATATATGAAAATGACAAAAATATATTATATAAATGTAAAGTGACCAAATTCCTTTGACCTAACTGATAATTTTAGACAGAGGTAGGGTGTTGGATGAAAATGGTAAAAATCTAAAAACCTCAAGGACCAGATGAGAAAAAAACTATTTGCATTAAAGTGGCATTTTCAGAGACTCAAATGACAATTCATCCATCTTTTTTTAATCATATAAAAGTAGCTCATCAACTTTTTAAGTTGTGTGCTTTTTGATTCAAAAGGCTAAACAGTACCCGAGTTTCGACATTTCCTTCCACTTTTAAATTGATATGCGCACTTTGATCTCCACCCCAACTTCTTCTTTTCCTCAAGCTTCACTTTTGGTTAATTCATTGTTCGAATGTCCCCGCTTGATTTTTATTACCCAAGAAAGGAGCATGTTAGAAGTTATTTGTTGTAATTTAGAAGTTTGTAAGATTTGTCGTAAAAAATAAAGAGAATAACTTATCAAGATTGAGCTACAATCACCAAAAGTTGTACGCACGTCTAACTAGCTCCAATGGGTGAGGATAACTGGTGTTACTTGCAAGTGACGATCCTGACCCATTTATTCGTCTCTTTTTTACCATCGATCCTAACCAATTTTTTTATTTTTTACATTTTTCAATCCATTTAGACCCCTTGCAAGTAACATTAAGTCCAGAATAGCTCAAACATTTTTATTTAAAGTCCAAAATAACGCAAACTTGAGTTATGGGCAAAACAGTTGCTAAGAGTGGTGTTCCCCGATACACAATAATATGGTAAATTCTATTGTAAAACTTAGTTTAAAGCCATATGGATCCCAGAATTAGTAAAAAAAAAAGTCACTACGAATATAACTGCTTCAGTCGTTTTTGCAAAATTGAAGCATAGAACCCTCTTGTGCGAAGAAACAAGACGAAGGAAAAAAGAACCCCGAGAACGGAAACCCCGACAAATATAAAATACGAAAGCATAAAGCAATGAAGCCCATGGCACGACCCCCCTGTTGCTTGTGCTTCCTTGTCGTAGATTTTGCCAATCACTTGCACAGAAAATATATATATGAACCAATAGGGTTAGCTGCACCAATAGAGTTGAAAATAGTCCCCATATGTTTCACCCCAAATATCTCTAAAGTGATTGTAGGCATTAAAGACCATTGTGATCCGAAGCAAACACCCACAATGACTGAACCAATGTACAAATTCCCACTTAAAGCAATGATCAAAAAGCCTATGACCATAGTTAGTTGTGTAAGGCTGAATAATAACGGCCTCCCTACGCGATATCTATGTATGAATAAATCAGACACAAATCCACCAACAAACCGACCAAGAAAGTTCCATATATTCCATAAAGAAACTATGGTGTTGATCTCAAGCGTAGAGTAATCAAGCGACTCGCCTATTTGCGTTATGTTGTTGATTGTCGCCAACGCTGACCCTGATGTGCAAACCATGGCAAGAAACAACAACCAATAGTTGATTGTGCCCATTGCCTGTAGCAAATTCATTTCCACCTCTTGATCCTCTATAGTCGTGATCAGTGGAGCCGTGGCAGGAGATGGTGGCCGTTGTTCCTTCCTTTGAGCTGTGAGGGCTACTTGAAGAGGTGATAATGCCATAATCACAAGAATAGTTGTTGTGAGAATGTGAGCCCATGGTGGAAGTGTGAAGATGTTTTGAAAGATGAGTATGATCATCAGATATGTGGCAATAATAAGTGCTATCAAAGAGAAGCGATTCAAATGAGGTTTGGCATGGCTTGTGTTTGATGGGTTTATGTGAATGAGAGACATGACTGCGAGAGACACAAGTGTTGGATATATAGCAAGCATGAGTAAGTAGGCGGTTGGTTTGTTGTCAAATAGTGTGTAGTAGATTTGAATTAGTATTGCTCCGCTTAGCCCAAAGAAACCCTGTGATTTCAAAAAACAAACCGATGATAGTTAAAATAACTCAATCATACATGTCACAACATCTTTATCCGCATCTAATCTAAATTCTAATAAAGAATCCCGATTAATGTCACGCGACATTTCTTCTTCATGTTTAAAATTTTACTTATATTTTATTTTTTTCTAATAACTAATACAAGTATATCACTAATACTTATCTGTATATTTTAATATAAATAATTATTATTATAATTCACGTGTCCGGTTTTTATTGATGTAACCTTTTGTTTAATTACTAGCATTTGTTTTTGTATATGACTTTGTTAGTTCTAAATTGTTACTAAAATAGTTTGTGCAGTGGTTAGTGCGATATATATATATGTACCAATTAGATACAGGTTCGAATCACACAAAACTTCTCTTCTACTACTCTCATACTTTTTTTATTTCCAGTTGTACTTGTTTTACTGTTTTATTTTTATTTTGACTTTATTTGATTTCTTTAAATGTTTTTTCTTTCACATGTTTTGTTTCTTTTCTTTTGGCTTTTTTATTTGTTTTTAAACCTAACTAACTTTAGTAATCTTTTCGTTCTTATAAAGCCTGGAAGCCTTGGAATACATGTGTACTTTGCCTGCATTCACATTGAACACTCCATCTCCGTCTATGTATTTAAATGAAGAGTTAAGTACCATTTTCGTCTCTGTACTTTGTTCACCTTTGTCATTTCAGTCCAATTTTTAAAAATGCGCCAATTTTCTCCCTGACATACTAGAAACATCCACTTCAGTCCAAAAATTAAAACGCAGTTAAGTCAGACATGTTTAATAAAGGGTAATTGTGTCCTTTCATATTTCTTTTATTTTCACCTTATTTTATGAAAGGACAAAAATACCTTTCATTAGATGTGTCTAACTTAACTGGGTTTTAATTTTTAGACTGACGTGGCACGTTGCAGTATGTCGGGGATGAAACTGGTGCATTTTTTAAAATTGGATTAAAATGACAAAAATAAACATATCATTGAGACGAAAATGGTAGTTAACTCTTAAATGAAAAAGTATATTTTTCTCTAAATTTTGTTAATTTCTAAAAATCCTCTCACATTAACTTATTTTATTATATTTTCTCTTTCCTAGACACTCATAAAAAAATATAGAAAGTTTAATATAACCCTCTAAATATACAGGTGTAGTTTATTCTTTAAAAATTTTTCTCTACTATAAAGGTTCCGATGTAGTGACTTTTTTGTTGTTTTTTCTACATTTTCCTCTATATTATATAGAATGTCCATATATAGAGACTTCAATATGAATTCTCTTACACGTTGATGCTTTCTCATCATTATTTTTCTGTCTATCTCTCCTATTAAATAATTAATTAAATTATAATATTTACGTCTCTCTCATATTATATTATATTCCAATACAATTACCAACTTGAGGTTTGTACCTTTAGATCTAAAGTCGCGCCTGTTGAAGTATTTAATTATATTTATATAAATGAGAACATAAAATACAAAGTATCGCGGTGGTAGCAAAGCATTAATTTGTTAAAAGCGGCGCCAGTTCAAGTAAAAGTCACACTATATCTTTTTCAATTCTTCCCCTTTTATCATTCCTTCACACATTAAATGCAGTTTCCTTTCTCAGATCTCGACTTTTTTCCATTCCTCTTCTTTTACGTAGTAACTACGGCATCAAATAAATCTTATGCAATGATTCAATCTCACCAAAGCCCTTTCTTAATACCCTCAATTTCCATTCATTAATACACAACAACCCACCAACGACAATGGTAAACTCTCAAATTCCATTCAGTTGCTTCAGTCATATGATTCTTGCAAATTTTAAATTCTGTTTTCCAATAATAATAGATTCAGTCATATTATTCTTCCATATTTCAAATTCTATTTAACATTACAATTGATAAAATCCTGTCGAAACAACTATAAGCAAGAAACTTGAAGCGCTACAAACAAATTGAATTCTATTTCTAAAAAGGAATCGAATACGTGAGTGTAAAAAAAAGGTTTTATTTTAATTTAGAAATTCGGATGTGTTGCTCTTGATTCTTTAAATTCACGCATCACCTTCAGCCATGAATCGTCGCAAAAAACCGTCATGCAACTGTAGTAACCCTCCGAATAGGCACATACCCAACATGTATATACTAATTCCCATGTAGATTTTACAACGCCTACTTGATTTGTATCCTAACCATGCCACTTTTTATTTAGAAGAAGTGTCTGTTTGAATGAAAGCAATCTATAGTATAGGATAAAGCGTTCTATATTTGTTTTTGTGCAGACAAGTGATAAGATGATCGGAGATTTTTAGTCACGGTAGGGCTAAATAGGGTATGAAACAGTGGTGAATGATGGGAACGGTGGTTCGAGGAGACGTGTGGGTCTGTTTATTAACTGTAAAGTCACGACGGTCTTTGAATGTTTTAGTCGGTGCCTTTACGATCAAGTTTTACCGCCGTTCAAAATATGTCAGTCGGATCCTCCTTTGTTCTCTGTCCTCTCCTCCGTCAACCGTCGCAATGGTTTGACCACCATGAGAAAGAGTTAAGAAACCCTTCAAAAAGAATTACCATGTTAAACCAAACTGTACTCTAAACAAATTCGAGAAGAAGATACGGAAAAGATCGGATTCGGTTGTGGCGTTGGATCAATGGTCGCTATGCTTTTTGGTTGTGGGATGATTGTTGTTTCTGTTGTTGCTGGGGATGGCACAGGCGCCATTGATACCGATTATTATTTTGGTTCCGGTGTTCTTGGTGGCCGTTTTTATCTTTCTCCCCATTGCATCCAACCCAAATCATTGATTATCTCGAATGTATCTCGGATATATGATATGAGTATCGTATGTTAGTACTAATTTTATATATATTGAATTATATTTGGATTATTTCTTTTTTTTTTTTGTTGATTCAAATTCTGATTTAGTAAGCAAACAAAAAATTTAAACAAAATAAAGTTTTCTTACGATGGGTTTTATGAACAATCTGTTCAAGCATTTTAAATTTCTGGTCTGATTGTTCTGGGCATGCCGGGTGAGTTAACTTATGTGGTAGTTTTCATTTATATTTGTATTTTTACATTCTCTACAAACAGTTTATGGTTATTAATTCAAGCCCCAAGTATTATAAACACCTTTACTTCATGCCCATGTTAATCTCCATTTTTTAACTAATCATTGTAGATCCATATATGTGGATGCGTTTTCTTTTGTTCATGTAATGAAAAATTAAAACAAGTGGTGTTTTTGATTAACGCTAATAATATTATTAGATTTTGTACAAAACAGTTTTGGTCCATCAAGAAATATAAAGTTGTTTGTAATTTGTTTCATAGCCAAATCAATTACCAATTTGTCCTATAGTGATCATGCTCGAAATTAACAATCAAATGGCATTTGATGGTGTATAATCAACGTCCCGCGGTAACGCGCGGGTTAACGTCAACTCGTTAAATAACAATATTAAATCATAATTTTCCCGTTTCTCTCTTATTAATTTAATATTTCTTGATTCAACTATTTCATTTATTATTCCGTTTATTAATAACTAGTTAATTTAATTTGATATTGATCCGACTTCGTGTAATATATATGTTTTAACCTAATAATAAATAAATAAAACAAAGTAAAATGTTATAATAAGTAAATAGTATATCAAAATTCATTTTTAAAGACATGTGTTGACGACCGTATGTATTAACTGATTAAATTACTTTTTAGTCGACATGTGTAATATACAAATTTTATTCAAACCGTGTAATACACAGGTTTTTTAAACTATAGTTTTTTATTATTTAATATATAAAATTATATTTATCCAACTCGTCTCGTGTAATAGATTGAATTCTAATAGTAAGAAAATAAATAAACGAATTTGTCTTTAGGGTTATGGGCCTAGTTATTTAATTAAGAAAATATTGTTTAAGAAGTATTATTATCTCTTTATATACTTCTTGTTTTAATTTAAAAAAATATATTCTTTTGAATCTTATTACGGTTTCTAGTAACTAGGGTTGTTGATACTCTGCGTTTGGTGACGCAAAGCGTTTGGTTGTGCATAAATGTTTTATAGTTCGTTTGATAGTTACAGGTGTAAGTGTAAACTGTTCCAAACTTTTACTACTTTACAAAAATGTTATTTTATATAAACTTTTACTAAATTAAGATATCAATATTGTTTTGGTTTGTTACGGTATACACTTAGTGCAACACCACTAAGTTACTAAAAATAAGAAAAGGAAAAATTAAGGTAAATAACAATGGTAGGTTCGAATCTTACATGCCACCAACATTTTCTTTCTGTCAAAAAAACACAAACAATATAGATTTCATTCGTTAAGAAAAATGGACGCAATGGGAATTTGATTGGTATTGGTATACCGTCATATGCTATAACAAGGAAAAGAAAAAAAATAAAGAGCGGTTCAGTAGAAAAATAAACTAAAAAAACAGTGAATTGTAAAACTATTTATTTAGTTTAGTTAGTTAAATTATACAAAAGAATATCTAAAATAAAATATAATAAAAATAAAAAGGTGATATTGATGTACTTGAAAATTCATATATTTTTATCTGAAGTATCTTTTATTTTTATTAATTTATGAATTGGTACTTCATTGATTATTTATGAAGTTGTAGTGTTCGGTGAGAGTTTGGAAAGTTGTGGGTTGGAATTCGAGATCAAAATAGAAGTTGGGAGAAAAAGATAGAATAATAAAAAATCTACTAACTCCAGCTCTAGGAGGATCGTTTAGATAGCTCAACACGATCCTCCTACAACCCCCTTTTACTTCAGCCAGCTCTAGGAGGACTGTGTAGGCACTTCAACACGATTCGTGCTTACCAAGTTTTAAATTCGAATCCTATGAAATATTTTTATGCTAACGTGTCATTCTTCACCGCCTTAGTATAGGAGAACATGTTTAGGCATACCAACACGGTCCTCCTGCAGCCTCATTTCTCTTAAGCCAGCTCTAGGATGACCATTTAGACAGTCCAACATGATTCTTTATAGGGCTCGTAACAACAATGCCTATTTAACCCATTTTAGGTGTTTTGCATCAAAAAGATGCTGGTTTGGGGATGCTTCTGGTGACGTTTTGGAACATTTTTTAAGAGCTTTTCATGGATCCGGCTTGATTATTGAAGACCAGTGATTATAGGTTGGTTATCAACTTTGATTTTCGGTTTTCACAAGTTTCTAGACTCGTTTATGTTAGATTTGTCTAGATTTGATCTTGTGATGTATTTTGGAACCATTATTAGCTTGATCTGCTATGATTGTCTAGATTAGGATGAATAATGAGACTTGTTGATTGATTATGAGATTTTGGATCTTATTTTCGTAACTCTTAATGTAAAATCGAATCCTTTTGGGTTTTTGTTGCAACATGTAACCATGATTATGTGTTACATATATTTTTTTTATCCACATGTGATCTCGGTTTACTGAATTTGTGTTTTTAGACTATAAATTCCATGTTATTATCTTTAGCTTCGTGTTGCTGATTTGATAAGTTGACTAGTAGAGTTGACTCATGATCTAGAAAAAGCATGTTTGGCTTAACTCGGTTTAGTGCCTACATTGAGACTGAGAGAAGATAGGTTGTGGGTTGTTAGGGTTCTTGGTTTATAGGTTAGAAATTACACGAGTGTGAATTCCTTCCCTACATCCTTTTTATCTGCTTTCCATAACATTTAACCTTAGGACTAGATCGGCCTTTAATACCATTAGATCTTTTGAGATTAGTGAGACTGGGAGGATATCTTATCTTTGGGCACATAAACAATCATTGCATGGTGAAGCCGAGAGGTGATCCATTCTTTACGCAGTGAGCTTCACACGACTCTTAGGTTTGGCTTAGTTGTTCTAGTGAGACTGAGTGTAGATCTAGGATACATTTGTGATTCTTGAGTTAGTTGTATATTTAGATCCCAGTGGCCTTTCAAGTATCAATTTTCCTATCACAGCTAGCTTTCTCATTAAGATTTCTGATCTATACACTTATTACCTCCTTATTTGATTTCTCTTCGTGTAGTTGTTATGAGCCTACTTCTTTCCTTGACCATTCTGATTACTTGTTTACTGCTTTTCTTTAGTTTTTAGTTTAGTAGAAAATCATGCTTATTAACTTAGACTAGCACTCGACAGAGATTTAGTACCGAGAGATGCATATCAGTGTCTCGGTCTTATTGACTTTATTACACTACGACCAGTAACTTGTGTTGTATGGTTTAGTTTGGTGATTCCATTTTTTAAAACCCGATTGCGTGAGATATATATACACACCACCCCACATAAGATATGTAAGTAAATATGTAGATCTAAGTAATATAAAGAGCAATTAATTTTAATGAATTAACCAAGTAGCGTTAAATGAGGGAACAAAAGGGTAAAAACATGTATTGTGTGAGTCTCGAGACCATGGATTAGGAGAAAACAAGTTGACCACCAAAGCAACACATTATTTTGTTTACCAAGTGTGTTCAAATTATATTTATCCGGAAATAAAATCGTTAAAAGCAAAATAAATAAATAAACTTAGTGGGTGAAAACGACTCATTAGCAAACCTTAGGTGGTGCATATTACTATAATGACACTACTAAACTCAATGTAAAAACTAAATATAAATGAGTTTTAACATACAAAATAACCTATCGTGAAAGTGAAGAAATGTTTTTTTTTGAATTTGTTTTCACATCTACTTAAAATAAAGTTTAATTGCAAAATTAAAAAAATCGTGATTTTACAATAGTAGAATAATTATTGTAAAGTCATAATAATTACTCTACAATTTTGTAGAGTAATTATTTTTACTTTACAAAATTACATAATTACCCTACTTGTGTAAAATCATAATTTTTTTTATTATAAGACTAAAAACGTGCTTATAAGATGAGACAAAATTCAAAAAAAATAAAAATAAATAAATAAAAATCTCTATTCACTTCTCACGTTAAGGGATTTTTATTGTTAAAAGACGATTCGTACAAATACCTTAACCTCTCAAACTTTCTATCATAATATCTAGATAATATTATTTAAAAAAAATGCTTGAATAACATTTTGGACCAAAGCCCAAATTTCTCATATTCAACTATTCAAGCAGGGAAGTTGAAATTTTGATATATTAGTTGGAAAGTTGGACATAAATTACACTCCTAGAAAAAAGATACGTATAATTTATTATATTAATTTAATTTAAAAAAATAAAAAAATAATTTATTAAGGTAAATGATTTTAGTTAGCACATGTTAAGATTAAATGCAACGATAGTCAAACAATTATATTATTGGATTGGTTTATTCTAATAAATAAAGATATCTAAAAGATCACAGATATCTAAACGAAAGATTCTAATAATATACTAATAGATATTTACTATAGTTATTTTAACTTAACTACGATTAAAGGAAGATTATATAATTATAAAACAGTGATCGGAATTAACAAAGATTCCGGCCGAAACAATCATAACATTAAAAGAATGAGTTACCTTCATAATGTCAACGCTAGTTCCACTATAATCTGGGAAGTTACGAACAGCAACAACAATATCCGTAGTGCTGAAGAAAGTCTGAGCATGTGCAGCCATGAACATGAAGAGGCACATGAGCAGCACGTGGGGCCGCTCAATCACTCCGGTCACAGACAACCTATAAACAAGTAACCGGTAAAGAACTGAACCGCTCCGGCCAAGTAGACCGCCCAAAGTCCAGACCCGAAACGAGATGATGAGGTTACTGAACTGTAGAGTAGACCGGCTAAAACTCCGATGTTAGAGCCGATGTCCTTGAAGACGGATACGGTGTCTAGAGTGGATTGATCATAACCTTGACTAGATTTGAGGGTGGCGGAGTATATACCGAAGGTGCTGGAGGCGCCGCAGCTGCACTCGATCCATATGCTTGCGACCGTCGTTAACCACTTGTTGTTTACCATTAGGCCGTCTGGTATACTGCTACCGTGGGAGCCATACAAGGGAGTGGTGGTCAGGAGGGTGTCTGCGTGATGTGATGGAAATCACTCGTGTGGTTGTAAGAACACCAGGCCTTGTCTATGTTATACCAAATAATAATTGGATTTGGAGGTTACTTTTATCAATAATTGTTTCAAATGATGGCTATAACAGATGGTCAATTTATTAAATAGTAATTTATTTTTATTCTATGATGATACATAGTCGAAATTAATATTATGGCATACGCATCTTTAAACTCGTTCGGTTCCTAATCCGTACTGGTACATAAAAACGGTGAAAAATTGGTATCGGTATTTACTGATGTTTTACACGGAAATACTAATATCGTATCGATATCGAAAACGGAGAAAATAAGTGTGGTGTCGATACTAAATATTGGATACGTTTCAATACCGGTAATAAATACTCATCCCTATTCATATATACCTACAATTTGAAAGGTGATTTACAATAACTTCACTTTATACTGGTTATGTGGACAGCCACTCGGATTCTACAATAACTTCACTTTATATTAGTCATAGTGGACGGCCACATGATTGCCTTTTATTTTAATTTTCATGTGTAAGATTATATATGAACTAGTGAGAATGCCCTCGCACTGCCGTATGTACTCATGTTTTTTTTGCGTAAACGGTGTTTGTATTATTGGGAAAGTGAATATGGATCTATTACACATTTAAGTTTAGATGTAAAACCCCTCAAAACTATATAGTTTTGGGTAAAATCAACTAAAATTAAATTAAATTTGTTTTAGCAACTCGATAATATCATCTTCTCCTCCGCCATTGTTGCTGGTCTATGTTCAGTGGCGAATCAAGCTCTATTTTGTGGGTTCATATGAACCATTTGGTTTGGAAAAAAGTAAAAAAAAAATAGTGAAAACCTTGTATAATTTGAAAAAAATAATAATGAAAATATACAAATGAACCCACTAAAAAATTTTCTTAGATCCGCCACCGTCTCTATGTTAGTCTTTTACTTTTATCTCTTTAAAACTTTTCTACAATGTGTATAAAAAGGGAAAACTCAATCTTTTCTTTAGTCACAAGGATATTTAAATACAGTATATTTGACCTTCTAGAAACTATAGAAACAACCTAAATAGGAGTATTACGTGTGAGAATTATTTAAAATAAGATACAAATAATTTATTTGTTAATATTTATAAGTTGACCTCCTTTCCTTCCCTCCCGTATTTCTTTTTTTCATTCTGCCTTTGCTACAAGCATTACCTGTTCACCTGCCTCACCAAATTAAACTCATTTTCTTCCTAATTAATTAACTATATTTTTGGATGAACTTTTGGCTTGTGTTTCATTCGGACGGTTGTTGGAGTGAAGCTTGAGCCGAAGTTGAGCGACCTCACCGAAAGAGTAATGCCAGTGAGTTTGTGGTGGTGACGACCCTTTGGTTGTTCTTTTTGCCAGTGATTGAGAGTGATGCCGTGTGAGAGTGAATAAGTATTTTAACTTTGTCTCTCTTTGTGAAAGCTATAATTAAATCGTATCGGAGGTGATCTTGGTAAAACGTCGTTATTATCCTTAATTGCACAAATAGGAAATATATATATCGAAATTGATGAGGAGTAAAATGTTTTAACAAACTTAAATAAAGATTTAACTAAATTCAACCAAAACTATGTAGTTTTGAGGGTTTCACTTCTAACATTAGATGTGTAATAGTCTCATATTCACTTTCCTTCCCTCTCCTCCTCTCCCTCTCTCTCTCTCTCTCTATAATATATATATATATATATATATATATATATATAAACGGGATTAGTAAAAAAACGATTGAAAGTGTGAAAACGGTGAGAACAGATCCTCACCGAACACGTGGCAGAGGTCGCTAAATGATATGTGGGGTACGATTATCATTGTTCAAGTTCGCGTAACAGATGACGTTATAATTCATTTTCAAACAAAAGTCCATCAGATATCGTGTGTTGTTATTTATTCTTGTTTTATTGGCGTTTTATTTTCAAAGCAATATTTTTGAAAAATGTTATGTCCTTCAACCTAGAATTAATATTCGGCGTTTTCATTATTCAGAACTTATCAATGGCGTTTTACACCTTGTTACGCATATCTGAATTATGACGTTTTCATTAAAATGTTTTTAGGTTTAACGCTGAATCCGTTATTCTAACTGGTTATTATTCAACCAATGATTTGTTCATTATAGCATTTTCACCTTCTTCCGTCTCAGCAATCACTTCATTTTGTACATCTGTCAAGTTGAATAAATCTCTTATATCTTCTGAAGGGAAATTTCTTAGCATTAATGGCGTTGCTAAATTCATTACATTTCATTAATAATTCAAAACATTACAAAAAAGGCGAAATCAAACTAAACTAATAGTCTTCTGTAATGGTATTACATCAGAGATGTACCTATCGCTTTGGTCATCACTTTCTTCAGACTTATCATCATTATCTATTTTATTGGCGGATAACTCCAAACCTCGTTTAGCCTTTCTCGCATCCTATATTTAAATATCATCACAACCTTGGATGTTGTATAGTTCGAAGGTGCTAAATTATAGATTTGTTCAAGAAGGTGTAGTTTTTTAGATCTTTTTAATTTTTTTTTACAGTTTAATTAGATTTTTTAAAATTTTTATTTTGTTTTGATTTTTTTGTTTTTTACAATTATTTCGATTTTATTAGATTTTTTTTGATTTTTTAGATATTTTTGATTTTTTAGTTTTTTTTTAATTTTTTACAATTTTTTTGATTTTTTTAGATCTCTTTTGATTATTTTTATTTTTAAATTTTTCATTATTTTTAAACGAAGAACAACGTGAGAGTAATACTGCGGCGATTGGTGAAGTCACAGTTGTGAATAGATATCTACGAGCAGTAATTAGTATAGTGATTTTATTTAATACCATAGTGACGCATTTGGGTTTTATCTTATATCAATCTTGATCTACTCTTTTTTATCCACGAATTCATAACCCATCCTAAACTAGTGATTAATTTTGTTTGGTCCATCTTAATCCATCTTAAAATTTATAATACCTATATTAACCCAAAATAAAATGGACGGGCTAAGCCAGTTCTAATTGTACATATGTAGATGTTCATTGCAAGTGTGCATTTCTATAACATTAGTGACAAACATATTTTTCCGTATATGCTTATACACAATTTTTATTGAATCAGAACCTTCCACATGATGCCTATAAGATTATAACTTGATGGGATTTTGAGCCAAATCCAGATTACTACAGGTTCATAATGGTACGCTGTTCCAATTCGTTTTTCCAGTCGATCACAGTAGGTTCTGTGATTTGGATCGTTTATCAGGGCGACTTTCTACAATGGAATACGCCACTGGTACGTCTGAAAATAGGTATAGAGGCAGTATTATAGGAAAGTTTGTTATTTGTGGAATGAATCGTCAATTTTTATCATTAAATGCCAAAATTCTGTATAAACCTACCATTAAATGCCAATTTTTATCACTAATTTATGTTTATGTTTTCTCTTTGCTAATTTGAATAATATGTTTTGATCATTTGGATTTATGAATTAGTAATTTTTGCTTTAGTTTGTGTATGCCGAACTGAACACCAAACCGAATCGTACCGAAATGAACCTACCCTTCGAACCGAATCGCCCCAACTAGCAAATCGCGAACCTGAATCGTGTACCTGAACCGGAGCGTACCGCGACTTAGGTGACTATGGACTTGACACACCAGACGTTATAACTTAATTTGACTGTAATTTTTCTATAACCTTTGATTCCTTTTTTAGTATTTGCATGATATGTTAGTTTATTATGATAACATGATCTCACTTTAACTAATTTACAAGGGGGAGGAGCATGACAACGGGAATGCAGCTGGACCCGGGGGATCCAATCGACCCTGAGATGGATGGCATTTTTGACAACTTACTCAGGGTATGAAAATAGTCGAATTGTTTAAAACCCAAAGAAACCAAACACCCCTTTTTGGAGTATTTCCGATCTGTGAATGAATTTTCTGGTATCTTTTGCAGTCCAGTAATTGCATCACAGCTGCTGCTTGTGGATGAAGTGATCCGTGTAGGTTGTAGCATGCGAAAACCAAGTTGAATTGTTTGTTGTTGGCATCTATAACATGGTCCCAAAAGATTTTGTTTGAAGCCGGGCAATTTTGTGAACAAAGATGGTTGAGGGTCGGTGAAGTTGGTTTCAGGATCATGTATGGATTTGGAATATATTCATGTGAACTCATGCATAATTCACGAAGTAAGGTAGTGATTCATCAGGTAGTAGTAATATATATATATATATATATATATATATATATTGGAGAGTTCAAATGAGAATAAATTTTGTAAGAATAAAAAAGAACCAACAGGAATATTTCAATTTACTTCATTAAATTTTTTGTATTTAATGTCATTGTAAGGGTATATTGGTAAACTTTCATAGATTATTAAATTGTAGTCTTCCTCTTTAATAACTAACCAAATTAAATTTGTAACTTATTTTCAAAATATATATTTTTTTAAAAATATATATTTTTCAAAAAAAAAATTAATTTAGAGTGTAGAATAAAATACGAGTTGTGTAAAAAAAAATTACGAATTGTGTAGTATAAATTCTGGAATGTGTAAGATAAATTTCAGAATGTGTAGGATAACTTTTGATTTTTGTAGGTAAAAGTTTTTAGTATGAATGATGATAGTCTTTATGACTAATTAATTAGTCAAATAAACAATAAATAAGATGAGAGAAAAACTATTTAATATTTTACATTTGTATCCTTTGTTCTTTTTCTTCTCAATTAAAATTTTTTCTCAAATGAACCCCCTATATATAGGGGAAGGTTATCTTGAGAACGCTAAATATTGCGAGAACCGTGATGACAAATGAGAAAACCAATCAAAACCATTTTTTAATACAATCATCACTTTAATTAAAATACAGCATCAAAAAAAGAAATTACAACATCAAATAATTCATTTCTCCTGTCACACCCCGACCCGCTGCGGAAAAGGTGACCGGGGCATGATTGGGTTATCATCAAAGCTCATGACATTTATTATACGATTCATATTCATTAATACAATTTAATAGGAACTTTACAACCTTAAATACATCATGACCTAACATCAATCTAAGCTTCTTTGTTTTCTTCTAAGGCATTTCCTATGTTTTCCTTGCTTCATCCTGTTCACCTGTATCATGTGTAAAAGGGTTTTTGGATCAACAAAAAGTTGACGAGTGAATCCTATGGAAAACATTTGAACAAGTTTATTTAATTGATTATCAAATGAGTGCACAACCACACATGAGTAAAAATAGATATAAACTTATTCAACAATCATTAGATATTAAATAAAGCACACATGAACAATAATGGAACGTTTAGAGGCACGCGTTGCTCTACTCGTCTCTCACGAGGAACTGATGGGCCTAATGAATGAATTGCATAAACATGATAATATGAAAGACATAACTACAAACAATATAAACTCAATGATACACACATGAACAATAATGGATTGGTTTTGAGGCACGCGTTGTTCAACTCGTCTCCCACAAGGAACTGATGGGCTTAATGAATGAATTTCATATAATTTGACAAAATGAAATAAGTAATCACAACAATATAAACAATCTAAGTTTAGATCACGATATGGTATGGCACAAGTTTAAATAAACGAGTTAATTATTTTGTGACACATGACACACCCAAAACGTGTAATTAAAAAGGGGGAGTTGTAAGATTCACTCACAGTGGGTGCGTTCGGTTGATGTTGTTGAATGCACGCGAAGTGGTTTTAACCACTAGTGAAATTAACCTAGATAAATAGCATTATGGTTCGGTAAGTAAACGGATTTTATTGATCCATTTTAGTAGGATTGTTGGGTGTATTTTTGTGAGTTTAAGGCTATTTTCTAACCTTAAAAATGTTATTTTTAAGTATTTTTAATTGATTTTTAATTAAAATAAATAAATAAAAATAATAAAAAATTTGACTTTTTTTGACCGTTGACCATTGACCGTTGACTGTTGACTTTGACCGGTTCGTATGCGAGTATATGTGCGCTGAGTGAGGCTCGAACCCGAGACCTCCCGTACGCGTGCACGCAGCTCTACCAACTGAGCTACGTGTCTAACCCGAAATACTTCTGTTTTAAATTATATTTATATATTAATTAGATTAATCGAAAATCATTTATTTTAAAAATGATTTAACTGAATCGGACCTGTGCGCTCCACAGGTCTCGAACCCGGGACCTGTGGGTTGAGTTAACACACAGTCCACCGCTGGACTGTGTGTTTAACATGTTATATAAACCGATTTTTATTATACTTAAATACAACCTAAGTATTTTCATTACTGACTTAATTAAAAAGGTAGATAATTGTCCGAGTCGGTGCAGTAGACCGGACTCGAACTCGTGACGTGTGATTTAAACATACACACAGTCCACCGCTGGACTGTGTGTCTATCTTGGTTATTATTCCGATTATTATTATACTTAACATATATATGAAATGAATCCGGTTCAGTTAACAAAAAAGACATTTTTATTAAGGCAGCGTGTGTGGGAAGATTCGAACTCGAGACGTTAGTGTGTTTATTGTGCACACAGTCCACCGCTGGACTGTGTGTCTAACCCGAGTAATAACTTGATTTTAATTATACTTATATGTTACAGGACTTGTCTTCTTCGTCGATTTTAACCAGAATCGGAAGTCCGACTGGTTCAATGTTTTAATCGGTTCCTTTAGCGTTTTTTTTTAGTTAATTACAAGTGAGATATGAGTGAAAAGAAAAAGAAATTAGGCGAAGGGTATACCGACTGGATTCCTCTGTTTTCTGGCAGAACTCCGGCGACAGTATCAGGTTCCGGCGTCGTGTGTCTTGCAGCAATGAGTCTTCAGAAAGGTTGAAAAGGATGTGGGTGACTTTGGTATAAGCTCAGGGGGTTTAGTAAGGATTATAAGTGGAGGGTTCGGTTTTCCGGCGAGATACAGAAGTTTTCCGGCGAGTGAGTTTTCGCCGAGAAAGGGTGCGGTTTTGAGCGAAAGAGTTTGCAGAGGTTCGAGGGGGTATTTATAAGGCAAGTCGTCAATGAATTTGGTCCGATTTCCGACTTGATTCGTCGGTTAGAAAATCTCCGGCGGTTATAACTTGTGTCGCGAGTTCAGGCGTCGGTTATAACCGATGATGAGTTAAAGTTTACGTTATAACTGAAAAGGTCGTAAATTCTTGGCGAGATCGTCGGGATTTCCGACGACTGTATTTGGGCGCCGGTTTTGAATTCGGAAAGTCATGTTATGAATTAAATGATTCTAACATTTAACAAGAAACATCAGTGGCGCAGTGGTTTAAGTGTTAAGTGTTAAGTCTGTGTTGACCGGCTGACTGACCCGGGTTCGAAACCCGGCAATGCCAAAACGTTTTTATTTTCTGATTTTTAACAGTTTTTCAAAAACAAAATATATATTCCAATATAATAATTGATTATGTATCGTTTAAAATTATTTTGGGCATTAAATTCGCAACGAAATTTTTAACTGATTGTTCGGTTAATAAACGGAGCGGGTTTGGTAAAATCCGTTTTTTGACGGATGTTACATCTCCTCTTAAAACTCTTATTAGAGTTTTTACACATGTGTAAATATAACAAATTTACACATGTGTAAATGGCAAACTTACACATGTGTAAATTTTCTTTATTTCCGAATTCACGTAAATTTAAATGTGTAAATTAAATTTCTAGAATTGTATTCGAATAATAATGACACGTGTAAAAAGAAATTTTGAATTTCACTTGTTTTTACCAAGTTCTAGTGGTTTTTTCATTCGTTATCACGGTTTTCGCGATATTTACCGTTCTCATTTAAACCCTTCCCTATATGTATATATATATATATATATATATATATATATATGTGTATGTATGTATGCATGTATTTGTTGGATTAATCTATTTTGAAAGTACTGCAAATTAATTTTTATGCTGTTTCTTTCTAATCATCCCATTCTTTTTATATGCTCTTATCAAATTATTAGGTTATGGCAGAATCTGGGAGCTGTGGAAGTAGGGAACAACCATCACTTTCTATATATGTTTCATTTGAAGGACCTCTTAATCAATTTTTTGAAACATTCTCCTAAACTATCTAGTTACGCAGTCTCACTATAAAGGTTAGATTAACAAACCATTTTTCTCATTATTTTTTATTTTAAACTAGTATCAAGTACCCCGCATTGTGGCGGGACGTAAAACCGTGACAAATTGCACCAATGTTGTACCACCGCCAACGACCACCAACACTGAAGTTGCGGCGTGTTAATGCGAAGAATTAGACCGAAACGTAAAACACAGAACATAATAACTAAGTCGATTTAGGACCTGCGTGTTGCGACGAAACTGTCAAACGGGAAAATGGACGACGTAAAAACGTTGAACCACACACGCACGTTGCGCCATGTTAACTTGCAAAATTTAGAACAAAGTGTAAAACAAAACGTAAAAACGTTGAGCCATACACACACGTTGCGCCGTGTTCACTCACAATTTAGAACAAAACATAAAACCAAAGATTTGCGAAAATGAAAAGTATAGGGTCAATGTTAAAAGTAAAAGTTTCATGAGGTTAAATTGGAAAAGATAATAATTTTTGGGTTAAAAGTTATAAACCAAGTAGTTTGGGTTAGAAGTGTAATATCAAAAGTTTTTTTTTGAAACACTCCCTACACATAGGATATAACATCTTTATGCATCAACATATTGATAATTTATAGTATGTAAATTATCATCTCACTTATTTAGTAAGTTACTCTATTTTGAAAGAAAGAACGGATAGTTTGTTTAGTAGTTAACGTCCAGTCAGTTTGTAAGTTTATATGGTTGAATATTTTTGTTAAGGTTGATTGTTATCAATATCGGAAACCCCGTATATTTAATTGAGCCATTGATGAAACTGTGATTTAGAACCTTCAAACATATAAAGAAAACAAATGTAGGGAAGATCTTGAGCTTGGTAAGTTGACCTTTGACAGACTTTGCTTCACTAATTTACTAGAATGTTAAAATAAACTTTTACTAGTAGGCGGCATTATGACATTAAACAACCCGTCCACTAGACGGGTATAGATATAGTTATATAAGCCAGATATGAAAGTTAAAGATTTCAATAACATAGAAAGTGAAAAATAGCATTGTGATGAAGTTTGACTATTCCAACTTCGATAATTCAACAAACAAAATACATCCATGACCCACCATTTAAAATACCTCACTTTAAATATAAATACCTCTTACACACGTTACTTATAAATTGAATACATCTTGTCTCGTTATAGAACTCTAAACAGAAACGTAAACCCATACTTACATACTCCAAAATTAGTAAAAGAAAACTATTATTTCACTACGCGTGTAGTTGCTTCAATCGTCTTTGCAAAATTGAAGCATAAAACCCTCTTGCGCGAAGAAACAAGATGAAGGAAAAAAGAACCCCGAAAGCACAAACCCCAGCAAATATAAGATACGAAAGCATAAAGCAATGAAGCCCGTGGCACAACCCCCTGTTGCTTGTGCTTCCTTATCATATATTTTGCCAATCACTTGCACAGAAGATATGTTTCACTTCAAATATTTCCGCACTGATAGGAGGCATGAGAGACCATTATGATCCATAGCAAACACCCACAATTACTAAACCTATGTACAAATTCCCACTTAAACCAATGATTAAATAACCGTGACCATCATTAATTGTGTAAGGCAAATAAAGAACGGCCGCCCTTCACATTTAAATGAGTAAATGCGAATATACATCATTACAAATTTTCGAGTTTATTAGAACTTTATTAACAATAACATTTTGACAAGTCTTTACTGATTAGTTTCATAGCCTTGAAACCAAATGCGGAAGCTAAACCTTGATCGTGTTCGGTTCTCCATCGGCCTTAATCGTCGTCTGGAAGTGCTTGCGATTACCCTGAACAGGAAATTTGCAATTATTAGCACTATAGCAAACTTCCGAATGGCAAAACATAATCAACTTGACAAAGAAATCAAATCAGAAAAATATAAAATTTTAGGTGGCGTCGGCGACGGCATATAGCCTCGTCGGCGACGACCCATGAATAACGACGACGGGTCAAGACTGCCGTAGACAGTCATTTAAGTCGTCGGATCAATTATGTAGCGTCGGCGACGGCCAATCAAGGCGCCGGCGACGCTGCCTTCTGCAGCGAATATGCTGTTGTGTTGTTATATTAGTTCGTTCGACCCGTTTCAAATCCCGCGCTTCCAAACATGACCTGGGGCTTATGGAAAACATTTTTCGCATACTAAATTTTCTGTTTTCATTAATCGGTTTCTTATGGTAAGTTACGGCTGGCCATCGTAGCTTAAGATGAGCTAACGCAAAGATTTTCGTTTTTGCCGTTTTTATTGTGAAACTTTCATAACTTATTAATTCTATATCCGTTTCTCATGAAACTTGTTTCTAAATATCCGTTGAATATTTTCTTACATATTTAACCCGAAATCCTTGACTCGGATTCTTATTTCATATAACTTATGCATTTATCCCCGTTTATGCTCCTATTTTCCGATTTTGCTCTTTAACCCCATTTAAACCAAACTATACATTTACGCATCCATTTCGGTATGCATTATTACCCGTATAGTTTCCTTAGCGAAATACATCGCTTTATTCAATTAAACTTTCATTCATTTATTATTTTGACCCGTTTGGTTGTTTTAGCGTAATCCAACGCTTATTTCAACCAACCTTCTATCTTATCATTTCTACACTAGGATATCTATCTAATTCCCACCACAACATTATTTGTGGTGGATTTATTATAAAAATTTCATTTTTATCCAACATCCACCCGTTGGTTCGACAGTTTACGGAAAAGATCATTTAAAGGGCATTAAACCAAAAGGTTTATGCTTTTTCTCCTTTACGATACCGCAAAGGTCTATTATATTATAAAACTTAGTTTTAAACTAATATTAGAGTCGTTTATTTATTTTCATCACTCGATGGCATTTTGGTCAACTTAGTCTCTTCTTTTACGACGAAGGACTTACCTTAACATGTTTCGACCAAAATGAACATTTAACCATTATCTATGTAAAATCATTATGTTCTCAAGAACATAACGTTTACGGATTAGATTATTGGATTTGCCTTACCTTAGGAAGTCCATTATTCATTTATGACCTATTTAACTCTTATCGTACCTTTAAGTCCTTGATGAGAGTTTTGACCCGTTACACGTACCTGGCTCGGCTCATACCATGATTCGTTGAAATATCATGCTCTGTTCTTTCTAAGAACACAAAAATTTAACAAGCGATATTAGTCATCATTGTCATACGGTGATACTATCACCATTTGACCCATTCGGTATAAATAACCGTTTGTCATTATGAGATGACACTTATTTGTCATCTCGCCTATTTAACCCATTTCGTTTATACAGTATGATCATATTGCTTAAAAATCATTTCTTATTTCACTTGACCCATTATGACTTACGCCATATGGTATCTTTTTCGAAACCCCTTATTTATTCGTCATCACATGACTAATTTACCGTTTTACCCTTTTACGATAAATCATGGTTTAATACCATATTCACTCGTTCCAACCTGTATCTATCCTTATTGGAACTTTATATTTCGAAATCTTGTCCCGAATACCCAAAACATTTATTTACTACATAAGTAATTCTACTATTTTAAAGATGTAAGTTTTACTTACCTCGAAATCCAATTATGCTCTTTTCGCGTACTTGATTCGTTTGATCCGCTTCTTCCAAAGCTCTCCACCTAGCTTGTCAAGCGTCAAATTACCATTTATCATTCGCAAGATGGTTATGTTAGTCATCATTTAACAGACTATTCCATCTTACGGGTTTTACATCAAATTTATCATTCGATCCTATTACGGGTCAGTTGACTTTTAAAAGTCAACTGCCTATTTACACATACAAACTCATGAATAAGTTTAACAACTATTTAGGCATTTCGTTAATTACCCGGTAAGCGCTATTCTTAGGACACCATTATAGCTACGTTTCCCAAACCAAGTTCATGTCGTTTCTTTCACTTAAACAAATTCAAGCGATTGTTAACATCAAGTTAACTTAGCTTTTGATTAACAAATGTTAATTTATCCATTAGCTAGGTTTTCATCTTTATGTAATAACCCATTTCATCATATTATTAGACATTCATTCGAATACCTAATATAATCCAATTTTTTACGCACAAATTAGTAAACAACATGATCTCAAACACCTATTAACATTGACATAGCTTAATTTCATCATGTCGTGCGAAAACCCATTTCAAGTTATGTATGAACATTTATTCGAACCTCTAATTTGTTCAATTATATTATACATACATACAAGTATGATGATCATGAACACTTATATATCATCAATTTCATCATATAATAAAATCCTACTTCATAATCTAGTAGTTAATCACTAACAAGTAATCTTACACCTAATTGTGCATAATTTCTTTAAGTTTAACGAAATCAAGCATACACATACACTTAATATCATCTTTGGATCATCATCCAACAATCTAATTGCAAGTATTCTACTTGTCTCAAATTATAACTTTCATCAATCAAGGTTTTGAGACATACCTCATGATCCCCTTGTTTAGGTGATCGTTTATATGCGTTCATGCATTGATTTGAAGTTAGAATTGACCTTCAATTTGTTGATTCTTGATTGAACTAGGGTTTCCCCTTGTTCTTCTCCTGATCATCGACATATACACACACTTAGTATGTGTGTTATGTGTTAATTTTGTGTTTTGATAAAACAAGTTTCCTTTCTTGGCAGCCTTGATCCCTCAAGTTTAGTTTTGATTAACAATGAGACTACAACTCATTGTTTGGTTACTTATATGCATGTTTTTAACTCTGTTTATTCGTTCCTATTTATTTTTGTTTACGAATTTATTTTTACCACTAACGGTTTTTTACCCACTTTTAAATATTAACGTGGTTTGATCACTAAACCCGTTTTGGAGTGTTACAGGAAATCCCATAATTCAGGAATAAAAACCACTTGAAAAATATTATAGAGCATCAATGGGTAGCAAAAGTCTAACACATTGACAAAGTACAAAAAGATAGGTGATTATTAAATATTTATTATGGTGGTTTAAATATAAAACGATATAATAACCACATGGAATATGATAAATTAATAAAACTTGTGATAAAATAATATTTGATCATAAAATATTGAAAATCCATACGTTTGAACATCATAGGGTTTAGTATACTTTCGTGTGTCAGTTACTTAATTATGGTCCACCCGCAATTACCGAGCTTTCGCATGGTCTGCATACGTTTACCCATTGACGTACGACTTAACCCAAAGGAAATCGTGAATAATAAATGACTCGAGTTGGGGTGACGTAAAATGATGTGTTTAGATAGCATCCATAGGGTTGGTACCCGGTACGTACTAGTACCGAACCGGTACCGAATTTACTGAACCGGGTACATTTTCGGTACCGATTTTTGACATTTTTGGTACTGGTATTTACCGGTTTTTCCCTCAAATATCGGTATTGAACCGGGTATATTCGGTACCGGTACCAGTACCCACTTTTGGGGATTTCGGTTCCGGTCTGGTACCGATCGATATCGAGCTCATCCCTAAGCATCCATGAACTAACATGGATACGTTTGACGTATCAAAGTGTTGTTAGTTCACGTGACGTTTGGTATGACATGCTTTGGTCTAAAGGTTATTGTACTCTTATCGTTAGTCCCAGTAGGCAAAGTATCTATTAATTTGATTTATACGAATGACAGCCTAGACAGAACGTCCCGACTACCGGTACTAACCCTTTCAGTATCACGTGAACTCACTTTGACGAGAATGAAATCTCAATTGAAATTTGAAACTCAAAACGAAATAAAATCAAACCTAAGAATAATTAAAATGCATTAAAGAAAATAAATTGATTAAAAACTTTAGATATACAGGAATAGGAAAGATATAATATTAGAATATTTAATATTCATCTATAATATAAGGTGTGCGCAAATGTGACAAGGAAAAAAGAAATAATAAACTATGGATTAATAATAAGACACATATTAACATGTAAGACATATATTACATAGCATAAAACAATTAAAAGTGCTCACATGCATATGTATGTGACATTATAAAATTTAAATACTTTAAATATTTTTAAGCAAAGACAAATAAACAATTAAGCACATAAGGTGGGTATCTAATCAACTATAATCTAATTCTAAAGGTCTAATAACCTAAACCTAATTCTCTATAGTCATTGGCTCTAGGATTATTGTTCGTAGCTCATGACAACTAATATTAATTTAATATCTAATACATTATCAAATATAATTGTCACATTTTCAATAGAAATCTCAAATAAATCATACAATATTCAATTTTTATCAACATTGAATACACTATTTTAAGTGGTTTCTGTGACCTAATGTCCTAATCAAGCTAATAAGGTTGAAAAACTAAGTAGAAAAATAAAATTGGAAGCTAATTACATTGAAATTGAATATAATATTGATTACATATTTAAGACGATGCGTAGTGGTCGAGTCTCATGAAGCCCCCTTTAATTATATAATATATGTATAGTGGATGAAGCCTTATGAAGCCCCTTTCAATTATATGTATGTATGTGAGAAACCAAACACGTCACCTGCTATATATATCACGCCCCATAGTGGATGAGCCTCATAAAGTCCGGGAGATGGTGTTCCAAATGCTATAGCCCAAGATGGAGCCCCATAACAAATCACTACACAGCCTTAAGTCATACATTCGGCATGAAAGGAGTTTCTTGGTTCTTGTATTTCTTTCAATTGGCAGCTTAGCATATTTTAGTTGGGTTTTAGCAACATTCATTCATTATATATAATATTAAAGTAAATTATTATATATTATTATTATTATTATTATTATTATTATTATTATTCTTCTTCTTATTATTATTATTATTATTATTATATCTATTTATTTTTATTATTATATTATTATACTGCGTCTTTATTTTATTTTGTTATTTAGTGTAATTCACTTGTACTCCATTTATTTAATTATTGCATATTTTTCTTTTACTTTGTCCAAATTACTTTTATACCCCTGAACATCAATAAAGTTATTATACAACTCCTAAACCGATCGGATTCCGATTGTTTTCTTTTCCGTTTTACCTTTATTTACCTTTGTATTTATTGCAATGTTTTACTTTTTCTTATTTTTTTATCTTCAAAACCGAGTAACGACAAAAATAGCATAACACATTTAAATATTATTTTATTATGGTGTGTGATACGTTCTGAATTTCAACCGCGTCCCTGCACCACGCACAGGTGACTACTACTCTACTTATATTAATTAACGGGAGGCCTAGCAAGGTACTAGGCCGACTAATCTCCGAAAGGTTACAAAAAAACAGCAAGCTACAACTTAGAAATAAAACTATTTAATTTTATTATAACTAGTTTTGGTTGGATCTTCTTTATTGGGCTTTTTAATTCGGATAACAACTAGTTTTGGTTGGATCTTCTTTATTGGGCTTTTTTATTCGGATAACACATGGGCTAATTGTATTATAGTTATTTTAAATGGGCTTTTTGCTCAAACGAGGCAAACTTTTAGCAGATCAACGACATGCACTTGAATCCTATGCAAGACCTCTTTCTAACTACCCATGCTACTGCTTCAACCATCTTCGCAAAATCGAACCAGAAAATCCCATTGTTCGAAGAAACAACATGAAGGAAACAAAAAGACCAAAACTACAAATCCCAACAAATAAAGAATACAAAAGCATGAAACAAGGACCCTCGTGGCACAAGCCACAATCCGCCTCTTGTTTGTGCTTCCCAGGGTCGGTTATGAGGATTTAAGTGCCCTGAACCACCTGGAAAAAAAGGCCCTTACTACCTAACAAATTATATAAACTATTTTTAAAACCACAGTTAATGTTAACGCAATAAACAAAGATATTAGAATAACATACCATAATAGCTAACTGATGATTTATGAAGTTCTATTTGCATTATTAATAGCAAATTGATTGATATATTTCTTAATGGTGTTTCCTTACCTTTTTAATTAGTTTCATTTATCTAATATATTGGTATTTTCATTTTGAATGACATTTTAATGTATAGTAGTATTTTTAAATCAAAATTAATAGGTGTATCAAATTCAATTTTATGCAATTCCACAATTTGAAGCTTTGTATATTTCTGATTGTTATATACAAAAGAGTTTTTATTATTATAAATTTTAGGTTAGTAATTTAGGAAATTAATTCACCATTTAACAAACCAATGCTTACCAACACAAAATTAATAAAAAAAACATCGTTCAACAACCCAATGCTTAACATCGTTAGTGCTAGTGGTGGCTACGGGTATTTAAGTTCCACCTCCGGTGGGCCCGGGTGAGTTTTTCTCTCCAGGTCTCAGGTTCGAGTCTTGGGTGATAGGGGTTTCTCATTTGGGGGGGGGGGGTTAAAATTGGGGACCTATTGTGCGAGGAGGCTCACTAGCGCGCGGTTAAGACAACGTATTGTAGACCTCCCGACATTCACGAATAACTCACACCTTTCAAAAAACAACCTAATGCTTACCAAAATTAAATTGATAAAATGAGTTAACTGTTATTTTCGTCCTTATTGGTTTGTCCAGTTATTCCACTCCAGACCAAATTTTAAATTTGTCTATTTTCGTCCTTGACATTCTTGAAACATGCCAGTTCTATCCAAAAAAACTTTGAAATTTGGCTTGGAGTAGCATAGTTTGGACAAAGCATAAGGATGAAAATGGCAGATAATTCTATCAATAATGGATGGAACTAGCATGTTGTAAGAATGTCAGGATGTAAGTGGTACAAACTTGAAATTTGGTTTGACTTAGCCTGATAGAGCAAACCACATGTATGAAAATGACAGTTAACTCTAATAAAATAGATAATAGCCAAGTGAAGGGAACGGGAATCGAACCTGACCCTCTTGGATAAGAAAACAGTGCAGGAACCACCAAACCAAACTACATTTTTGTTAAAACTTTTGTCACAACCGTCGATCCTACCCTGGATGAGAGTCGTGAACAATTCAAGTGGTACGGGGTTTATTAAAACTTTTGCAGCGGAAATTTCATCAGGATGTGTGTCTGGAAAAAATATAAGAGTTTCAAGCACCAAAATTTTATTTTATAACTTGTGGGATAAAACTCATATTTAAATAAAAGGTTTTCGTAGGGATAAACCTTTAATTACAAAACACAGTTATTTATACAGGTGACATAACCACTTATTTATGCATTTTTGTGCCTCATAGCACTTTCCCTTCCTTTTTACAGTAAATCACCTGAAACACGTTTAAAAACATTTGATCAGCAGGAAATACTGGTAAGTACATTAATTTTTATAAAATGACACATTCTTATAGTTACATTATTAAGAGTTTTAACATTGTTTCTTACAACTACCATTGGTATTTGTCACTCGATAGGTTCTGTGACTATGGTCATATTACTATTGGCCCGTTATGTCCAATTAGCAACGCTTTTCAAGTATTGTATACAAACCCCACATACTGACAATAGTTTTTCACGTTAGAATACAAAGACTTAATATCTGTAAATGTAATGTAAAACTGGAAAAACATTTAGGGTTTTGGAAAACACGATGTAAAGAAAAGTGAATGTCTTACTATGTAGTAAGAAAAAGGCTAATGTCTTACCTTACAAAAATTAGGGCTTGATTGTTAAAGCCTCCTGGTCCTATTTCCTCATTACCTAGATTGTAACACGTATTAGTGTAAAACCAAATCAAACTTAACGATAATCACGACATCAAAACCACAACGTGGAGTTACGAAGGCCCACCTTTACAGCGGAGCTTTGGCCGTTTACGTTTCTATGAATGAGATGTATCGTTTGGCAATTTATGGTTTAATACACAAACATACAGAACAGAAGTTTAGGCACGATATTTAGGAAGCGAAATTGAGCAAATGAATTCATCCTATGACTACCCCTTATATAATTAAAAATTGAGCTCGTCACGCGTCGGAAGAGATGAGGGGAGTCCCTCCGTGACATGCGAGGGCCTAAGCTAGGGCTTAGGTCAGCCCCGTCACCACTATAGGGTTGCTAGGTGCCGTATGGGTCTGAAACGTGTGCATGTCGACTCATTACTTTGTCGCGCGTCGTAGGAGGTGAAGGAAATTCCTCAGCGACACGCGGGGGTATGCCTTGTTTGGTTTTCTTTGTTTTTCGTGTCGTGTCTCATCACGAGCGTTCGGGGTTTCAATTATGATTTATTCGGAAATTTTATGAGGGTTGTTACATCCCTCCCACCTTGTTTTCAATCTCATCCTCGTGATTTTCTAGAATAAGTAAGGGTATTTCCGTTTCATCTCCGATTACAATTCTCAAGTATATTCCGGTCCACGTTTTGAATCCCACTTTACTTTGACCAGAAATAATCTTTTGTGCTTGAGGTTTTTGACATTCCTATCTTCGATCTGTAAGGGTTTCTCAACGAACTTTCATTTTTCATTTACCTCTATATCTTGTAGAGGTACAATTAAGGATTCATCAACTAAACATTTCCTTAAGTTGCATACACGAAATACATCATGTATACTAGTCATTTCTTCTGGTTCCTTTAACTGATAAGGTGCTGGTCCAATTTGTTTAATGCTTTCAAATGGTCCAACAAATCTTGGACTTAATTTTCCTTTCTTTCCGAATCGAACTATTCCTTTTGATGGAGAACTTTTAATAATACCTTATCCCCGACTTGAAATTCTAACGGTTTACGTCGATGATCTGCGTAACTCTTTTGACAATTCGACAACTAGCGTACGACATGGCGACTGATGCGTGGGATGAATACTTAAGGATGTCGGACAAAACTTGTCGTGTAATTCTTAATAGTTTTCGTGAAGGTATTCATTAATTATTATTATTATTATTATTATTATTATTATTATTATTATTATTATTATTATTATTATGAGTATTGTTATTTATATTATTATTTTTATCATTGTTACTTTATTATTATTATTATTATTATTATTATTATTATTATTCTTATTATTATTATTATTATTATTATTATTATTGTTATAATTTACAGTTTAATAATATACTTTGTTAGATGCTATATTTCACTACAGGAGGCGATATCTGAGGATGCCGATAGTTATCGACGATCCACTTCTATATGAGGCACATCAACGGATACTCGGGATGTTGGGTAGTCTTGATTGCACGCATTGGGAGTGGTCGGCTTGTCTAACCGCTTCGATAGGGCAACACCATCGTAGTGACCACGATGGTTCAACCCTAATATTACAAGCGGCCGCGTCTCAAGATTATGGATTTGGCATGCGTACTTTGGCTTGGCCGGTGCAAACAATGATACTGTTGTTTTAAAATCTCCGGGTCTTTTTAACGATGTCATAGATGGTGTTGCACCAAATACTTCATTCTACACAAATGATGTGGAGTGTAAGTATGGGTATTATCTTGTCGATGTTATTTATCCAGAGTGGGCTAAGTTGGTGAAAACTCTTTCGTGTCCAGATGACGACAAACGATTGTATTACAAGAAAAAACATGAGTTGGCAAGAAAACATGTCAGGCGGGCTTTCGGTGTATTAAAAAAGAAATGGTCTATCATTGCCCAACCGTCAAGGATATTTGAAAGAGTAAAATAAGAAACATCATGTATACGTACATAATCTTGCATAACATGATATTGGAGGACTCGGGCATAATCTTTTGTATCGAGTATGTTGAAGGTAACAAACTGGCATACCAACTACTAACCTACGCTCAGAACGAAGATGCCTGAGCGAGGATACATGACAGGGAAACACACCATAACCTTCGAGCTGATCTGACCGATCACCTATGGTTTGATCGTGGACAGAGAGACGATGATGAGTAAAGATTTAGTTTAAAGTTTAAAATTGAAGTATTACTTTTAGGTTTGTATTTTTTTAAGCAACTTTGTATTTTTTTAGGTGTCATTGTAACTTTTTTAATTAAAATTATGTTTCTTATTTTATTTATGTTATTTAAATTACTAATTTTAAATTAATAATGTTTAAATATAATTAAGAAACAAAAATAGGTAATGATGATAGAGCTTTTAAACCATTGCAAGGATGTTAAAGGAAAAGTCTTTCATATGACGTGACAATATAAAGCGTCTAAGAGCCTTATACCACACTATCCAGCCTTATAATTGCTGATATAACATCATGAATTTTAAAGAGCATAATTGTAAAAAAAAAACATAAATTACTGGGAAACTAGAGAATGAAAGACCCTACTTAAAGTGAAAATCGAATTGTATCTTGGAGAGAAAATTGAGAAATTAATAAAACAAATCAAGAGGTAGAGATAAATATTGATAATAATATTAAATAATTGAAAGAGATAAGTCTCCAACATTTAAAAATGATAGTTTGTTAAATTCCTAAAATTATAGCTTTATCCTCTTTCGGAATTAATAAAGATATATATAAATTTATATATATATATATGAAAGGGCTAAAATGAGAACTCTTCGAGTTGTGAGAACTTGAAACTCCTTGAAATTAAAATTTGAATTTTTTTTGCTATTTTTATTTTTTTCTTGATTGTGTGTTCATATATAAGCCAGAAAACTTGTCAAGTTACAACAAAACAGAAGGTAGTCGGGCAACAAGCTGCGCCGTCAATCCTTTCTGAATTGCAAACCCTAACCTTCCAAATACAAACCCTTGCCCCCTTGGGGTTGAACAATTGCTGTAGACGACCCGTTGAACCCTCGTCAAGAAGTGGATAGCTTCTGGCGCTAGGGAGCCAAAAGTATCAAAGGAAAAAGGGACAAAGACATGTTGGTTCTTTGCGCAAGCTTTAGCGTGCTTATCCACTTTCTTTGATTCTGCCTTTTGTAACATCCGTAAAAAACCGGGTTAACCAAACCCGCTTCGTTTATCAACCGAACATCCAGTTAAAAATTTCATTGCGTATTTAATGCTCAAATTAATTTTAAACGGTACATAATTAATAAATATATTAAAATATAAAATTTATAATTGAAAATTTATTAAAAATAACGAAATAAAAATATTATGCTGATGCCGGGTTTCGAACCCGGGTCAGCCGGGTAACCTCAAAGACTTAACACACCAACATTCCACCACTCCGCCACTAGTGTTACTCACATAAAATAAATCTGGAAATCAAACCAAGTCAACAGCGCGCCCAAATCCGCAGACGCCGGAAAATCCGACGATTTCGCCAATTATCGTCGGTTACTTCTGACTTAACGTAAGTATTAACGTCGCCATCGGTTATAACCGATGTCCAGTTCCGCGACATCAGTCGTAACCGCCGGAGAACGGCTGACCAATGAATCGAGACTAGAAACAGACCCAATTCAACTTGATTCTTCCCTATAAATGCACACCCTAGCCTCTGGTAAACTTTTCGCTCAAAATCGCACCGATTCTCGAATCAATTTCACTCGCCGGAATTCTCTGCAAGTCGCCGGAAAACCGAGAGTTTCATCAACACGGTAAATACCTCGACTCTTTCTGTTCCATTCCATTGTTAGACCAGTACTAACATCAATCCATCACCCAGAATCGATCCCAGACGACGTTGCCGGATTTCTGTACTCGCCGGAAAAATCGCTCGAATTTCCGAACTCACGCTGTGTGTCGGTATAATCATCTAAACTTTTTGCTAATCGTTGTTCAGTAATTCATTTCACATTTAATCAATCAAAACTGTTAAACGATCCGAACAGAGGGAGTTCACAAAACAGAGCCGACGATCTTTGCCGGAGTTCTGAAGAAGACAATCTGTTCGGTACATTCTTTCCCCAAACCCTTTCTGTTCAATACCTTTCAATTGCTCATAATATTCGTTAACCAAATTAAACAAGAAACAGTTGGTTTAACCGTTGTCTGTGTTTTGAACGAAGAAGATGAAGTCTATTATGATCATAAGATTAATTAAAATCGGTATTATAAACGGGTTAGACACACAGTCCAGCGGTGGACTGTGTGCAAACAATACGCATACGTCCCGAGTTCGATCCTTGACACACGCACATTCTCTGTAATAAAAATGTTCCTTTTTAAACTGAACCGGATCCACTCGCAGTTAGCTGTTAAGTATAATAAAAACCGGAATATTTACCAAGTTAGACACACAGTCCAGCGGTGGACTGTGTGCCAAACTAAACCACAGGTCCCGGGTTCGAGACCTGTGGAGAACACCGAGTCGATACAATTAAATCATTTTTAAAATAAATGATTTTCGGATTAACTTAAATAGTGTATAAATATAACTAAAAACAGAAATATTTCGGGTTAGACACGTAGCTCAGTTGGTAGAGCTGCGTGCACGCGTACGGGAGGTCACGGGTTCGAGACTCACTCAGTGCAATAATATTCACAACCGAACCGGTCAACGGTCAACAGTTATGGTCAACGGTCAAAAGTCAACGTTTTTTTTATTATTTTTATTTATTTATTTAATTTAAAAATCAATTAAAAATACTTAAAAATAACATTTTTAAAGTTAGAAAATAGCCTTAAACTCACAAAAATATATCCAAAAATCCTACTAAAATTGATTAATAAAATCCGCTTATTTACCGAACCGTTATGTTATTTAGGTTAGTTCCCTTGCCGATTAAATCCGAATTCGTGCGCATTCATCATCAATCCAAGAAACGCAACCACTGTGAGTGAATTCTTACAAATTCCCCTTTTTATTACACGTTTTGGGGTGTATCATGTGTCGCTTAAACTAATTCGTTTATTCAAACTCGTGCTATACCATATTATGATCTAAACTTAGAATGTAAATATTGTTTGTAGTTATGTATTACATATTGTTAAGTTGTATGCAAATTATTTGTTAGGCCCATCAGTTCCTCGTGGGAGACGAGTTGAACAACGCGTGTCTTAAAACTCATTCATTAGGCCCATCAGTTCGTAGAACAACGCGTGCCTCAAAACTAATTCATTAGGCCATCAGTTCCTCGTGGGAGACGAGTTGAACAACGCGTGCCTCAAAACAATTTATTATTGTATGTGTGTGAATTATTTAATATTAAGTGTTTTGTGAATAAATTTACATCTACATTTACTCATATGTGGTTATGCACTTTATTTTATAATCAATTCAATAAACTTGTTTAAATGTTTTTCATAGGATTCACTCGCCAACTTTTTGTTGATCCAAAAACCATTTTTACACATGATACAGGTGAACATGATGAAGCAAGGAAAACATAGGAAATGCCTTAGAAGAAAATAATGAAGTCTAGAAAGATGTATAGAACATGTTGTAATTATGATTGTATGATCTTCTTTAAAATTGTGATAATAAATATGAAACGTTATAATAAATGTCATGAGCTTTGATGAAAACCCAATCATGCTCCGATCACCTTTTTCCGCTGCGGGTCGGGGTGTGACAGATTGGTATCAGAGCTTATGACTATAGGGATATAGGATAGGTTATTAGACCCTTAGAGCCTATACTATAGTTGATTAGATTTTAATTGTTTAGGTGGTTATATGCAAACTCATGATGTTTATCACTTTCATATTTATTACATACACAAATGCATGCAAACACTTCCAATACTATATTTTGTGATACATAATGAATTATACTTACAGTCAAACATACATACATACATACATACATACATATTCATCATACATATTTCAATGCTCACATATTCAAATCATCTTCATACTTCCGTTATTCAAGATTTTGTCGCATTTTTCATTTTTTCAATCTCATCAAAGTGAGTTCTACGATGGGCATGTAGTAACTGCAAGGGTACGAGTACCGGTAGTCGGAACGTCCTGTCTAGGTTGGCATTCGTATAAATCCAATATAACGGACCAGTTTTCCTACCTGGGGACTAACGATGAGAGTACGAAGGACCTATTAGGCCAAAGCATGCCACACCAAACGTCGTTCGAACTAACCCCACTTTGAGGTGTCACCGTGTCCACACCTGGATACATTTCGAATATCATACGTTACATACATATTTCTCGATTTTCTCCGGGTTTTAGTGTACGTAACCAGGCTAACACATGCGAACCATATGAAAAACCCGGTAATCATGGGGGCCCACATGATTACGAAGGTGAAGTATGGCGGCATGCAAGGCCCAATTACGAGCAAAGCCCAAGACATCCTATGGATGTAGTAGATTTATTATTCTATATTTATTTTATGAATGTTCATTCCTAAATACGACACATGACCCCTAAAACGTCCAACTCATACTCTTGAAACGTATTCCTTGTAGATGTCTTCTAGTCTCGCTCGTAGGAATATGAGATCAGGAAAAGCCCGCGAGCGCATGGCTGCCCAAATCGCTCAACAAATGGCTGCCGTAATACCCAACATTGTAGTTCAAGTTCAACAAGCCCTTACCGCTAATTCCGTCAACCCAATCAATCAAGAAGATCAAAATGTTATCAACCCTCCCCCAAATACCACTAAATGCACCTTCAAGCATTTCAAATCCTGCGACCCTCCAAAATACGAAGGGACTGAAGGTGTCACCGCTCTCCTCCATTGGTTTGAAGAAATGGAGAACACTTTTCTAAATTGAGATTGCCCCGATGATCGCAAAGTGCGATATGCTACTGGTCGTTTACTTGGAATAGCACTTACATGGTGGAATACAGAGAAGGCTAAACGAGGTGTTGAAGATGCTATGACTTTGACTTGGGAAGAGTTGAAGGAAATCATGACAAGACGGTTTTGCCCAAGGAGCGAAATCAAGAAATTAGAGGATGAGTTCTATTCGTTGAAACAAAAGGAAGGCGACCACACCACATACAACAAGAGATTCCTCGAGTTAAATCAAATGGTTCCCAACTTGTTCACTCTCCTCTACCGTTTGATCGAGCACTACATTCGAGGTTTTCCTTCAAAAATTCAAGACCCTATAATAAGTACCACACCCGCAACTTTGGAAGCAGCAATGGAGTTAGCTACAGAGCTCACCGAGAACCGCATACGGAATAAAGACTTCAAGGAGGAGAAGAATTCTTACAAATTCCCCTTTTTATTACACGTTTTGGGGTGTATCATGTGTCGCTTAAACTAATTCGTTTATTCAAACTCGTGCTATACCATATTATGATCTAAACTTAGAATGTAAATATTGTTTGTAGTTATGTATTACATATTGTCACGTTGTATGCAAATTATTTGTTAGGCCCATCAGTTCCTCGTGGGAGACGAGTTGAACAACGCGCGCCTTAAAACTCATTCATTAGGTCCATTAGTTCGTAGAACAACGCGTGCCTCAAAACTCATTCATTAGGCCCATCAGTTCCTCGTGGGAGACGAGTTGAACAACGCGTGCCTCAAAACAATCTATTATTTTATGTGTGTGCATTATTTAATATTAAGTGTCTTGTGAATAAGTTTACATCTACATTTACTCATATGTGGTTATGCACTTTATTTTATAATCAATTCAATAAACTTGTTTAAATGTTTTTCATAGGATTCACTCGCCAACTTTTTGTTGATCCAAAAACCATTTTTACACATGATACAGGTGAACAGTATGAAGCAAGGAAAACATAGGAAATTGCTTAGAAGAAAATAATAAAGTCTAGAAAGATGTATAGAACATGTTGTAATTATGATTGTATGATCTTCTTTAAAATTGTGATAATAAATATGAAACGTTATAATAAATGTCATGAGCTTTGATGAAAACCCAATCATGCCCCAATCACCTTTTTCCGCTGTGGGTCGGGGTGTGACACCTTTCTTGCCGCTTGTCCAGCTACAAACCCGTTTCCCTTAAACCAACCAAAGGGAAACTCCCGTCAGGTCTACACAAGCATGTTTCCCCCCAGACCAGCCAAAGACGAGCAGATCCGCTGGTTGCAGAGTAGATCTCCCTTCCATAGGGTCTGTGTGGAAATTCACAGGGGCCTCTTTCTTAGCCGAAATCCCAGCTCTTCTTAAGATGTCCCACAAAGCATCACGTACCCAGTCGTGCCGATATTTGAACCCAAGGAACTCTTTACTGTGAACTGCATGCTCCCTGTATTTATCCATACAAGCTTTACGACATATCAGGCAAGTTTCATCTTCCGGGTACATAGGATCATCAACCGGTATTTGAGAATGGCTCTATATTGTATACGACTTCTTATATAAGTGTAAAACAAATTTACACCGTCGTAACGTTCTCAAACTAGTGACATCATCAGTTTGTAGGCAAATTTACATCAGTGTAAATCAAATTGCATGTCGGCTCGTCAATTTTTTTAATTTTTTCGCAGATGTCTTAGTTATATGTTAATTATCGTTTTAAAAAAATTTAGTTGTAAAACTCACACGGTTCTCATCCGAAATGAATCCTGTGTGTATATATATATATTTAGCAAAATTAATATAATTAACTATTATATATTAATTTTCATTTTTTAATTTGGAAAGTTATTATAATTAATATAATAACTTTATAAAGTTTTATGATCATTTGTTAAACCCTTAATATCAAAATTATTAAATTGGTTTAACAGGTTCTAATACTTTAGGGTTTAAATTGTCAAAAATCCAAAAATTATGAATTTAATATACAAGCTTGTTTTAATTTAATTAATTAAATTAAATTTTCGAATTGTCTAGAGGATCTCAGTTCGAGATTGTGAGATTTCAAATACACGTGATTAGAATTTTATATTTACAAGTATTGCATGAGAAACGTTGCATGAAATAAATAGCTTATCATAAAATAAATACATACTTATTAATGAATCGAACCACATGTACAAAAATGATTATTGATGAAATACCCAAAACTTATGATTGTTACACTGGCAGCCAGGTCCAACTGTGTTAAGGAGATTAACAATGGTCTCCATCTATCATATCTTTGCTGTATTAAGATCATTTAAATTGAAAGCCTTAAATTTTCATTTAGAGATTTAGTTTGTATCACAGAAGTCTGTTCTTGTCATTACAAGTGTATCATTTTTTTTTAAAAAGTTTGGAACTAAATTTGCGCAACTTGTATGATGATGTTTGAGTGTTCCAACTTCGATAATTCAACAAACAAAATACATCCATGACCCACCATTTAAAATACTTCACTTCAAATATAAATACCTCTTACACATGTTACTTATAAATTGAATACATCTTGTCTCGTTATAGAACTCTAAACAGAAACGTAAACCCATACTTACATACTCCAAAATTAGTAAAAAAAAAACTAATATTTCACTACACATATGTAGTTGCTTCAATCGTTTTACAAAATTGAAGCATAAAACCCTCTTGTGCGAAGAAACAAGATGAAGAAAAAAAGAACCCCGAAAGCACAAACCCCAGCAAATATAAGATATGAAAGCATAAAGCAATGAAGCCCGTGGCACAACCCCCTTGTTGCTTGTGCTTCCTTATCATATATTTTGCCAATCACTTGCATAGAAAATATATATGAACCAATAGGATTAGCTGCACCAATAGTGTAGAAAATAGTCCCCATATGTTTCACCCCAAATATATCCGAAGTGATTGCAGGCATCAGAGACCATTGTGATCCGTAGCAAATACCGGCGATCACTAAACCAATGTACAAATTCCCACGTAAACCAATGGTCAAATAGCCTGCTACGATAGCTATTTGTGTAAGGCAGATAAATAACGGTCTCCCCCAGCCGTATCTATGAAGGAACCAATCAGAGACATATCCACCCCCAAACCGACCAAGAAAGTTCCATATGCTCCATAGAGAAACCATCGCGTTGATCTCAACTGTTGCATAGTCAAGAGACTCGCCTATTTGCGTTATGTTGTTGATTGTTGCTAAAGCTGACCCCACTATACAAACCACGGCTAGAAACAACAACCAGAAGTTCATTGTGCCCATTGCTTGTAGCAAATTCATTTCTACCTCTTCAGCATCAGAAGTCATGATCAATGGAGCCATGTCTGGGGAGTCTGGTCTTTGTTCGTTTCTTTGCGCTGTGAGGGCTACTTGAAGAGGCGATAATGTCATATCAAAAGAATAGTTGTTTTAAAAATATGAGCCCATGTTGGGAATGTAAAGATGTTCCGAAAGATTATTATAATCATTAGATACGCGGCGATAATGAGTGCTATCAACGAAAAGCGATTTAAATGAGGTTTATCATTGCTCATGTTTGAAGGGTTTGCGTGAACGAGAGACATGACTGTGAGAGTTACGAGTGTTGGAAACACAGCAAGCATGAGTAAGTAGGTGGTTGGTTTGAATCAATATTGCTCCACTCAGTCCCATAAAACCCTGCGAGTTTATGAACAAATTATTCACTGTATTAACAACACATCAAGTGCACATCGTTGGAAACCAATTTCAAACTAACAAAATATAATATTTATAAGTTAAATTGTATGGGTTAAGATATTGTACAAATCTTAACATACATATAACATTTATTAGTAAAATTGTATAGGTTAAGATATTATACAAATGAGTATTAACATACAAAAAACCCTTAACGTAACAATTGATGGAGGGATTTTTTTTAATTTTCCCCTACTTATTAAGCATGTTTTTAGTCCCAGAATCAAAAAGAAAAATCACTATTTTACACTAGTCAAGTAATTATGTAATTTTGTAGAGTAATAATTACTCTACAACCGTAAAATCACGGATTTAAAAAAAATGAAATTAAACATCATTCTTAAATAGTAGGGAAAAACATTTCTCCTTCACTTTTACGTTAAGAGTATTTTGTATATTAAGACTCATTTGTATTTGATGTTTACAGAAAATTGTATTATACTTGTATAGTTGTATTATATTTAAGATAACTATATTACGATATTTTATTTCTATTTTGATTATATTAAAATGTTATCACATATCAATGTTAAACGTGAGACACAATTAGGGAATCAAAATATCTTTTTGGGTTTATTCATATATAAGAAATGACTTGAAATGTATCAGACTATCAATTGAGATACTCTAATCCATATCTAGTAAAAACAACACTGGAAAACGTGATTATGCAACACTGAAAGAATTACCTTCATAATACCAATGCTAGTTCCACTGTTGTAATCTGGAAAGTTACGCACGGCAACAATGACATTAGCGGTGTTGAAGAAAGTCTGAGCGTGTGCCGCCATGAACATGAAGAGGCACATGAGCCACACCTGGAAGATGAGGTTACCGCGCTGTAGAGTAGACCGGCTAAAACTCCTATATTAGCGTCGATGTCCTAAAGGCGAATCCAATGTCTAGAGTGGATTGATCATAACCCTGACTGGATATGAGGGCGGCAGAGTATATTCCGAAGGTGTACGTGGCGCCCGCGATGCATTGTATCCATATGCTAGCCTCGGTAGCTAACCACTTGTTGTGTTCCATTGTTAAACGGAGTATATTTGGTTTTAGAGGCTAGTTTTAGTGTTTCAAATGAAGGCCTATATAGACAAGGGCAGGGGGCTTGGTACTATATTTATTTCATAGTGTTCATATTAAGGAATTAACAAATGATCAATCAGAAGTTTTACAATTTACCGGATGGCGACGCCCAAATATGGCGTCGGTGACGCCACCTGCTGCAGCAGTTTTGCTGCTGTGTTGTTTGAATTGTCCGTTCGACCCGTTTCAAGTTCCGTACATTAAAACATGACTCGGGACTTGCAGAAACACGTCCGTAAAATATTATTTCATGTTTTCATTACTTTACGAGTGCTTATGCTATCTATTCTATATTCGTAAATCTAATACTTTGACCCGTTTGCACATTTGAGCAACGAACTTGATATATCTCATTAATTTTACAAAATTGTTAATTATATAAATGTAACCCATTCTTCGGGATAACGAACTTATGAATTACGCATTCGTTACTCAGTTTACGCTTATTTTTTCAGTTTTACCTATGACCGGGTTAAACCAAAATAGCCATTCAAGCATCCATTCCGGTATGCATTAAAACTTCATTTTGACCCGTTCGGTTGCCTTAACAAAATCCATCGCTTTTATTCAACCAAACCTCTATTTATTATGTCATTTTGACCCGTTTGGTTGCCTTAGCAAAATCCATCGCTTTTATTCAAACAAACCTTTATCTATCTTAGTATTTTTTGACCTGTTTGGTTGCCTTAGCGAAATCCATCGCTTTTATTCAAGCAAACCTTTATTTATTATGTCATTTTGACCCGTTTGGTTGCCTTAGCGAAATCAATCTCTTTTCTTCAACCAAACCTTTATTTATCTTATCATTTTGACCCGTTTAGTTACCTTAACGAAATCCATCTCTTTTATTCAACCAAACCTTTATTTATTATATCATTTTCTCATCAGCCGATTAATTCGTGCGAAATCCATCGCATATGAATAAACTATATTCCATAAATGTTGCAATCGATAATCAACATACGTTTACGCAAGATAAACAAGAAAATTCTATGATGTATAAAGCCACGTACCTTAAAGCTTTCCTTTCAAGCGCGCATCCGTCCCGGCTTGACCACTTGACGCTTCACTCAATTTTCCTATAGAGTTCAATCAGATATATTGGATAGAACTCATAATACAATATAGGACACACGTCTTTGTCAAAATCTCATTTACTTGATTCTTTTGTACTTCTCAATTATTCATGATCATTTAAACATTAGATAAAACACCTTGTGGGCACGATTTACATACTATCTTTATCAAGCCTATGATTTGTCTAATAGCCATATATCATTATCCTTTCAAACCTCTGTCTAGTATGTATAATTAACATCTAAACTTAACATTATAACATCAATACTACAATTTCACTATCTCAATTACTCATCAAAGTCCATATTAACATGCCATTTCAACAAACTTACCTCATTGCATTCATAATTCATACAATCACTTGGGGCTTTGTCATGCAAGAGCAAAACCCACTTCTTTATGTAGAGCATAATAATCTCTACTCAAATTTCATAAATTCATCATCTATTTTCAGTTAGGATTATGATCCTACACTTAATTTACACCTCTCATATGTCATAACATCAAGTAAGTGTTTCAAGAACTTCAATTATCCAAAATAAAGTATCACTAAAAACAAAATTACAACTTACCTGATGTAAACAATTATGGATGATCGATATTTTTTATTCAAGCACCAATAAAGGCCCCAATCCACCATCCAATTTGATCACCTCCAAGAACTAGGGTTTAGTTGTTCTTCCTATGTCTGGTCGCACACACACACTTCACACACAAGAGCGTGTTATTTTTTATTTAGTTTTAATAGAGTAACTTTCACCCGCTTTACATATTTAGTCCCTCATGTTTAGTTCATTATCAAGAGGACCACAATTCATGTTTTTTATTTTAATTATTTAACAATCTATCACCAACTAGGTTAAATGTCCCTAGTTATATAAACATATATGATTTAATATTTTTTGGGTGTTACATTTACAAGAAAATGTTTAGGGAAATAGGAATACAACAGAGGATCTCTCTTTTAGATCAAATTATTTTTGTGGTTCTTTTGAAAAATTAATTCGGATACAACTCAAATTGAGAATTAAAACTTTAGTATGTGCGTGTTAAGAGATTTTAAGAGATTCGTATGAATCACAAAGTGCAACCAAGAACAATTCCGAAATTAGGAGATTAAGGTCTGGTAACTGCCATTAGTCAGTTAATCTCTATTTTATTTAAATTGCTTCTTTTTAGAACCATTTTTTTAATCTCAAAAATAAGTGGAAATTTCCAAATAAAATTTCAAATACAAATTTAATCTCGACCTTAGACAGGGGCTTTGTCCTTTGGACCCCGCCAGGGACAGCCGCCCCTTGCACCATGCTCTCAAATATTAAGGGCTCCGCCCGAACACTCAGAGCTATAACCACTCAAACAAGTGTGTACTTCAACACCTTCTAACTTGCTTGATGTATAATATAATTCACTATCACTAAATCAATCCCGATTGATGTATCCGCATTTTACTAAAAAAGAAAAAGAACACAGAATACAATCTTCTCAATCAAACTCGGCTCTCTTTTGTATATCGGTAGCCATCCACATTACTATCATTGATAGAAATAACATATGCTACCTTGAGATACAAATAAATTATATTAGTATCCATATACATGCATGTATATCTACTTATTATACGTACCTTGCTGCATAAAACATTCAATTACGACCTTAACATACATGTCGGATTTTTATGTCATTTTCACTGTTCACTTTTTCAATAACTAGGATAGAATCCCGTGTCTTACGATTACAAGAGGTGAATAAAAAATTATTAAATACTTAGTAATTAATTTATCTCATTATCATTATTGAAAATTTGTTCAATGAAGTTTTAGGTGTATTTATAGAGACGTTTATAAATAATAAACTTTCTATATTTTTTGAGCAACAATTCTTAGATTTTTAGGATGAATTCATGATTTGAATTTCAAACTTTTTAGATATGAGACATACACCTTAACTATATTTTGTTCACTTTATAAATATATCATCGTAATTTATATATTTTTGGTATTTATTGTCCCGATATATTAAGAATTTAATTATTTGTATATATTTTCTTTTAATTTTTTGTTCCTATTTATTAGAACTTTAGTTTGTTATTTAGTTTATATAATATTATATTAAATCTATCTAGTAATTCTTAATCATTTCCCATCAAAATTCTTGATAGTTAAGAGGTACGTGTGACAGATTTCCCATCAAAATTCTTGACAGCTAAGAGGGACATGTGACAATGCAAAATCCTTATTTATCTGATAGTATAAATAAATAAATAAAAAAGGAAGAAGTCTGTTATAGAAAAGAAACAGAAAAAAAGAGTAAAAGACCTTACATAATAGAAGCATATAAAAAGTAGCCAAGCAAATGCTACACAGCTTCAGGTTGTCTACAATACATATACTGATTTATAGGAGTGTATTATGCAATTAAAACCATAAAATTAAATTAAGCTAGAAAGTACTTTAATAGCTATTTTTTATTTTGCTAATCTTTTTGAATAATTGACCATCTTAATTTCAGTTAGATTTTTGTTGATAAAAATTAATTGGAATAGCTATTTTTTATTTTGCTAATCTTTTTGAATAATTGACCATCTTAATTTCAGTTAGATTTTTGTTGATAAAAATTAATTGGAATAGTCGAGCCTTTTGATTTATAATCCGAACCAGAACTGACCACTCAACTTGAACCGGCTCGGGATCCAAACCGGTTCCACCAAAACCAATCCCAAACCGTTTGAAACTATCAATTCCCCACTGGAGCACCCGTCTGATAAAACCGGTTCCGACTATTGCAACCTTGTCGAACATTTTCTAACGGTCATTTGACCGTTTGGGGTTGTTTTTTAGAAAAACAAAAAAAAAAACAAAATAATGCAAAAACGGTTATTTTCTAGAAAAACACAAAAAACAAAATAATGCAAAAACACTCTCGTCTCACAAAGCTTTTGCGATGCCTCACTCACAATCATCCATTGGTGATGTTGATGCAAGTAGTGAAAAACGGGTCTCAAAAGAGTTGTTGCCAAAGTAGTGAAAAAATATTTCCAACCAAACTCAAACTTGACTTTAAAAAATCATGTCTATGAATTGCAAGGCTCTTCAGGTGAAGAATAAACGCTTAGTAGTTAGTAAAAAATGCATTATTAGTATTAAAATGTATTATTATTATTATTATTATTATCATTATTATTATTTTAGTCTTTTCTATTGATTTTCTCATATTTTGTTATGAAAATCTAAAAATTAATAAACGAGATTTTATGTAATTTTTTTGTCCACTACTAAATGCGCAAAAAAACATGAACTGGTTTGGAACTAAAATCAAACCTAAACCAAAATTGGGTCAAAAAACCGACTCTTAAACCGGTTCAAAACCGAACCGAAACCACCCCCAAACCAGTAGCCCACGAGATGGGTTTGAAACTGAACCAAAACCGAAAAAATAAAAACTGATTTAACCATTCTACAGTGTATATTATATAAACCCTTTTAAGCATTTTTACCGGTTTCGGCTTAATGGATCGAAAGTTCATTGTCAGCTTCAAGTGGCTCCTATTAGTTTTTGACTTTCTGTTCCATCCGAGCCCAACGCAAGAGTAATGTAACTTATATAGTTGTAAAAGATAATAGGATGTTCAATTATCTTTAAAAAAATGAATATTTGTATTTATACCTTTTATAACTATTTAATATACTTTCTTTTCTTTTAGGTTAGGGGTGGTTAGAAAATTTTTTAATCAAGATCTGTCACATGAACATGTTTTTTCCATGGACACTATATAAGTAAATATTATTGTAACTAGTTATAGCTGGACTCTCTTTTTTGGACCTTTTTATTTGAACATCACATATTCATAATTTCACATTGGCTTTCGACACACTTCTACTCAAACGACCTAAAGAGTAGTGGTGGATCTAGAAAATTTTGTAGGGGTAACGTTTTATAAAAAAAGAGTAACGAAATCGAAAAAAACGTCAAAGTTTTCCAAAATTTACACTACCGCCGGAGCGGCAAGAGGTAGCGGAGGCTACCCCTTCTATTAAGGTAGGTCCGCCCTGCTAAAGAGCTCACTCGCGTAGACTCGAAAAACTATCCGCTTCAATTTGGGTTGAGTCGAATTTAATCGAGTTCTTCCGTGCAAGTTACTTAACCTTCCTTAATAATCCCATTAAGTTGCAACTAAAATTGATCACAAAAGATCATTAAACAGATTAAGTTCCTTTCTACTTCCATGAACTTTAAAATTTCAAATTTCATTTTATGCATTCATAGAACTCATACATATAATGACATAAATCCAAATATATCATATGCTACAAAACTAATAAAAAAAAATATATATTTCACTCTTTCTTTGATGGAACATGATTCCATTACAAAATAAGGAAGCATATAGAAATATAAGATGCAAATCTAACTTACCCCTGCAACTGCTTCAACCTTCTTTGGAAAATGGAAGCATATAACCCCCTTGTTCGAAGAAACAACACCAAGGAAATAATTATACCAAAACCACAAACCGCGGCAAATATAGAATACGAAAGCCTAAAGCAATGAAGCCCGTGGCACGACCCCCCACTTGCTTGTGCTTTCCTGTCATAAATGTTGCCAATCACTAGCACAGAAAATATATACGAACCCATAGGGTTGGCCGCGGCTATAGTGTTGAAAATAGTCCCCATATGTTTCACCCCAAATATTTCCGAAGTGATTGTAGGCATTAAAGACCATTGTGATCCATAACAAACACCCACAATCACCGATCCAATGTACAAATTCCCACTAAAGCCAATGGTCAAATAGCCCACGACCATCGCTAATTGTGTAAGGGAGATAAACAACGGCCTTCCACCGCCGTATTTGTGTAGGAACAAATCAGACACAAATCCAGCGCCAAACCGACCAAGAAAATTCCATATACTCAATAGAGAAACCATTGTGTTGATCTCAACCGTTGAGTAGTCAAGCGACTCGCCTATTTGAGTTATGTTGTTGATTGTTGCTAACGCTGACCCCATTATACAAACCATGGCTAGAAACAACAACCAAAAGTTGATTGTGCCCATTGCCTGTAGCAAATTCATTTCAACCTCTTGATCCTCTATGGTTGTGATCAATGGGGCCATGATAGGGGATGGCGATTGTCGTTCGCTTGTTTGAGCCGTGAGGGCTACTTGAAGAGGTAACAATGCCATAATCACAAGAATAGTTGTTGTGAGAATGTGAGCCCATGATGGGAATGTGAAGATGTTTTGAAGGATGATTATGATCATTAGATATGTGGCAATTATGAGCGCGATCAACGAGAAGCGATTTAAAGGAGGCTTGTCATTGCTTGTGTTTGAAGGGTTTACGTGAACGAGAGACATGGTAGCAAGACATATTAGTGCTGGAAACACAGCAAGCATGAGTAAGTATGTGGTTGGTTTGTCATCAATCAGTGTGTGGTAGATTTGAATTAGTACTGCTCCACTCAGCCCCACAAAACCCTGTAATTTTAAGAAAAAAATATTAGCAATATGGTTGTGTCCGTAGCCGAAAATAACCGTACCGAATCGAATCCATATATCATTAATTTTTTATTTTTTATAACTCATGTTTTTACGTTGAATATATTTTCATTACACTAAGACTTCAAAACAAACACTTGATATTAGTTTATTACTAAAATCAAGTGAGTAAGGACAGATATATCATTTCTTTCAATCAAGTATTTATTCAAGTTTGTTAGCATATTGATGAACTTTAATTTAGTTTAAATCAACCAGTGTAGTTATTAAATGATTATTCCGTAAATACATAAAGAACTTAATTTTGGATTTGTATTTTTGAAAACCAATTTATGGTCCACACAATTTCGCTTTATAAAAAAAATAGTTAATTACCCATAAGCAAATACAGGCCCGTCTTTAATAATGTTAAATAATTTTTTGACCCTGGGCGAGATGAGGAAACCAGGCCCTACCCAACTATAATATAAACTTATCAATCACATATATAAAAAGAAAAAACCCACAATATGACGATAATTATTATAAAAAAACTCATAAGTCTACTCGCGTGTTGTGGCGGGACCGTTAAACCACAGAAATTAGACGTACAACCATTGAACTACGCTACGCACACACATTGCGACGTGTGGACTTGCCATAGTCAGACCGAAACATAAAAATTATCGTAAAAAAATAACTAAGTCGAAAAGGTATCAAAATCACGTAAAAATGAAAATAAAAAAACTTTAATGACCCTACATTATCATGCATAATTCCATTTTAAATGAAACTTATATCGATACGTAAATAAAATTAGAACCAACCCATTGAGATCCGTCATTTTTTTATGCCACGGGTCCTCTTTATCGCCATTTCTATACCTTGATTCCTCTTAAATGTTAGTAAACCGTGATTTAATCAAATATAAAAGAAATTTACTTTAGATATTTTATCTGAAAATAAATAAGTTATGAAAGTTAATTGAGATATAATTAAACTAGTTATGAAAAATTATTACCTTGGTGCTGTCAAAATGACAGGCCCAAGGTTGTATGTAACTATGTATGATAAAGGGTTTTTTGAGATAAAAAGGGCCCATGGTGATATTGTTACCTATAGTGGTATTTATTTACAATGTAATGTAATAAATATTTCAGACAAATAAAAATAAACTATGATCGAAATTTCAAAAAAATTTACAGCCCCTTTATCTTTTAGGCCTTGAGATGTTGTTCACCCGACACTTGTTAAGGGCTGGCCCTGACCAAATATATCGGTTATGGTTTTGGTAAAAGCTCATAACCGAACCGAATCGTGCTCACCAAGGCCGTCTCAAGCTTATTGGGGGCCCAAAACTAATAATGAGTAATGGGGCCTTTTCATCGCAAAAATTTTCAATCTTATAACTCATGTATCAACTTTAAGTATACGTATAATCTTTTCTAGAATTTACGATCTTAGAGAAGTAAAAGCAAGAGTCCAAAGTAACCACTTTATATTACTTCTCCTTGTTTGAAACGTTGTTTGAAAGTTGAAACCCAATAATGCATGAGTTCGTTTTCAGTGGGACCATATCTTATTACATGCATATGGCCCTAAATATATTACGTGGCCCAACTGTTTAACTAAAAAAGAAAATAAATAAAATCTAATTATTGGATTACTAATAATTTGTCGTCTCAAATTAATTTAAAAAAAAAATCCAATTATTGGATTACTAATAATTTTCGTCTCAATTTAATATTTTAAAACTTACGAGTTTTGTTAAAATTTTATTAGTTTTTGATGTAGTATTATGCAAGATACTTTAGCATAACTCATTATACTTGTTATTATAATTTATTTACAATTTATCAAAATAATTAGTTACAACTTATTATTAATTAAAAAATTATAAAATAATAATATTGTATTATAGTTTATTAAGTTTGTGTATTGATGTTTATTATATATATATATATATATATATATATAAAGTATTGTGATAATCTGTTATATTAAATGTAATTACGCTGAAAATGTATGTATAATACAATAATATAAATTGTTATCACATATATATTAACGTAAAAGGTGAGATTTAATTAAAAAATGTACGGATAACAGTAATAACATATAAATTCAAGTAACTTATTCCTAATAATTAACAAATTTGGTTTTATACATTTAGCTCCAGATTAAAGAAAACAAATACGAATGATTGCAGAATGAAAATATCAGACTTTAAATTTTAACAATTTCTAAACTGGTCGTGTTGGGCTTAACCCATTACTAGGCTTGTAAACAAATCGAACTAACACAGACGAGGACAAGTTCATGTTCATTTATTTAACTTTAGTCAAACATGGATACGAACATATAATCGAAAGATTTTTTGTTCATGTTCGTTTGTTAAAAATGAGCAAATTCGTGTTCGTTCATTTATAACCTAAACAAATAGTTTATAAATGAACGAAAATGAATGTAAAGAAATTTAAACGAACTTAATTGAACAAATATGAACGAACACAAATAAACATACCGACAATAAGTAGTATTTTTAATATATAAAAAACTAGTGGTCAACTACAGTAGCTTTCATTACTTTCATTGAAAAACTCATTTTTATTATTACTAAAAAAAATCTCAATTACTAATTAAATTACATTTATTTAAGTAGTTAAAAACTCCTATTTATGTTTATATTCATATACATATAACTATTATATAAGTAGTTAAAACCCCATATATATGCTTATATGCATATGAATAAATAATAACTTAAACGAACATACATAAACAAACGTAAATAAATAAACATCAACGGGCTATGTTCCTGAACATAAATGAATAAGTAAAACATGTGTACGTTCATGTCCGTTTGTTTAACTAAACGAACAAAAAAAGTTATTCATGTCCGTTTGTTTATTAAATAACCAACATAAACAAACTTTGTGTCGAACAATTCACAAACTTCCGTTACGTCGGTTTACAAGCCTACCCATTACATTGAAAGAATTACCTTCATAAGGCCAACGCTAGTTCCACTGTAATCAGGGAAATTACGAACACCAACCACAATATTAGCGGTGTTGAAGAAAGTCTGAGCGTGTGCGCCCATGAACATGAAGAGGCACATGAGCCACACATGTGGCCTGTCAATGACTCCGGTCACAGACAACCACATTAGAAAGTAACCACCAAAGTACTGAACCGCTCCAGCCAAGTAGACCAGCCAAAGATCCGACCCGAAACGAGATGAGGAGGTTACCGCACTGTAGAGTAGACCGGCTAAAACCCCGATATTGGCACCGATGTCCTTGAAGACTGATACGGTGTTTAGAGTGGACTGATCATAACCTTGACTGGATTTGAGGGTGGCTGAGTATATTCCGAAGGTGTAGGTGGCGCCGGAGGTGATCTGAATCCATATGCTAGCCACTGTGGATAGCCACTTGCTGTTTTCCATTATCAAATGGAGTATTTTGGTTAGCAGTTGGTTGTGTATTTATTTCATATACGAGAGTTGTAGTCATATCTTTATGTATAGGATACTTGAAGAGTGCTGGCATTCATATATTACACATGTTATATTGCACATGTTATAATAGATCATCTAGGTGTTGGCACCCTGTGGGCACAGCTTGAAAGAAAAAAATAATTAATACTTAATAATTAAAGATTTTAAAATGTAAACATAATCCAACATGGTAATTGGTAAACTTATTAAATAGTAATATATTTTTGTTTTAAGATGATACACAAATACATTTTTAGATGATGATGATGATGATATAATAACTTTTAAATTGTATATAATTTGGAAAATTAGTCAGAAAATCTAAAAAATGCTCAAGAATTTTCGCCTGTATCAACATGTCATGTTCTCCACGACCCCCTTTATATGCTTCCGACACGATCATCGACGTCGACCTCCAGTGGCCCACCTATTAAATAGGGGAGACCGAAAATTTAAGAAATAGGGGGTCAGACTAATATATATAACCTTTTCGGAATTCTTTGGGAAAATTACTGCTACGAAGCGAAAAAACAAGGGCGTCGTCTCCTAGCCCACACTAAGCTCCGCCCATGTCGACTTCCATCCCCCTCACTATCTTCGTCCACCGCCATCCATCGATTTCTTTACTCAAAATCCTATCTTTAGCTTAGGGACACCTCCATCCCTCAATCACCTGACCATCATTCTCATCATAAACACATTAATATAGCTCTGCATGGGTTGGTTTTGAGTTGTAACCGAACCATAACCGAAGACTTCGGTTATAGGGTTTAAGAAACCATTTAGTTTTTGTTAGATGGAGGTTCGATTATTTGATTTCGAGACTAGGGTTGGTTCGGTTTTCAGGCTAATAATCGATAACTTAAGCACTTAGGCTAGAACAGACATTAGTTCATGGATGGAACCCGACTATGATCCATGTTTGAACCCAAATTCCTGTCTTATATCATTGTTTTTAATTACGATGAGGAATCAACCAAAAAAAGATTTATGTTTTGTATTAGCGGACATTATACTTCATGTATCATTTTTTGTATTCAAATGAGTACATGTGGCATGTGCCATATCAAGACAAAAACAAAAATAAAAACATTCTGTCATTCATTTAGTGAAGTTAATTGGTTGGATGATTGTTGGTATATTTTAACTCCTTAGGGTTTTTGTTAAAAAAGAATTAGTGGAGTTAACAGTTTAAATTGCTTGCACCAATTTTAAAACCTACCTTAAAACAAAGCTTATTGATTTTGATGAAAAACCCTAATAAAATTATAAGGCCCTAGTCAAGTTTTATTTGATTTTATATCTTTCAGCTATAACTATTGTTACTTTATGTAACATCACTATGGTTTCCATACCAAACACACCTTAAGGCTTATACCTACCTACCCATTGGAATGCTGGAACCTAACTTATTAATGGACCCCTGAAGAAATAAATATGAAAGGGCAATGTGAAAGTTTCATAACGTGAGAACAAGCTTGAAAAAACTTAGCTAGTATAAACTAAAATTGTATAAAAACATAATATAGTTAATGTTGGTAGGTATGAGGGCTGACCAAAGGCAAAAACTGAACCAAATATCCAAAGAGTGGTGGAAAGGAGATACCTATTAGGTTACTTGGTGTGGGTGACGTCCTTGGAGGATGACCCTTTACGTCAGCGTCACGTAGGATGGGTGTGAGGATAGGCCTAAAGGAGATGGACCTAAGAAATGGAGGATGGGGCTAAAAATGTATGTATGTATGTATAGGTGTGTGTGTAGAGAAGAAGAGAGAGAGGCCCGTCTCCAACGTCTAGGGGCAGGCATCCTCGACGCCGCCGGACCACCGGAAATGATGTTGGGGGGCGTTGACGGTCCAGGCCGGGCCTGGACGACCCCCCACACCAAGTAGCCTTAGAGTAAACCTCGGTTTTAGTTAATGTGGTTTGGTCCGATGATTTTAATCCAAAGTCTTAAATTCACCTTTTTTACCTATATTTAATATTTCTCAAACAACTACGATCATTTAACCCCTACCATTTATTTTGTTTGGGGATTTAGTTATTCTATTGTAACTTAAAAAAACAGTCAGATGAATGAGCATGAAAAAATCTGAAAAAGTAATTATCTACATTATGATGTTATAAGATTTAGTAAAATATCACAATTCTCCAAAATTTAGGAAAGGATGGCAAGAATCAAAATGTAACACATTTGATCTTTAGCAAGTAATTCCAGTAACAGATCTCCAAGGTAATAACAAAAAAAAACATTATTGTTATGCATTCCAAAATTTACTAGAAACCAATAGATAGAAAATACAGAGTGATAAAAAAAAAACATTAGTGGTTCTCTTATTATGCACCTACCCTTATGTTTGACTTTAAAAGTCAACATCCCAAAAAGAAGCTATCGTTGTTTAGGTTCGGGTCAAGACGGGTTATTTTAAAAACTAATCATTCTGATTCGTGTTAGAACAGGTTTTTTGACAAATATAGATATAGCTGTAGGTCATAGGTTTATTTTTTCTAAAGATGGAAGAACAAAACCTCCATGTAAAGGTACAACCAAAAATCAAAAAGTAAAACCAACACTATAGATTAAAAATTAAAATATGTCCATCAAATTGTTCATTTAGAACCACAATAATCAAAATCAAAACCAACAAGGGAAAATAAGATCAAACCCAATCTGACTCGTTGCTTCTTTTTTATGCCCAATCCAATCGTTATTTCAGTTTTTTATTGTCAATTTGACCATTTAGACCCCTTAAGAAATAACACTTGACCCAAAAATAACTAACAAGTATATTTAGGGTCCAAAAGAACCAAACTCAAGTGTTTGTGCCAAGATTGACAGGCCTAGTATTATCATGTTATGTTTTTGTTTTGTTTTTTAGATGGACAGCCATTGTATACGTTAACTTTATTATACCAAATCATATTTGGGCTTTTCTATATGAACATCACAGGTTCACATTGGCTTATTGTCTTGAGGTTATTTTGTTTGAGCTCGTCTACTCAAGTGATCCAAAGAGCACACTCACGTCGACTTGGAAATCTGTCAAAGCCAATTTCGGTTGAGCTGAATTTAATCGAGTTTATCGAGCAAGTTACTTAGCCTCCCTAATTGCATTAAGTTACAACTAAAATTGATCATGAAAGATCATTAAAAAGATGAAGTTCCTTTCAACTTCCATGAACTTTACCTTTTCAAATTCCATTTTATGGATTGACAGAACTCAAATAAAGATTATAATAATTGATAAATCCAAATATAATGAATAAAAAAAGATATTATTCAACTATTTTCTTCCAACAATGGATCTTTCTTTGATGGAACATGATTCCATTACAAAACAATGGTTATCAACTTACCATATAAATGAATAACATACAAATTGAATCCAATGCCAAACCTCCTTCTAACTACCCTGCAAATGCTTCAATCGTCTTTGCAAAATCGAAGCATAAAACCCCCTTGTTCGAAGAAACAACACCAAGGAAACAATAACACCGAAACCACAAACTGCGGCAAATATAAAATACGAAAGCATAAAGCAATGAAGCCCGTGGCAAGACCCGCCTCTCGATTGTGCTTCCTGGTCATAAATGTTGCCAATCACTTGTACAGAAAGTATATACGAACCAATAGGGTTGGCTGCGGCAATGGTGTTGAAAATAGTCTCCATATGTTTCACTCCAAATATTTCCGAAGTGATTGTAGGCATTAAAGACCATTGTGATCCGTAGCAAACACCCACAATCACCGATCCAATGTACAAATTCCCAGTTAAACCAATGATCAAATAGCCCACGACCATAGCTAATAGCGTAAGGCAGATAAACAAAGGCCTCCCTCCACCGTATCTATGTAGGAACCAATCAGACACAAATCCGCCACCAAATCGACCAAGAAAGTTCCATATACTCCATAGAGAAACCATCGTGTTGATCTCAACCGTCGAGTAGTCAAGCGACTCGCCTATTTGAGTTATGTTGTTGATTGTGGCTAACCCTGACCCCAATGCACAAACCATAGCTAGAAACAACAACCAGAAGTTGATCGTCCCCATTGCCTGTACTAAATTCATTTCAACCTCATTTTGACCCTCAGAAGTCGTGATCAGCAGAGCCATGTCAGTGCCTTGCGGTCCTTGTTCGCTTTGTAATTCGCTTGTTCGAGCTGTGTGGGCTATTTGAAGAGGGGATAACACCATAACCAAAAGAATAATTGTTGTAACAATGTGAGCCCATAATGGGAACATGAAAATGTTTTGCAATATGATCATGATAGTTAAATACCCCGCGATAATAAGTGCGATCAACGAGAAGCGATTCAAATGCGGCTCGTCATTACTCGTGTTAGAAGGGTTTACATGTACTAACAACATGAGTGCTAGTGACACAAGTGCGGGAAACACAGCAAGCATAAGTAAAAAGGTAGTTGGTTTGCCGTTAAATAATGTCTGGTAGATTTGAATTAATATCGCTCCACTCAACCCCAAAAAACCCTTGAATTTTAACAAAAAAATATAAATTAAATTCAGTAACAAACAATCAAACAGACTCAACAAACTAGAGTTTTTTTCCCAAACAAGTGTTCGTGATGGTGGAGAAAGTATTTCGTATAATAGTGTTCTTTAAATATTATTTACCAAAATAGTGTTTTAAAACTTTATCTCATTGACTAAAACTAATTTAGTAATTTTATTATTTATTTTCATCAACACTTTTTTAACCAACGTAAGACATGTAGTTTATTATTATTTTTAATTCAGTCAATATAATATATTTTTGTTTGCTCCAATAGAACCCATAATAGGTTCTTCTTTTACCTTTTATCAACTGTATATAAATTCTTCTCTTTTTATTATTTATTTTTACAATGAACTCATGAAGTCACATAAGAATCCTCCCAAATATATTAAACAGAGAAATAAGAAACATAAAGAAAATTAAATAAACATCAAAAGTATAAAGACTTCTTATTTATTACAACGTAAGACTTCTTGTTTATAATTAACAAAAAGTATAATGTAAAAATAAAATTTGGAGTTCGTTTGATAACTGATACGATTTAAATTAAAAGTGGTTTAATAGTTAAAAAATACATCACACGTTATATATTATATATACTAACATATACAAAGGTGGTGTACAATAGCTCACATATGGTACCCATTTTTTTCATGCTATCACTTTAAATAATATAATTCCTCAACATAAATCAAAAGCAAATTGTAAATGAATGTGGGATTGAGTCTAATTAGTAAAGTCTTTATTGTTAAATTATTGTTCTCATTGGGTTTTAAGGGTTTGAGCTCCATCGAAGATGAATTTGATGTAACTTAAGCCGTTTAAAAAAAACAAATTATAAAATTGGTCTGATGACAGTTTGCAGCATTTTAGGCTAAGGCTCGGTATTCAACCCCTTCGTCTTTTCGATTTTATACGATGAAGTTCTTTAACATTTTATTTTAAAGTCTTTTCCATTTTATACGATGAAGTTGTTTAACATTTTATTTTTAAAGGGTGAATATGTTTTTTTTTTTTGTTATGAGATTCTTTGATTGTTTTCTTTTTGCTTTTTTTTTTACTTTTTAATATTTCTTTTTTGAGTTGTTTTGATAGTTTTCTTTTTTGCTTTTTTTGTACTTCTTTAATATTTCTTTTTTGAAACTATTTAACTTAAATTTAAGTAAGCAATTTTTCATAGTTTTTGAAAATGGTTTTCCTTTTATATTAACTAAAGTTAAATACAAATAGATTAATAAATCAAACACGTTGTAGATATATCACGACGACTTTTTTTGGTTTTCTCAATCGTTTGGTATCAATACTTATATTACATATATTTTTTAAATAAATTGGATATATTAATTCTTTACAAAAAAAAATCTTAGTCCACAACTATAGTATTGGTGTTATCAGATTCGTCTTTTTGATTTTCGATCGTTGCAAAACACTATTGTATAACACTGGACAACTTTTGTGTCATAAAATTAAAAACATTGCAAATAAGGAACATGGGTTATTTATGTTGTTGCATTTGCGTCTACGTTTAATCTAAATTTTATTAAAAATTGGTCTGCCCCGCCGCGAAGCACGGGTATAATCACTAGTTATTAATTAATTATAAATAAAGAAATAGAAAAAATAACTTTTCGTTATATGGTTCTTTTATTTTGTTTTTCTTCCATTAGATCTTTATAGTGCGTTTTTTTTAATCAACCTATTATACTTTTTAGAGTTAACTGTTATTTTCGTCCCTATAACTTGTTCAATTATGTCAGTTCAGGTTACATTTTAAATTTGTACAATTCACGTCCTTGACATTCTTGAAACATGTTAGTTCCGGCCACAAAAACATGAGTTAATTGTCATTTTCGTCCCTGTGTTTGTCCATTTGTTCGATTCAACCTTAGTTTATCGGACGAAACTGGCACGTTATAAGAATGTTAGGGAGGAAATGGTATAAATTTGAATTTAGCATGAACTGACATAATTGAACAAATCATCGGGACGAAAAAGACAGTTAACTCTACTTTTTATTATTAATAAACAAGAAGTCTTATTGTTAGCCAATAACACCATGATGGCACCCCTCCACCCCGTGGGCGTTAAAGGGGCGCCAAAGATGCTTTTGTGAGTGTAATGACGGGTACTAATGGGAGGGCTCTTGTAACCTCGTGTTACAAACAAGGAAGCCAATCAAAATCCCTTATTTGATGGGGTGCATTCATAGCTAAAACACATAGGGGTGGAGTTTGTTTAGTTTTTTTTTCTTAATTTTATTATGTAATATATTTGGGATGATTCTTATTTGACATTAGTTCATAGGAAAAACAGTTAATAAAAAAATTATATACATTTGGTAGAAGATAAAAAAATCTATTATGGGTTTACTGGAGTAAAAAAATGAAGCTGAATAAAAAAGAAGTATTATAAAAAAAATGTAAGAAACAAGATGTTGGGTTAATGAAAGTTTATGATGAAAATAAAAAATAAAATTACTATGTTAGTTTTTTTTGAACGCATACCGTGAGAATGTTGTTAATCTGATTAGTAATTAATTTGTTAGTTTCAGCAAGTTAGTATTAAATTTTTCTTATATGAATATAAACTAAGACACTAATATTTGGAAACACTATTTTAATAAATATTATTCCAAGAATACAATTTAAGAACTATTTTTCCATCGGGAAAAAACTCCGAAAAACTATTGTTAGTTGTAACAAACTTTTAAGGGAAAGTACAACAATGCCCCTACAGATGGAAACAATTACCTTCATAATCCCAACGCTGGTTCCGCTATAACCCGGGAAGTTACGAACAGAAACGACGACGTTTGCGGTGTTGAAAAACGTCTGAGCGTGTGCAGTGCAGCAATGAACATGAAGAGGCACATGAGAAGCACGTGCGGCTTGTTAATAACTCCGATGGCGGATAACCACATTAAGAAGTAACCGGTAAAGCATTGAACCGCACCGGCCACGTAGACTAACGGAAGTCCTGACCGGTGGTTGTTAACGGTAACGGCGTCGAAGAGTAGACCGGATAAAATACCGATATTGGCGCTGATGTCTTTGAAGACGGAGATGGTGTCTAGAGTGGTTTGATCGTAATTTTGAGTGGATTTGAGGGTGGAAGAGTATATTCCGAAGGTGTAGGAGGCGCCGGAGCTGCACTGGATCCATATGCTAGCCACCGTGGACAGCCACTTGGTGTTTTCCATTAGTAACGGAGAATTTGGTATGTACGCGCCGCCGTGGAGGGAGGAGATGTGGGTGGATTATTTACCTGGAAAGTGGGAGCATAAAATAACTTTAGTTTTGGCCTTTACAAAAAAGGTGATATAGAAGTGTTCTGTTTTGTAGTTAAAAAGTTTTTAAAATAATTTAAATGGAAATTTAGTGCGTTGACGCAATGTTAAAATGTAAAGTGTCTCAAATTTATATTTGACTCAACTAGCTGTAGGAAAAAAAATTACGTTAAAACATAGAAAAACTGAAAACGTATATAAAAATAAACACGAAAGCGTATCATATTTGACCCGGCATATTTCCAAAAAAATTATGTCAAAGCGTAAACCAACTTGATATTATAAAAATAATTACGTAAGGAAATAGTGTTTTTTTAAGTTAAAGAATTTTACATCGCGTTGCGGCGATGTCGAAACATAAAGTGACTCGAATTTATACCGTATTGTGAAAACCTATTATATTTGACCCGACTCGTTTATGAAAAACAATATAAAAATTTACGTCAAAACATAGATTAACTGAAAACATACATAATAAGAAGTATAAGAACATATTATATTTGACACAACTCATTTGTAGAAAAAATTTAAGTTGAAGCATAAATAAACTTGAATTGATACCGATATGTACATAAAAACAAACACGTGAAACTCGATTACAAATTCTTTAGAAAGTTCAGAGTTGTAAGTGTCAAATGTTAAAAGTTGAGAGATAAAAGTATAAAAAGATAAAAAAAAGTTATAAAAATGAAAAGTTAAAAGTAATTTTGATTAAAAATTGAGAGATAAAGCATAATAAAATAGAAAAAACACAAAGAAAAAGTAAACATGAAAAGTCAAAAGTACTTTTGATGAAAGTTGATAATTATAATATAGTTAATAATAATTAATATGATGGTTATCCATTGATAAATACAAAGTATTTAAACACTTCAATTTTGAAAGAGAAAAATCTTGGGTTCGTTAATTTACGGTTTAAAATACAAATAAATAACAATAATTTACTTTCATTTGATAAGATGATACGTATTCGTTAAGTCATTTTGATATTAAGTCATTTAGGTGGAACGAGTGTGTGTTGGTCTGATGATCGGTTTTGGCGGGTTTCCACAGGAACACCGACGCAACCTCGGTTATCATTCTCGGGTTGGTGAACCAGCTCGTGGTCTAGTGAAGATGATCGTTGCCAAAGTGATGTTTTAAATTTATTATCATATATACTAAAACAAAAGTCAATGCTTAATACACCTACAAGCTTTGGTTTGATTTCTTTTTTTTCATTTGGCAAATTTGTTACATCTAAATAGTAATACAAATCTTTAAGCACAAGATGAAAACAATTAAAGCATGTATTGAAAGTTACAGATCATACCTCTCTAAAAATTATATAACCCGAATTATATAACCCGTACACTTTTTTATATGTTTTTTTCTTTTAGTTTATTATTATAAATTAACATCATTTTGATGCATAGAGTAGTTGTACTCTATGCTTAGAAAGGTTTTCAAAAGAAATTATTATAATTACACTTTTAATTTAAAACTATTTTAAATTTTTTACTTTTAAGCTCAAAGTTTTCTATCTTTGTCAATTTAATCTCAAAACTTTTTTACTTTCAATTTTGGTACCTTATACTTTTCATATTTTGCAAAAATTTTGTTTTACTTTTTTTCTAAATTTTGTGAGTTAACACTACGCAACATTTATGTGTGATTCAACGTTTTTACGTTTTGTTTTACGCTTCGTTTCAAATTTTGCGAGTTAACATTACACAACGTGCGTGTGTGGTTCAACTTTTTTATGGTCGTCTATTTTTTTCCTGTTTGACAAGTTCATTGTGACGCACGGGTCCTAAATCGACTTAGTTATTATTTTCTATGTTTTATGTTTCGGTCTAATTTCTCCGCATTAACACGTCCCAACTTTAGTGTTGATAGTCGCTGGCGGTGTTGTTGCCTTAGTGCTATTTGTTATGGTTTTACGCCCCCCCGCAACACGGGGGCTTAATGATAGTTATGCTAATTTTTGATATGTTAATAGTAGATGTTGATAATGATGATGATAGTTATCTCATGATTTTGGGTATAACTTGTACTTTAGCGATCTTTGAGTAACGTACAAAAACAATTTATAAAAAATGAAGTATTTTCACTTTCATTCATTACATTTTTTTTTAAACAATAGGGCCCGGGTGAGGTTTTCTCTCCAGGTCTCAGGTTCGAGTCTTGTGTGATAGGGGTTTCTCATTTAGGGGGGGGTTAAAATTGGGGACCTATTGTGCGAGGAGGCTCACTAGCGCGCGGTTAAGACAACGTATTGTAGACCTCCCAACATTCACGAATAACTCACATCTTTCAAAAAACAACCTAATGCTTACCAAAATTAAATTAATAAAATGAGTTAACTGTTATTTTCGTCCTTATGGTTTGTCCAGTTATTCCACTCCAGACCAAATTTTAAATTTGTCTATTTTCGTCCTTGACATTCTTGAAACATGCCAGTTCTATCCAAAAAACTTTGAAATTTGGCTTGGAGTAGCATAGTTTGGACAAAGCATAAGGATGAAAATGGCAGATAATTCTATCAATAATGGATGGAACTAGCATGTTGTAAGAATGTCAGGATGTAAGTGGTACAAACTTGAAATTTGGTTTGACCTAGCCTGATAGAGCAAACCACATGTACGAAAATGACAGTTAACTCTAATAAAATAGATAATAGCCAAGTGAAGGGAACGGGAATCGAACCTGACCCTCTTGGATAAGAAAACAGTGCAGGAACCACCAAACCAAACTACATTTTTGTTAAAACTTTTGTCACAACCCTCGATCCTACCCTGGATGAGAGTCGTGAACAATTCAAGTGGTACGGGGTTTATTAAAACTTTTGCAGCGGAAATTTCATCAGGATGTGTGTCTGGAAAAATATAAGAGTTTCAAGCACCAAAATTTTATTTTATAACTTGTGGGATAAAACTCATATTTAAATAAAAGGTTTTCGTAGGGATAAACCTTTAATTACAAAACACAGATATTTATACAGGTGACATAACCACTTATTTAAGCATTTTTGTGCCTCATAGCACTTTCCCTTCCTTTTTACAGTAAATCACCTGAAACACGTTTAAAAACATTTGATCAGCAGAAAATACTGGTAAGTACATTAATTTTTATAAAATGACACATTCTTATAATTACAGTATTAAGAGTTTTAACATTGTTTCTTACAACTACCCATTGTAGTAAGAAAAAGGCTAATGTCTTACCTTACAAAAATTAGGGCTTGATTGTTAAAGCCTCCTGGTCCTATTTCCTCATTACCTAGATTGTAACACGTATTAGTGTAAAACCAAATCAAACTTAACGATAATCACGACATCAAAACCACAACGTGGAGTTACGAAGGCCCACCTTTTACAGGCGGAGCTTTGGCGTCCGTTTATCGGTTTTCTGATTGATTGGGCATGGTATCGTTTTGGCAATTTATGGTTTAATACACAAACATACAGAACAGAAGTTTAGGCACGATATTTAGGAAGCGAAATTGAGCAAATGAATTCGTCCTATGACTACCCCATATATAATTAAAAATTGAGCTCGTCGCGCGTCGGAAGAGATGAGGGGAGTCCCTCCGTGACATGCGAGGGCCTAAGCTAGGGCTTAGGTCAGCCCCGTCACCACTATAGGGTTGCTAGGTGCCGTATGGATCTGAAACGTGTGCATGTCGACTCATTACTTTGTCGCGCGTCGTAGGAGGTGAAGGAAATTCCTCAGCGACACGCGGGGGTATGCCTTGTTTGGTTTTCTTTGTTTTTCGTGTCGTGTCTCATCACGAGCGTTCGGGGTTTCAATTATGATTTATTCGGGAAATTTTATGAGGGTTGTTACATCCCTCCCACCTTGTTTTCAATCTCATCCTCGTGATTTTCTAGAATAAGTAAGGGTATTTCCGTTTCATCTCCGATTACAATTCTCAAGTATATTCCGGTCCACGTTTTGAATCCCACTTTACTTTGACCAGAAATAATCTTTTGTGCTTGAGGTTTTTGACATTCCTATCTTCGATCTGTAAGGGTTTCTCAACGAACTTTCATTTTTCATTTACCTCTATATCTTGGAGAGGTACAATTAAGGATTCATCAACTAAACATTTCCTTAAGTTGCATACACGAAATACATCATGTATACTAGTCATTTCTTCTGGTTCCTTTAGCTGATAAGGTGCTGGTCCAATTTGTTTAATGCTTTCAAATGGTCCAACAAATCTTGGACTTAATTTTCCTTTCTTTCCGAATCGAACTATTCCTTTTGATGGAGAACTTTTAATAAAACCTTATCCCCGACTTGAAATTCTAACGGTTTACGTCGATGATCTGCGTAACTCTTTTGACAATTCGGCAACTAGCGTACCACATGGCGACTGATGCATGGGATGAATACTTAAGGATGTCGGACAAAACTTGTCGTGTAATTCTTAATAGTTTTCGTGAAGGTATTCGTTAATTATTATTATTATTATTATTATTATTATTATTATTATGAGTATTGTTATTTATATTATTATTTTTATCATTGTTACTTTATTATTATTATTATTATTATTATTATTATTATTATTATTATTATTATTATTATTATTATTATTATTGTTATAATTTACGGTTTAATAATATACTTTGTTAGATGCTATATTTCACTACAGGAGGCGATATCTGAGGATGCCAATAGTTATCGACGATCCACTTCTATATGAGGCACATCAACGGATACTCGGGATGTTGGGTAGTCTTGATTGCACGCATTGGGAGTGGTCGGCTTGTCCAACCGTTTCGATAGGGCAACACCATCGTGGTGACCATGATGGTTCAACCCTAATATTACAAGCGGCCGCGTCTCAAGATTATGGATTTGGCATGCGTACTTTGGCTTGGCCGGTGCAAACAATGATACTGTTGTTTTATAATCTCCGGGTCTTTTTAACGATGTCATAGATGGTGTTGCACCAAATACTTCATTTTACACAAATGATGTGGAGTGTAAGTATGGGTATTATCTTGTCGATGATATTTATCCAGAGTGGGATAAGTTGGTGAAAACTCTTTCGTGTCCAGATGACGACAAACGATTGTATTACAAGAAAAAACATGAGTTGGCAAGAAAACATGTCAGGCGGGCTCGGTGTATTAAAAAAGAAATGGTCTATCATTGCCCAACCGTCAAGGATATTTGAGAGAGTAAAATAAGAAACATCATGTATACGTACATAATCTTGCATAACATGATATTGGAGGACTCGGGCAAAATCTTTTGTATCGAGTATGTTGAAGGTAACAAACCGGCATACCAACTACTAACCTACGCTCAGAACGAAGATGCCTGAGCGAGGATACATGACAAGGAAACACACCATAACCTTCGAGCTGATCTGACCGATCACCTATGGTTTGATCGTGGACAGAGAGACGATGATGAGTAAAGATTTAGTTTTAAGTTTAAAATTGAAGTATTACTTTTAGGTTTGTATTTTTTTAAGCAACTTTGTATTTTTTAGGTGTCATTGTAACTTTTTTAATTAAAATTATGTTTCTTATATTTTATTTATGTTATTTAAATTACTAATTTTAAATTAATAATGTTTAAATATAATTAAGAAACAAAAATAGGTAATGATGATAGAGCTTTTAAACCATTGCAAGGATGTTAAAGGAAAAGTCTTTTATATGACGTGACAATATAAAGCGTCTAGGAGCCTTATATCACACTATCCAGCCTTATAATTGCTAATATTAAAGAGCATAATTGTAAAAAAAAAAAAAAACATAAATTACTGGGAAACTAGAGAATGAAAGACCCTACTTAAAGTGAAAATCGAATTGTATCTTGGAGAGAAAATTGAGAAATTAATAAAACAAATCAAGAGGTAGAGATAAATATTGATAATAATATTAAATAATTGAAAGAGATAAGTCTCCAACATTTAAAAATGATAGTTTGTTAAATTCCTAAAATTATAGCTTTATCCTCTTTCGGAATTAATAAAGATATATATAAATTTATATATATATATATATATGAAAGGGTAAAATGAGAACTCTTCGAGTTGTGAGAACTTGAAACTCCTTGAAATTAAAATTTGAATTTTTTTTCTATTTTTATTTTTATTTTTTTCTTGATTGTGTGTTCATATATAAGCCAGAAAACTTGCCAAGTTACATCAAAACAGAAGGTAGCCGGGCAACAAGCTGCGCCGTCAATCTTTTCTGAATTGCAAACCCTAACCTTCCAAATATTTCTTTTGTTATGAGTGCTAGTGACACAAGTGCGGGAAACACAGCAAGCATAAGTAAAAAGGCAGTTGGTTTGCCGTTAAATAATGTCTGGTAGATTTGAATTAATATCGCTCCACTCAACCCCAAAAAACCCTTGAATTTTAACAAAAAAATATAAATTAAATTCACTAACAAACAATCAAACAGACTCAACAAACTAGAGTTTTTTTTTCCCAAACAAGTGTTGGTGGTGGTGGAGAAAGTATTTCGTATAATAGTGTTCTTTAAATATTATTTACCAAAATAGTGTTTTAAAACTTTATCTCATTGACTAAAACTAATTTAGTAATTTTATTATTTATTTTCATCAACACTTTTTTAACCAACGTAAGACATGTAGTTTATTATTATTTTTAATTCAGTCAATATAATATATTTTTGTTTGCTCCAATAGAACCCATAATAGGTTCTTCTTTTACCTTTTACCAACTGTATATAAATTCTTCTCTTTTTATTATTTATTTTTACAATGAACTCATGAAGTCACATAAGAATCCTCCCAAATATATTAAACAGAGAAATAAGAAACATAAAGAAAATTAAATAAACATCAAAAGTATAAAGACTTCTTATTTATTACAACGTAAGACTTCTTGTTTATAATTAACAAAAAGTATAATGTAAAAATAAAATTTGGAGTTCGTTTGATAACTGATACGATTTAAATTAAAAGTGGTTTAATAGTTAAAAAATACATCACACGTTATATATTATATATACTAACATATATAAAGGTGGTGTACAATAGCTCACATATGGTACCCATTTTTTTTTCATGCTATCACTTTAAATAATATAATTCCTCAACATAAATCAAAAGCAAATTGTAAATGAATGTGGGATTGAGTCTAATTAGTAAAGTCTTTATTGTTAAATTATTGTTCTCATTGGGTTTTAAGGGTTTGGGCTCCATCGAAGATGAATTTGATGTAACTTAAGCCGTTTAAAAAAAAACAAATTATAAAATTGGTCTGATGACACTTTGCAGCGTTTTAGGCTAAGGCTCGGTATTCAACCCGTTCGTCTTTTCGATTTTATACGATGAAGTTCTTTAACATTTTATTTTTAAAGTCTTTTCGATTTTATACGATGAAGTTGTTTAACATTTTATTTTTAAAGGGTGAATATGTTTTTTTTTGTTATGAGATTCTTTGATTGTTTTCTTTTTGCTTTTTTTTTACTTTTTAATATTTCTTTTTTGAGTTGTTTTGATAGTTTTCTTTTTTGCTTTTTTTGTACTTCTTTAATATTTCTTTTTTGAAACTATTTAACTTAAATTTAAGTAAGCAATTTTTCATAGTTTTTGAAAATGGTTTTCCTTTTTTATTAACTAAAGTTAAATACAAATAGATTAATAAATCAAACACGTTGTAGATGTATCACGACGACTTTTTTTGGTTTTCTCAATCGTTTGGTATCAATACTTATATTACATATATTTTTTAAATAAATTGGGTATATTAATTCTTTACAAAAAAAATCTTAGTCCACAACTATAGTATTGGTGTTATCAGATTCGTCTTTATGATTTTCGATCGTTGCAAAACACTTTTGTATAACACTGGACAACTTTTGTGTCATAAAATTAAAAACATTGCAAATAAGGAACATGGGTTATTTATGTTGTTGCATTTGCGTCTACGTTTAATCTAAATTTTATTAAAAATTGGTCTGCCCCGCCACGAAGCACGGGTATAAAATTAATTATAAATAAAGAATAGAAAAAATAACTTTTCGTTATATGGTTCTTTTATTTTGTTTTTCTTCCATTAGATCTTTATAGTGCGTTTTTTTTAATCAACCCATTATACTTTTTAGAGTTAACTGTTTGGAACTAAAATCAAACCTAAACCAAAATTGGGTCAAAAAACCGACTCTTAAACCGGTTGAAAACCGAACCGAAACCACCCCCAAACCAGTAGCCCACCAGATGGGTTTGAAACTGAACCAAAACCGAAAAAATAAAAACTGATTTAACCATTCTACAGTGTATCCTATATAAACCCTTTTAAGCATTTTTACCGGTTTCGGCTTAATGGATCGAAAGCTCATTGTCAGCTTCAAGTGGCTCCTATTAGTTTTTGACTTTCTGTTCCATCCGAGCCCAACGCAAGAGTAATGTAACTTATATAGTTGTAAAAGATAATAGGATGTTCAATTATCTTTAAAAAAATGAATATTTGTATTTATACCTTTTATAACTACTTTAATATACTTTCTTCTCTTTTAGGTTAGGGGTGGTTAGAAAAAAATTTAATCAAGATCTGTCACATGAACATGTTTTTTCCATGGACACTATATAAGTAAATATTATTGTAACTAATTATAGCTGGACTCTCTTTTTTTGGACCTTTTTATTTGAACATCACATATTCATAATTTCACATTAGCTTTGGACACACTTCTACTCAAACGACCTAAAGAGTAGTGGTGGATCTAGAAAATTTTCGTAGGGGTAACGTTTTTATAAAAAAAGAGTAACGAAATCGAAAAAACGTCAAAGTTTTCCAAAATTTACACTACCGCCGGAGCGGCAAGAAGTAGCGGAGGCTACCCCTTCTATTAAGGTAGGTCCGCCCTGCTAAAGAGCTCACTCGCGTAGACTCGAAAAACTATCCGATTCAATTTGGGTTGAGTCGAATTTAATCGGGTTCTTCCGTGCAAGTTACTTAACCTTCCTTAATAATCCCATTAAGTTGCAACTAAAATTGATCACAAAAGATCATTAAACAGATTAAGTTCCTTTCTCCTTCCATGAACTTTAAAATTTCAAATTTCATTTTATGCATTCATAGAACTCATACATATAATGACATAAATCCAAATATATCATATGCTACAAAACTAATAAAAAAATATATATATTTCACTCTTTCTTTGATGGAACATGATTCCATTACAAAATAAGGAAGCATATAGAAATATAAGATGCAAATCTAACTTACCCCTGCAACTGCTTCAACCTTCTTTGGAAAATGGAAGCATATAACCCCCTTGTTCGAAGAAACAACACCAAGGAAATAATTATACCAAAACCACAAACCGCGGCAAATATAGAATACGAAAGCCTAAAGCAATGAAGCCCGTGGCACGACCCCCCACTTGCTTGTGCTTTCCTGTCATAAATGTTGCCAATCACTAGCACAGAAAATATATACGAACCCATAGGGTTGGCCGCGGCTATAGTGTTGAAAATAGTCCCCATATGTTTCACCCCAAATATTTCCGAAGTGATTGTAGGCATTAAAGACCATTGTGATCCATAACAAACACCCACAATCACCGATCCAATGTACAAATTCCCACTAAAGCCAATGGTCAAATAGCCCACGACCATCGCTAATTGTGTAAGGGAGATAAACAACGGCCTTCCACCGCCGTATTTGTGTAGGAACAAATCAGACACAAATCCAGCGCCAAACCGACCAAGAAAATTCCATATACTCACTAGAGAAACCATTGTGTTGATCTCAACCGTTGAGTAGTCAAGCGACTCGCCTATTTGAGTTATGTTGTTGATTGTTGCTAACGCTGACCCCATTATACAAACCATGGCTAGAAACAACAACCAATAGTTGATTGTGCCCATTGCCTGTAGCAAATTCATTTCAACCTCTTGATCCTCTATAGTCGTGATCAATGGGGCCATGATAGGGGATGGCGATTGTCGTTCGCTTGTTTGAGCCGTGAGGGCTACTTGAAGAGGTGACAATGCCATAATCACAAGAATAGTTGTTGTGAGAATGTAAGCCCATGATGGGAATGTGAAGATGTTTTGAAGGATGATTATGATCATTAGATATGTGGCAATTATGAGCGCGATCAACGAGAAGCGATTTAAAGGAGGCTTGTCATTGCTTGTGTTTGAAGGGTTTACGTGAACGAGAGACATGGTAGCAAGACATATTAGTGCTGGAAACACAGCAAGCATGAGTAAGTATGTGGTTGGTTTGTCATCAATCAGTGTGTGGTAGATTTGAATTAGTACTGCTCCACTCAGCCCCACAAAACCCTGTAATTTTAAGAAAAAAATATTAGCAATATGGTTGTGTCCGTAGCCGAAAATAACCGTACCGAATCGAATCCATATATCATTAATTTTTTATTTTTTTATAACTCATGTTTTTACATTGAATATATTTTCATTACACTAAGACTTCAAAACAAACACTTGATATTAGTTTATTACTAAAATCAAGTGAGTAAGGACAGATATATCATTTCTTTCAATCAAGTATTTATTCAAGTTTGTTAGCATATTGATGAACTTTGATTTAGTTTAAATCAACCAGTGTAGTTATTTCTCACACGACTGAGAAATGATTATTCCGTAAATACATAAAGAACTTAATTTGGATTTGTATTTTTGAAAACCAATTTATGGTACACACAATTTCGCTTTATAAAAAAAATAGTTAATTACCCATAAGCAAATACAGGCCCGTCTTTAATAATGTTAAATAATTTTTTGACCCTGGGCGAGATGAGGAAACCAGGCCCTACCCAACTATAATATAAACTTATCAATCACATATATAAAAAGAAAAAACCCACAATATGACGATAATTATTATAAAAAAACTCATAAGTCTACTCGCGTGTTGTGGCGGGACCGTTAAACCACAGAAAATAGACGTACAACCATTGAACTACGCTACGCACACACATTGCGACGTGTAGACTTGCCACAGTCAGACCGAAACATAAAAATTATCGTAAAAAAATAACTAAGTCGAAAAGGTATCAAAATCACGTAAAAATGAAAATAAAAAAACTTTAATGACCCTACATTATCATGCATAATTCCATTTTAAATGAAACTTATATCGATACGTAAATAAAATTAGAACCAACCCATTGAGATCCGTCATTTTTTTATGCCACGGGTCCTCTTTATCGCCATTTCTATACCTTGATTCCTCTTAAATGTTAGTAAACCGTGATTTAATCAAATATAAAAAGAAATTTACTTTAGATATTTTATCTGAAAATAAATAAGTTATGAAAGTTAATTGAGATATAATTAAACTAGTTATGAAAAATTATTACCTTGGTGCTGTCAAAATGACAGGCCCTAGGTTGTATGTAACTATGTATGATAAAGGGTTTTTTGAGATAAAAAGGGCCCATGGTGATATTGTTACCTATAGTGGTATTTATTTACAATGTAATGTAATAAATATTTCAGACAAATAAAAATAAACTATGATCGAAATTTCAAAAAAATTTACAGCCCCTTTATCTTTTAGGCCTTGAGATGTTGTTCACCCGACACTTGTTAAGGGCTGGCCCTGACCAAATATATCGGTTATGGTTTTGGTAAAAGCTCATAACCGAACCGAATCGTGCTCACCAAGGCCGTCTCAAGCTTATTGGGGGCCCAAAACTAATAATGAGTAATGGGGCCTTTTCATCGCAAAAATTTTCAATCTTATAACTCATGTATCAACTTTAAGTATACGTATAATCTTTTCTAGAATTTACGATCTTAGAGAAGTAAAAGCAAGAGTCCAAAGTAACCACTTTATATTACTTCTCCTTGTTTGAAACGTTGTTTGAAAGTTGAAACCCAATAATGCATGAGTTCGTTTTCAGTGGGACCATATCTTATTACATGCATATGGCCCTAAATATATTACGTGGCCCAACTGTTTAACTAAAAAAGAAAATAAATAAAATCTAATTATTGGATTACTAATAATTTGTCGTCTCAAATTAATTTAAAAAAAAAATCCAATTATTGGATTACTAATAATTTTCGTCTCAATTTAATATTTTAAAACTTACGAGTTTTGTTAAAATTTTATTAGTTTTTGATGTAGTATTATGCAAGATACTTTAGCATAACTCATTATACTTGTTATTATAATTTATTTACAATTTATCAAAATAATTAGTTACAACTTATTATTAATTAAAAAATTATAAAATAATAATATTGTATTATAGTTTATTAAGTTTGTGTATTGATGTTTATTATATTATATATATATATATATATATATAAAGTATTGTGATAATCTGTTATATTAAATGTAATTACGCTGAAAATGTATGTATAATACAATAATATAAATTGTTATCACATATATATTAACGTAAAAGGTGAGATTTAATTAAAAAATGTACGGATAACAGTAATAACATATAAATTCAAGTAACTTATTCCTAATAATTAACAAATTTGGTTTTATACATTTAGCTCCAGATTAAAGAAAACAAATACGAATGATTGCAGAATGAAAATATCAGACTTTAAATTTTAACAATTTCTAAACTGGTCGTGTTGGGCTTAACCCATTACTAGGCTTGTAAACAAATCGAACTAACACAGACGAGGACAAGTTCATGTTCATTTATTTAACTTTAGTCAAACATGGATACGAACATATAATCGAAAGATTTTTTGTTCATGTTCGTTTGTTAAAAATGAGCAAATTCGTGTTCGTTCATTTATAACCTAAACAAATAGTTTATAAATGAACGAAAATGAATGTAAAGAAATTTAAACGAACTTAATTGAACAAATATGAACGAACACAAATAAACATACCGACAATAAGTAGTATTTTTAATATATAAAAAACTAGTGGTCAACTACAGTAGCTTTCATTACTTTCATTGAAAAACTCATTTTTATTATTACTAAAAAAAATCTCAATTACTAATTAAATTACATTTATTTAAGTAGTTAAAAACTCCTATTTATGTTTATATTCATATACATATAACTATTATATAAGTAGTTAAAACCCCATATATATGCTTATATGCATATGAATAAATAATAACTTAAACGAACATACATAAACAAACGTAAATAAATAAACATCAACGGGCTATGTTCCTGAACATAAATGAATAAGTAAAACATGTGTACGTTCATGTCCGTTTGTTTAACTAAACGAACAAAAAAAGTTATTCATGTCCGTTTGTTTATTAAATAACCAACATAAACAAACTTTGTGTCGAACAATTCACAAACTTCCGTTACGTCGGTTTACAAGCCTACCCATTACATTGAAAGAATTACCTTCATAAGGCCAACGCTAGTTCCACTGTAATCAGGGAAATTACGAACACCAACGACAATATTAGCGGTGTTGAAGAAAGTCTGAGCGTGTGCGCCCATGAACATGAAGAGGCACATGAGCCACACATGTGGCCTGTCAATGACTCCGGTCACAGACAACCACATTAGAAAGTAACCACCAAAGTACTGAACCGCTCCAGCCAAGTAGACCAGCCAAAGATCCGACCCGAAACGAGATGAGGAGGTTACCGCACTGTAGAGTAGACCGGCTAAAACCCCGATATTGGCACCGATGTCCTTGAAGACTGATACGGTGTTTAGAGTGGACTGATCATAACCTTGACTGGATTTGAGGGTGGCTGAGTATATTCCGAAGGTGTAGGTGGCGCCGGAGGTGATCTGAATCCATATGCTAGCCACTGTGGATAGCCACTTGCTGTTTTCCATTATCAAATGGAGTATTTTGGTTAGTAGTTGGTTGTGTATTTATTTCATATACGAGAGTTGTAGTCATATCTTTATGTATAGGATACTTGAAGAGTGCTGGCATTCATATATTACACATGTTATATTGCACATGTTATAATAGATCATCTAGGTGTTGGCACCCTGTGGGCACAGCTTGAAAGAAAAAAAATAATTAATAGTTAATAATTAAAGATTTTAAAATGTAAACATAATCCAACAAGTGAATGATTACATGGTAATTGGTAAACTTATTAAATAGTAATATATTTTTGTTTTAAGATGATACACAAATACATTTTTAGATGATGATGATGATGATATAATAACTTTTAAATTGTATATAATTTGGAAAATTAGTCAGAAAATCTAAAAAATGCTCAAGAATTTTCGCCTGTATCAACATGTCATGTTCTCCACGACCCCCTTTATATGCTTCCGACACGATCATCGACGTCGACCTCCAGTTGCCCACCTATTAAATAGGGGAGACCGAAAATTTAAGAAATAGGGGGTCAGACTTAATATATATAACCTTTTCGGAATTCTTTGGGAAAATTACTGCTACGAAGCGAAAAAACAAGGGCGTCGTCTCCTAGCCCACACTAAGCTCCGCCCATGTCGACTTCCATCCCCCTCACTATCTTCGTCCACCGCCATCCATCGATTTCTTTACTCAAAATCCTATCTTTAGCTTAGGGACACCTCCATCCCTCAATCACCTGACCATCATTCTCATCATAAACACATTAATATAGCTCTGCATGGGTTGGTTTTGAGTTGTAACCGAACCATAACCGAAGACTTCGGTTATAGGGTTTAAGAAACCATTTAGTTTTTGTTAGATGGTGGTTCGATTATTTGATTTCGAGACTAGGGTTGGTTCGTTTTTCAGGCTAATAATCGATAACTTAAGCACTTAGGCTAGAACAGACATTAGTTCATGGATGGAACCCGACTATGATCCATGTTTGAACCCAAATTCCTGTCTTATATCATTTTTTTAATTACGATGAGGAATCAACCAAAAAAAGATTTATGTTTTGTATTAGCGGACATTATACTTCATGTATCATTTTTTGTATTCAAATGAGTACATGTGGCATGTGCCATCTCAAGACAAAAACAAAAATAAAAACATTCTGTCATTCATTTAGTGAAGTTAATTGGTTGGATGATTGTTGGTATATTTTAACTCCTTAGGGTTTTTGTTAAAAAAGAATTAGTGGAGTTAACAGTTTAAATTGCTTGCACCAATTTTAAAACCTACCTTAAAACAAAGCTTATTGATTTTGATGAAAAACCCTAATAAAATTATAAGGCCCTAGTCAAGTTTTATTTGATTTTATATCTTTCAGCTATAACTATTGTTACTTTATGTAACATCACTATGGTTTCCATACCAAACACACCTTAAGGCTTATACCTACCTACCCATTGGAATGCTGGAACCTAACTTATTAATGGACCCCTGAAGAAATAAATATGAAAGGGCAATGTGAAAGTTTCATAACGTGAGAACAAGCTTGAAAAAACTTAGCTAGTATAAACTAAAATTGTATAAAAACATAATATAGTTAATGTTGGTAGGTATGAGGGCTGACCAAAGGCAAAAACTGAACCAAATATCCAAAGAGTGGTGGAAAGGAGATACCTATTAGGTTACTTGGTGTGGGTGACGTCCTTGGAGGATGACCCTTTACGTCAGCGTCACGTAGGATGGGTGTGAGGATAGGCCTAAAGGAGATGGACCTAAGAAATGGAGGATGGGGCTAAAAATGTATGTATGTATGTATAGGTGTGTGTGTAGAGAAGAAGAGAGAGAGGCCCGTCTCCAACGTCTAGGGGCAGGCATCCTCGACGCCGCCGGACCACCGGAAATGATGTTGGGGGGCGTTGACGGTCCAGGCCGGGCCTGGACGACCCCCCACACCAAGTAGCCTTAGAGTAAACCTCGGTTTTAGTTAATGTGGTTTGGTCCGATGATTTTAATCCAAAGTCTTAAATTCACCTTTTTTACCTATATTTAATATTTCTCAAACAACTACGATCATTTAACCCCTACCATTTATTTTGTTTGGGGATTTAGTTATTCTATTGTAACTTAAAAAAACAGTCAGATGAATGAGCATGAAAAAATCTGAAAAAGTAATTATCTACATTATGATGTTATAAGATTTAGTAAAATATCACAATTCTCCAAAATTTAGGAAAGGATGGCAAGAATCAAAATGTAACACATTTGATCTTTAGCAAGTAATTCCAGTAACAGATCTCCAAGGTAATAACAAAAAAAACATTATTGTTATGCATTCCAAAATTTACTAGAAACCAATAGATAGAAAATACAGAGTGATAAAAAAAAAAACATTAGTGGTTCTCTTATTATGCACCTACCCTTATGTTTGACTTTAAAAGTCAACATCCCAAAAAGAAGCTATCGTTGTTTAGGTTCGGGTCAAGACGGGTTATTTTAAAAACTAATCATTCTGATTCGTGTTAGAACAGGTTTTTTGACAAATATAGATATAGATGTAGGTCATAGGTTTATTTTTTCTAAAGATGGAAGAACAAAACCTCCATGTAAAGGTACAACCAAAAATCAAAAAGTAAAACCAACACTATAGATTAAAAATTAAAATATGTCCATCAAATTGTTCATTTAGAACCACAATAATCAAAATCAAAACCAACAAGGGAAAATAAGATCAAACCCAATCTGACTCGTTGCTTCTTTTTTATGCCCAATCCAATCGTTATTTCAGTTTTTTATTGTCAATTTGACCATCTAGACCCCTTAAGAAATAACACTTGACCCAAAAATAACTAACAAGTATATTTAGGGTCCAAAAGAACCAAACTCAAGTGTTTGTGCCAAGATTGACAGGCCTAGTATTATCATGTTATGTTTTTGTTTTGTTTTTTAGATGGACAGCCATTGTATACGTTAACTTTATTATACCAAATCATATTTGGGCTTTTCTATATGAACATCACAGGTTCACATTGGCTTATTGTCTTGAGGTTATTTTGTTTGAGCTCGTCTACTCAAGTGATCCAAAGAGCACACTCATGTCGACTTGGAAATCTGTCAAAGCCAATTTCGGTTGAGCTGAATTTAATCGAGTTTATCGAGCAAGTTACTTAGCCTCCCTAATTGCATTAAGTTACAACTAAAATTGATCATGAAAGATCATTAAAAAGATGAAGTTCCTTTCAACTTCCATGAACTTTACCTTTTCAAATTCCATTTTATGGATTGACAGAACTCAAATAAAGATTATAATAATTGATAAATCCAAATATAATGAATAAAAAAAGATATTATTCAACTATTTTCTTCCAACAATGGATCTTTCTTTGATGGAACATGATTCCATTACAAAACAATGGTTATCAACTTACCATATAAATGAATAACATACAAATTGAATCCAATGCCAAACCTCCTTCTAACTACCCTGCAAATGCTTCAATCGTCTTTGCAAAATCGAAGCATAAAACCCCCTTGTTCGAAGAAACAACACCAAGGAAACAATAACACCGAAACCACAAACTGCGGCAAATATAAAATACGAAAGCATAAAGCAATGAAGCCCGTGGCAAGACCCGCCTCTCGATTGTGCTTCCTGGTCATAAATGTTGCCAATCACTTGTACAGAAAGTATATACGAACCAATAGGGTTGGCTGCGGCAATGGTGTTGAAAATAGTCTCCATATGTTTCACTCCAAATATTTCCGAAGTGATTGTAGGCATTAAAGACCATTGTGATCCGTAGCAAACACCCACAATCACCGATCCAATGTACAAATTCCCAGTTAAACCAATGATCAAATAGCCCACGACCATAGCTAATAGCGTAAGGCAGATAAACAAAGGCCTCCCTCCACCGTATCTATGTAGGAACCAATCAGACACAAATCCGCCACCAAATCGACCAAGAAAGTTCCATATACTCCATAGAGAAACCATCGTGTTGATCTCAACCGTCGAGTAGTCAAGCGACTCGCCTATTTGAGTTATGTTGTTGATTGTGGCTAACCCTGACCCCAATGCACAAACCATAGCTAGAAACAACAACCAGAAGTTGATCGTCCCCATTGCCTGTACTAAATTCATTTCAACCTCATTTTGACCCTCAGAAGTCGTGATCAGCAGAGCCATGTCAGTGCCTTGCGGTCCTTGTTCGCTTTGTAATTCGCTTGTTCGAGCTGTGTGGGCTATTTGAAGAGGGGATAACACCATAACCAAAAGAATAATTGTTGTAACAATGTGAGCCCATAATGGGAACATGAAAATGTTTTGCAATATGATCATGATAGTTAAATACCCCGCGATAATAAGTGCGATCAACGAGAAGCGATTCAAATGCGGCTTGTCATTACTCGTGTTGAAGGGTTTACATGTACTAACAACATGAGTGCTAGTGACACAAGTGCGGGAAACACAGCAAGCATAAGTAAAAAGGCAGTTGGTTTGCCGTTAAATAATGTCTGGTAGATTTGAATTAATATCGCTCCACTCAACCCCAAAAAACCCTTGAATTTTAACAAAAAAATATAAATTAAATTCACTAACAAACAATCAAACAGACTCAACAAACTAGAGTTTTTTTTCCCAAACAAGTGTTGGTGGTGGTGGAAGAAAGTATTTCGTATAATAGTGTTCTTTAAATATTATTTACCAAAATAGTGTTTTAAAACTTTATCTCATTGACTAAAACTAATTTAGTAATTTTATTATTTATTTTCATCAACACTTTTTTAACCAACGTAAGACATGTAGTTTATTATTATTTTTAATTCAGTCAATATAATATATTTTTGTTTGCTCCAATAGAACCCATAATAGGTTCTTCTTTTACCTTTTACCAACTGTATATAAATTCTTCTCTTTTTATTATTTATTTTTACAATGAACTCATGAAGTCACATAAGAATCCTCCCAAATATATTAAACAGAGAAATAAGAAACATAAAGAAAATTAAATAAACATCAAAAGTATAAAGACTTCTTATTTATTACAACGTAAGACTTCTTGTTTATAATTAACAAAAAGTATAATGTAAAAATAAAATTTGGAGTTCGTTTGATAACTGATACGATTTAAATTAAAAGTGGTTTAATAGTTAAAAAATACATCACACGTTATATATTATATATACTAACATATATAAAGGTGGTGTACAATAGCTCACATATGGTACCCATTTTTTTTTCATGCTATCACTTTAAATAATATAATTCCTCAACATAAATCAAAAGCAAATTGTAAATGAATGTGGGATTGAGTCTAATTAGTAAAGTCTTTATTGTTAAATTATTGTTCTCATTGGGTTTTAAGGGTTTGGGCTCCATCGAAGATGAATTTGATGTAACTTAAGCCGTTTAAAAAAAAACAAATTATAAAATTGGTCTGATGACACTTTGCAGCGTTTTAGGCTAAGGCTCGGTATTCAACCCGTTCGTCTTTTCGATTTTATACGATGAAGTTCTTTAACATTTTATTTTTAAAGTCTTTTCGATTTTATACGATGAAGTTGTTTAACATTTTATTTTTAAAGGGTGAATATGTTTTTTTTTGTTATGAGATTCTTTGATTGTTTTCTTTTTGCTTTTTTTTTACTTTTTAATATTTCTTTTTTGAGTTGTTTTGATAGTTTTCTTTTTTGCTTTTTTTGTACTTCTTTAATATTTCTTTTTTGAAACTATTTAACTTAAATTTAAGTAAGCAATTTTTCATAGTTTTTGAAAATGGTTTTCCTTTTTTATTAACTAAAGTTAAATACAAATAGATTAATAAATCAAACACGTTGTAGATGTATCACGACGACTTTTTTTGGTTTTCTCAATCGTTTGGTATCAATACTTATATTACATATATTTTTTAAATAAATTGGGTATATTAATTCTTTACAAAAAAAATCTTAGTCCACAACTATAGTATTGGTGTTATCAGATTCGTCTTTATGATTTTCGATCGTTGCAAAACACTTTTGTATAACACTGGACAACTTTTGTGTCATAAAATTAAAAACATTGCAAATAAGGAACATGGGTTATTTATGTTGTTGCATTTGCGTCTACGTTTAATCTAAATTTTATTAAAAATTGGTCTGCCCCGCCACGAAGCACGGGTATAAAATTAATTATAAATAAAGAATAGAAAAAATAACTTTTCGTTATATGGTTCTTTTATTTTGTTTTTCTTCCATTAGATCTTTATAGTGCGTTTTTTTTAATCAACCCATTATACTTTTTAGAGTTAACTGTTTGGAACTAAAATCAAACCTAAACCAAAATTGGGTCAAAAAACCGACTCTTAAACCGGTTGAAAACCGAACCGAAACCACCCCCAAACCAGTAGCCCACCAGATGGGTTTGAAACTGAACCAAAACCGAAAAAATAAAAACTGATTTAACCATTCTACAGTGTATCCTATATAAACCCTTTTAAGCATTTTTACCGGTTTCGGCTTAATGGATCGAAAGCTCATTGTCAGCTTCAAGTGGCTCCTATTAGTTTTTGACTTTCTGTTCCATCCGAGCCCAACGCAAGAGTAATGTAACTTATATAGTTGTAAAAGATAATAGGATGTTCAATTATCTTTAAAAAAATGAATATTTGTATTTATACCTTTTATAACTACTTTAATATACTTTCTTCTCTTTTAGGTTAGGGGTGGTTAGAAAAAAATTTAATCAAGATCTGTCACATGAACATGTTTTTTCCATGGACACTATATAAGTAAATATTATTGTAACTAATTATAGCTGGACTCTCTTTTTTTGGACCTTTTTATTTGAACATCACATATTCATAATTTCACATTAGCTTTGGACACACTTCTACTCAAACGACCTAAAGAGTAGTGGTGGATCTAGAAAATTTTCGTAGGGGTAACGTTTTATAAAAAAAGAGTAACGAAATCGAAAAAACGTCAAAGTTTTCCAAAATTTACACTACCGCCGGAGCGGCAAGAAGTAGCGGAGGCTACCCCTTCTATTAAGGTAGGTCCGCCCTGCTAAAGAGCTCACTCGCGTAGACTCGAAAAACTATCCGATTCAATTTGGGTTGAGTCGAATTTAATCGGGTTCTTCCGTGCAAGTTACTTAACCTTCCTTAATAATCCCATTAAGTTGCAACTAAAATTGATCACAAAAGATCATTAAACAGATTAAGTTCCTTTCTCCTTCCATGAACTTTAAAATTTCAAATTTCATTTTATGCATTCATAGAACTCATACATATAATGACATAAATCCAAATATATCATATGCTACAAAACTAATAAAAAAATATATATATTTCACTCTTTCTTTGATGGAACATGATTCCATTACAAAATAAGGAAGCATATAGAAATATAAGATGCAAATCTAACTTACCCCTGCAACTGCTTCAACCTTCTTTGGAAAATGGAAGCATATAACCCCCTTGTTCGAAGAAACAACACCAAGGAAATAATTATACCAAAACCACAAACCGCGGCAAATATAGAATACGAAAGCCTAAAGCAATGAAGCCCGTGGCACGACCCCCCACTTGCTTGTGCTTTCCTGTCATAAATGTTGCCAATCACTAGCACAGAAAATATATACGAACCCATAGGGTTGGCCGCGGCTATAGTGTTGAAAATAGTCCCCATATGTTTCACCCCAAATATTTCCGAAGTGATTGTAGGCATTAAAGACCATTGTGATCCATAACAAACACCCACAATCACCGATCCAATGTACAAATTCCCACTAAAGCCAATGGTCAAATAGCCCACGACCATCGCTAATTGTGTAAGGGAGATAAACAACGGCCTTCCACCGCCGTATTTGTGTAGGAACAAATCAGACACAAATCCAGCGCCAAACCGACCAAGAAAATTCCATATACTCACTAGAGAAACCATTGTGTTGATCTCAACCGTTGAGTAGTCAAGCGACTCGCCTATTTGAGTTATGTTGTTGATTGTTGCTAACGCTGACCCCATTATACAAACCATGGCTAGAAACAACAACCAATAGTTGATTGTGCCCATTGCCTGTAGCAAATTCATTTCAACCTCTTGATCCTCTATAGTCGTGATCAATGGGGCCATGATAGGGGATGGCGATTGTCGTTCGCTTGTTTGAGCCGTGAGGGCTACTTGAAGAGGTGACAATGCCATAATCACAAGAATAGTTGTTGTGAGAATGTAAGCCCATGATGGGAATGTGAAGATGTTTTGAAGGATGATTATGATCATTAGATATGTGGCAATTATGAGCGCGATCAACGAGAAGCGATTTAAAGGAGGCTTGTCATTGCTTGTGTTTGAAGGGTTTACGTGAACGAGAGACATGGTAGCAAGACATATTAGTGCTGGAAACACAGCAAGCATGAGTAAGTATGTGGTTGGTTTGTCATCAATCAGTGTGTGGTAGATTTGAATTAGTACTGCTCCACTCAGCCCCACAAAACCCTGTAATTTTAAGAAAAAAATATTAGCAATATGGTTGTGTCCGTAGCCGAAAATAACCGTACCGAATCGAATCCATATATCATTAATTTTTTTTTTTTTATAACTCATGTTTTTACATTGAATATATTTTCATTACACTAAGACTTCAAAACAAACACTTGATATTAGTTTATTACTAAAATCAAGTGAGTAAGGACAGATATATCATTTCTTTCAATCAAGTATTTATTCAAGTTTGTTAGCATATTGATGAACTTTGATTTAGTTTAAATCAACCAGTGTAGTTATTTCTCACACGACTGAGAAATGATTATTCCGTAAATACATAAAGAACTTAATTTGGATTTGTATTTTTGAAAACCAATTTATGGTACACACAATTTCGCTTTATAAAAAAAATAGTTAATTACCCATAAGCAAATACAGGCCCGTCTTTAATAATGTTAAATAATTTTTTGACCCTGGGCGAGATGAGGAAACCAGGCCCTACCCAACTATAATATAAACTTATCAATCACATATATAAAAAGAAAAAACCCACAATATGACGATAATTATTATAAAAAAACTCATAAGTCTACTCGCGTGTTGTGGCGGGACCGTTAAACCACAGAAAATAGACGTACAACCATTGAACTACGCTACGCACACACATTGCGACGTGTAGACTTGCCACAGTCAGACCGAAACATAAAAATTATCGTAAAAAAATAACTAAGTCGAAAAGGTATCAAAATCACGTAAAAATGAAAATAAAAAAACTTTAATGACCCTACATTATCATGCATAATTCCATTTTAAATGAAACTTATATCGATACGTAAATAAAATTAGAACCAACCCATTGAGATCCGTCATTTTTTTATGCCACGGGTCCTCTTTATCGCCATTTCTATACCTTGATTCCTCTTAAATGTTAGTAAACCGTGATTTAATCAAATATAAAAAGAAATTTACTTTAGATATTTTATCTGAAAATAAATAAGTTATGAAAGTTAATTGAGATATAATTAAACTAGTTATGAAAAATTATTACCTTGGTGCTGTCAAAATGACAGGCCCTAGGTTGTATGTAACTATGTATGATAAAGGGTTTTTTGAGATAAAAAGGGCCCATGGTGATATTGTTACCTATAGTGGTATTTATTTACAATGTAATGTAATAAATATTTCAGACAAATAAAAATAAACTATGATCGAAATTTCAAAAAAATTTACAGCCCCTTTATCTTTTAGGCCTTGAGATGTTGTTCACCCGACACTTGTTAAGGGCTGGCCCTGACCAAATATATCGGTTATGGTTTTGGTAAAAGCTCATAACCGAACCGAATCGTGCTCACCAAGGCCGTCTCAAGCTTATTGGGGGCCCAAAACTAATAATGAGTAATGGGGCCTTTTCATCGCAAAAATTTTCAATCTTATAACTCATGTATCAACTTTAAGTATACGTATAATCTTTTCTAGAATTTACGATCTTAGAGAAGTAAAAGCAAGAGTCCAAAGTAACCACTTTATATTACTTCTCCTTGTTTGAAACGTTGTTTGAAAGTTGAAACCCAATAATGCATGAGTTCGTTTTCAGTGGGACCATATCTTATTACATGCATATGGCCCTAAATATATTACGTGGCCCAACTGTTTAACTAAAAAAGAAAATAAATAAAATCTAATTATTGGATTACTAATAATTTGTCGTCTCAAATTAATTTAAAAAAAAAATCCAATTATTGGATTACTAATAATTTTCGTCTCAATTTAATATTTTAAAACTTACGAGTTTTGTTAAAATTTTATTAGTTTTTGATGTAGTATTATGCAAGATACTTTAGCATAACTCATTATACTTGTTATTATAATTTATTTACAATTTATCAAAATAATTAGTTACAACTTATTATTAATTAAAAAATTATAAAAATAATAATATTGTATTATAGTTTATTAAGTTTGTGTATTGATGTTTATTATATATATATATATATATATATAAAGTATTGTGATAATCTGTTATATTAAATGTAATTACGCTGAAAATGTATGTATAATACAATAATATAAATTGTTATCACATATATATTAACGTAAAAGGTGAGATTTAATTAAAAAATGTACGGATAACAGTAATAACATATAAATTCAAGTAACTTATTCCTAATAATTAACAAATTTGGTTTTATACATTTAGCTCCAGATTAAAGAAAACAAATACGAATGATTGCAGAATGAAAATATCAGACTTTAAATTTTAACAATTTCTAAACTGGTCGTGTTGGGCTTAACCCATTACTAGGCTTGTAAACAAATCGAACTAACACAGACGAGGACAAGTTCATGTTCATTTATTTAACTTTAGTCAAACATGGATACGAACATATAATCGAAAGATTTTTTGTTCATGTTCGTTTGTTAAAAATGAGCAAATTCGTGTTCGTTCATTTATAACCTAAACAAATAGTTTATAAATGAACGAAAATGAATGTAAAGAAATTTAAACGAACTTAATTGAACAAATATGAACGAACACAAATAAACATACCGACAATAAGTAGTATTTTTAATATATAAAAAACTAGTGGTCAACTACAGTAGCTTTCATTACTTTCATTGAAAAACTCATTTTTATTATTATAAAAAAAATCTCAATTACTAATTAAATTACATTTATTTAAGTAGTTAAAAACTCCTATTTATGTTTATATTCATACACATATAACTATTATATAAGTAGTTAAAACCCCATATATATGCTTATATGCATATGAATAAATAATAACTTAAACGAACATACATAAACAAACGTAAATAAATAAACATCAACGGGCTATGTTCCTGAACATAAATGAATAAGTAAAACATGTGTACGTTCATGTCCGTTTGTTTAACTAAACGAACAAAAAAAGTTATTCATGTCCGTTTGTTTATTAAATAACCAACATAAACAAACTTTGTGTCGAACAATTCACAAACTTCCGTTACGTCGGTTTACAAGCCTACCCATTACATTGAAAGAATTACCTTCATAAGGCCAACGCTAGTTCCACTGTAATCAGGGAAATTACGAACACCAACCACAATATTAGCGGTGTTGAAGAAAGTCTGAGCGTGTGCGCCCATGAACATGAAGAGGCACATGAGCCACACATGTGGCCTGTCAATGACTCCGGTCACAGACAACCACATTAGAAAGTAACCACCAAAGTACTGAACCGCTCCAGCCAAGTAGACCAGCCAAAGATCCGACCCGAAACGAGATGAGGAGGTTACCGCACTGTAGAGTAGACCGGCTAAAACCCCGATATTGGCACCGATGTCCTTGAAGACTGATACGGTGTTTAGAGTGGACTGATCATAACCTTGACTGGATTTGAGGGTGGCTGAGTATATTCCGAAGGTGTAGGTGGCGCCGGAGGTGATCTGAATCCATATGCTAGCCACTGTGGATAGCCACTTGCTGTTTTCCATTATCAAATGGAGTATTTTGGTTAGTAGTTGGTTGTGTATTTATTTCATATACGAGAGTTGTAGTCATATCTTTATGTATAGGATACTTGAAGAGTGCTGGCATTCATATATTACACATGTTATATTGCACATGTTATAATAGATCATCTAGGTGTTGGCACCCTGTGGGCACAGCTTGAAAGAAAAAAAATAATTAATAGTTAATAATTAAAGATTTTAAAATGTAAACATAATCCAACAAGTGAATGATTACATGGTAATTGGTAAACTTATTAAATAGTAATATATTTTTGTTTTAAGATGATACACAAATACATTTTTAGATGATGATGATGATGATATAATAACTTTTAAATTGTATATAATTTGGAAAATTAGTCAGAAAATCTAAAAAATGCTCAAGAATTTTCGCCTGTATCAACATGTCATGTTCTCCACGACCCCCTTTATATGCTTCCGACACGATCATCGACGTCGACCTCCAGTTGCCCACCTATTAAATAGGGGAGACCGAAAATTTAAGAAATAGGGGGTCAGACTTAATATATATAACCTTTTCGGAATTCTTTGGGAAAATTACTGCTACGAAGCGAAAAAAAAGGGCGTCGTCTCCTAGCCCACACTAAGCTCCGCCCATGTCGACTTCCATCCCCCCTCACTATCTTCGTCCACCGCCATCCATCGATTTCTTTACTCAAAATCCTATCTTTAGCTTAGGGACACCTCCATCCCTCAATCACCTGACCATCATTCTCATCATAAACACATTAATATAGCTCTGCATGGGTTGGTTTTGAGTTGTAACCGAACCATAACCGAAGACTTCGGTTATAGGGTTTAAGAAACCATTTAGTTTTTGTTAGATGGTGGTTCGATTATTTGATTTCGAGACTAGGGTTGGTTCGTTTTTCAGGCTAATAATCGATAACTTAAGCACTTAGGCTAGAACAGACATTAGTTCATGGATGGAACCCGACTATGATCCATGTTTGAACCCAAATTCCTGTCTTATATCATTTTTTTAATTACGATGAGGAATCAACCAAAAAAAGATTTATGTTTTGTATTAGCGGACATTATACTTCATGTATCATTTTTTGTATTCAAATGAGTACATGTAGCATGTGCCATCTCAAGACAAAAACAAAAATAAAAACATTCTGTCATTCATTTAGTGAAGTTAATTGGTTGGATGATTTTGGTATATTTTAACTCCTTAGGGTTTTTGTTAAAAAAGAATTAGTGGAGTTAACAGTTTAAATTGCTTGCACCAATTTTAAAACCTACCTTAAAACAAAGCTTATTGATTTTGATGAAAAACCCTAATAAAATTATAAGGCCCTAGTCAAGTTTTATTTGATTTTATATCTTTCAGCTATAACTATTGTTACTTTATGTAACATCACTATGGTTTCCATACCAAACACACCTTAAGGCTTATACCTACCTACCCATTGGAATGCTGGAACCTAACTTATTAATGGACCCCTGAAGAAATAAATATGAAAGGGCAATGTGAAAGTTTCATAACGTGAGAACAAGCTTGAAAAAACTTAGCTAGTATAAACTAAAATTGTATAAAAACATAAAAAAATATAATTAATGTTGGTAGGTATGAGGGCTGACCAAAGGCAAAAACTGAACCAAATATCCAAAGAGTGGTGGAAAAGGAGATACCTATTAGGTTACTCGGTGTGGGTGACGGCTCTCCTTAGAGGATGACCCTTCACGTCAGCGTCACGTAGGATGGGTGTGAGGATGGGCCTAAAGGAGATGGACCTAGGAAATAGAGGATGGGGCTAAAAATGTATGTATGTATGTATGTATGTATAGGCGTGTGTGTAGGAAGAGGAGAGAGGCCGTCTCCAACGTCTGGGCAGACATCTCGACGCTCGGACCACCGGAAATGATGTTGGGGGGCGTTGACGGGCCTGGACGACCCCCCACACCGAGTAGCCTTAGAGTAAACCTCGGTTTTAGTTCATGTGGTTTGGTCCGATGATTTTATTCCAAAGTCTTAAATTCACCTTTTTTACCTATATTTAATATTTCTCAAACAACTACGATCATTTAACCCCTACCATTTATTTTGTTTGGGGATTTAGTTATTCTATTGTAACTTAAAAAAACAGTCAGATGAATGAGCATGAAAAAATCTGGAAAAGTAATTATCTACATTATGTTGTTATAAGATTTAGTAAAATATCACAATTCTCCAAAATTTAGGAAAGGATGGCAAGAATCAAAATGTAACACATTTGATCTTTAGCAAGTAATTCCAGTAACAGATCTCCAAGGTAATAACAAAAAAAAAACATTATTGTTATGCATTCCAAAATTTACTAGAAACCAATAGATAGAAAATACAGAGTGATAAAAAAAAATTAGTGGTTCTCTTATTATGTACCTACCCTTATGTTTGACTTTAAAAGTCAACATCCCAAAAAGAAGCTATCGTTGTTTAGGTTCGGGTCAAGACGGGTTATTTTAAAAACTAATCATTCTGATTCGTGTTAGAACAGGTTTTTTTGACAAATATAGATATAGATGTAGGTCATAGTGGGCCAATTTTTTTATTTTTATTTTTTCTAAAGATGGAAGAACAAAACCTCCATGTAAAGGTACAACCAAAAATCAAAAAGTAAAACCAACACTATAGATTAAAAATTAAAATATGTCCATCAAATTGTTCAGTTAGAACCACAATAATCAAAATCAAAACCAACAAGGGAAAATAAGATCAAACCCAATCTGACTCGTTGCTTCTTTTTTATGCCTAATCCAATCGTTATTTCAGTTTTTTATTGTCAATTTGACCATCTAGACCCCTTAAGAAATAACACTTGACCCAAAAATAACTAACAAGTATATTTAGGGTCCAAAAGAACCAAACTCAAGTGTTTGTGCCAAGATTGACAGGCCTAGTATTATCATGTTATGTTTTTGTTTTGTTTTTTAGATGGACAGCCATTGTATACGTTAACTTTATTATACCAAATCATATTTGGGCTTTTCTATATGAACATCACAGGTTCACATTGGCTTATTGTCTTGAGGTTATTTTGTTTGAGCTCGTCTACTCAAGTGATCCAAAGAGCACACTCACGTCGATTTGGAAATCTGTCAAAGCCAATTTCGGTTGAACTGAATTTAATCGAGTTTATCGAGCAAGTTACTTAGCCTCCCTAATTGCATTAAGTTAGAACTAAAATTGATCATGAAAGATCATTAAAAAGATGAAGTTCCTTTCAACTTCCATGAACTTTACCTTTTCAAATTCCATTTTATGGATTGACAGAACTCAAATAAAGATTATAATAATTGATAAATCCAAATATAATGAATAAAAAAAGATATTATTCAACTATTTTCTTCCAACAATGGATCTTTCTTTGATGGAACATGATTCCATTACAAAACAATGGTTATCAACTTACCATATAAATGAATAACATACAAATTGAATCCAATGCCAAACCTCCTTCTAACTACCCTGCAAATGCTTCAATCGTCTTTGCAAAATCGAAGCATAAAACCCCCTTGTTAGAAGAAACAACACCAAGGAAACAATAACACCGAAACCACAAACTGCGGCAAATATAAAATACGAAAGCATAAAGCAATGAAGCCCGTGGCAAGACCCGCCTCTCGATTGTGCTTCCGGGTCATAAATGTTGCCAATCACTTGCACAGAAAGTATATACGAACCAATAGGGTTGGCTGCGGCAATGGTGTTGAAAATAGTCCCCATATGTTTCACCCCAAATATTTCCGAAGTGATTGTAGGCATTAAAGACCATTGTGATCCGTAGCAAACACCCACAATCACCGATCCAATGTACAAATTCCCAGTTAAACCAATGATCAAATAGCTCACGACCATAGCTAATAGCGTAAGGCAGATAAACAAAGGCCTCCCTCCGCCGTATCTATGTAGGAACCAATCAGACACAAATCCGCCACCAAATCGACCAAGAAAGTTCCATATACTCCATAGAGAAACCATCGTGTTGATCTCAACCGTCGAGTAGTCAAGCGACTCGCCTATTTGAGTTATGTTGTTGATTGTGGCTAACCCTGACCCCAATGCACAAACCATAGCTAGAAACAACAACCAGAAGTTGATCGTCCCCATTGCCTGTACTAAATTCATTTCAACCTATTTTGACCCTCAGAAGTCGTGATCAGCGGAGCCATGTCAGTGCCTTGCGGTCCTTGTTCGCTTTGTAATTCGCTTGTTCGAGCTGTGTGGGCTATTTGAAGAGGGGATAACACCATAACCAAAGAATAATTGTTGTAACAATGTGAGCCCATAATGGGAACATGAAAATGTTTTGCAATATGATCATGATAGTTAAATACCCCGCGATAATAAGTGCGATCAACGAGAAGCGATTCAAATGCGGCTTGTCATTACTCGTGTTAGAAGGTTTACATGTACTAACAACATGAGTGCTAGTGACACAAGTGTGGGAAACACAGCAAGCATAAGTAAAAAGGTAGCTGGTTTGCCGTTAAATAATGTCTGGTAGATTTGAATTAATATCGCTCCACTCAACCCCAAAAAAACCCTTGAATTTTAACAAAAAAATATAAATTAAATTCAGTAACAAACAATCAAACAGACTCAACAAACTAGAGTTTTTTTTCCAAACAAGTGTTGGTGGTGGTGGAGAAAGTATTTCGTATAATAGTGTTCTTTAAATATTATTTACCAAAATAGTGTTTTAAAACTTTATCTCATTGACTAAAACTAATTTAGTAATTTTATTATTTATTTTCATCAACACTTTTTTAACCAACGTAAGACATGTAGTTTATTATTATTTTTAATTCAGTCAATATAATATATTTTTGTTTGCTCCAATAGAACCCATAATAGGTTCTTCTTTTACCTTTTACCAACTGTATATAAATTCTTCTCTTTTTATTATTTATTTTTACAATGAACTCATGAAGTCACATAAGAATCCTCCCAAATATATTAAACAGAGAAATAAGAAACATAAAGAAAATTAAATAAACATCAAAAGTATAAAAACTTCTTATTTATTACAACGTAAGACTTCTTGTTTATAATTAACAAAAAGTATAATGTAAAAATAAAATTTGGAGTTCGTTTGATAACTGATACGATTTAAATTAAAAGTGGTTTAATAGTTAAAAAATACATCACACGTTATATATTATATATACTAACATATATAAAGGTGGTGTACAATAGCTCACATATGGTACCCATTTTTTTTTCATGCTATCACTTTAAATAATATAATTCCTCAACATAAATCAAAAGCAAATTGTAAATGAATGTGGGATTGAGTCTAATTAGTAAAGTCTTTATTGTTAAATTATTGTTCTCATTGGGTTTTAAGGGTTTGAGCTCCATCGAAGATGAATTTGATGTAACTTAAGCCGTTTAAAAAAAACAAATTATAAAATTGGTCTGATGACAGTTTGCAGCGTTTTAGGCTAAGGCTCGGTATTCAACCCCTTTGTCTTTTCGATTTTATACGATGAAGTTCTTTAACATTTTATTTTAAAGTCTTTTCGATTTTATACGATGAAGTTGTTTAACATTTTATTTTTAAAGGGTGAATATGTTTTTTTTGTTATGAGATTCTTTGGTTGTTTTCTTTTTGCTTTTTTTTGAACGACATACCGTGAGAATGTTGCTAATCTGATTAGTAATTAATTTGTTAGTTTCAGCAAGTTAGTATTAAATTTTTCTTATATGAATTTAAACTAAGACACTAATATTTGGAAACACTATTTTAGTAAATATTATTCCAAGAATACAATTTAAGAACTATTTTTCCACCAACAATTTGGGAAAAAACTCCGAAAAACTATTGTTAGTTGTAACAAACTTTTAAGGGAAAGTACAACAATGCCCCTACAGATGGAAACAATTACCTTCATAATCCCAACGCTGGTTCCGCTATAACCCGGGAAGTTACGAACAGAAACGACGACGTTTGCGGTGTTGAAAAACGTCTGAGCGTGTGCAGTGCAGCAATGAACATGAAGAGGCACATGAGAAGCACGTGCGGCTTGTGAATAACTCCGATGGCGGATAACCACATTAAGAAGTAACCGGTAAAGCATTGAACCGCACCGGCCACGTAGACTAACGGAAGTCCTGACCGGTGGTTGTTAACGGTAACGGCGTCGAAGAGTAGACCGGATAAAATACCGATATTGGCGCTGATGTCTTTGAAGACGGAGATGGTGTCTAGAGTGGTTTGATCGTAATTTTGAGTGGATTTGAGGGTGGAAGAGTATATTCCGAAGGTGTAGGAGGCGCCGGAGCTGCACTGGATCCATATGCTAGCCACCGTGGACAGCCACTTGGTGTTTTCCATTAGTAACGGAGAATTTGGTAAGTACGCGCCGCCGTGGAGGGAGGAGATGTGGGTGGATTATTTACCTGGAAAGTGGGAGCATAAAATAACTTTAGTTTTGGCCTTTACAAAAAAGGTCATATAGAAGCGTTCTGTTTTGTAGTTAAAAAGTTTTTAAAATAATTTAAATGGAAATTTAGTGCGTTGCTGCAATATTAAAATGTAAATTGTCTCAAATTTATATTTGACTCAACTAGCTGTAGGAAAAAAATTACGTTAAAACATAGAAAAACTGAAAACGTACATAAAAATAAACACGAAAACGTATCATATTTGACCCGGCATATTTCCAAAAAAATTACGTCAAAGCGTAAACCAACTTGATATTATAAAAATAATTACGTAAGGAAATAGTGTTTTTTTAAGTTAAAGAATTTTACATCGCGTTGCGGCGATGTCGAAACACAAAGTGACTCGAATTTATACCGTATGGTGAAAACGTATCATATTTGACCGACTCGTTTATGAAAAACAATATAAAAATTTACGTCAAAACATAGATTAACTGAAAACATACATAATAAGAAGTATAAGAACATATTATATTTGACACAACTCATTTGTAGAAAAAATTTAAGTTGAAGCGTAAATAAACTTGAATTGATACCGATACGTACATAAAAACAAACACGTGAAACTCGATAACAAATTCTTTAGAAAGTTCAGAGTTGTAAGTGTCAAATGTTAAAAGTTGAGAGATAAAAGTATAAAAAGATAAAAAAAATTATAAAAATAAAAAGTTAAAAGTAATTTTGATTAAAAATTGAGAGATAAAGCATAATAAAATAGAAAAAACACAAAGAAAAAGTAAACATGAAAAGTCAAAATTACTTTTGATGAAAGTTGATAATTATAATATAGTTAATAATAATTAATATGGTGGTTATCCATTGATAAATAGAAAGTATTTAAACACTTCAATTTTGAAAGAGAAAAATCTTGGGTTCGTTAATTTACGGTTTAAAATACAAATAAATAACAATAATTTACTTTCATTTGATAAGATGATACGTATTCGTTAAGTCATTTTGATATTAAGTCATTTAGGTGGAACGAGTGTGTGTTGGTCTGACGATCGGCTTTGGCGGGTTTCCACAGGAACACCGACGCAACCTCGGTTATCATTCTCGGGTTGGTGAACCAGCTCGTGGTCTAGTGAATATGATCGTTGCCAAAGTGATGTTTTAAATTTATTATCATATATACTAAAACAAAAGTCAATGCTTAATACACCTACAAGCTTTGGTTTGATTTCTTTTTTTTCATTTGGCAAATTTGTTACATCTAAATAGTAATACAAATCTTTAAGCACAAGATGAAAACAACTAAAGCATGTATTGAAAGTTACAGATCATACCTCTCTAAAAATTATATAACCCGAATTATATAACCCGTACACTTTTTTATATGTTTTTTTCTTTTAGTTTATTATTATAAATTAGCATCATTTTGATGCATAGAGTAGTTGTACTCTATGCTTAGAAAGGTTTTCAAAAGAAATTGTTATAATTACACTTTTAACTTAAAACTATTTTAAATTTTTTACTTTTAAGCTCAAAGCTTTCTATCTTTGTCAATTTAATCTCAAAACTTTTTTACTTTCAATTTTGGTACCTTATACTTTTCATATTTTGCAAAAATTTTGTTTTACTTTTTGTTCTAAATTTTGTGAGTTAACACTACGCAACATTCATGTGTGGTTCAACGTTTTTACGTTTTGTTTTACGCTTCGTTTCAAATTTTGCAAGTTAACATTACACAACGTGCGTGTGTGGTTCAACTTTTTTATGGTCGTCTATTTTTTTCCTGTTTGACAAGTTCATTGTGACGCACGGGTCCTAAATCGACTTAGTTATTATTTTCTATGTTTTATGTTTCGGTCTAATTTCTCCGCATTAACACGTCACAACTTTAGTTTTGATAGTCGCTGGCGGTGTTGTTGCCTTAGTGCTATTTGTTATGGTTTTACGCCCCCGCCGCAACGCGGGGGCTTAATGATAGTTATGCTAATTTTGGATATGTTAATAGTAGATGTTGATAATGATGATGATAGTTATCTCATGATTTTGGGTATAACTTGTACTTTACTCTAGCGATCTTTGAGTAACGTACAAAAACAATTTATAAAAAATGAAGTATTTTCACTTTCATTCATTACATGTTTTTTTTAAACAATAGGTATTGGTATAATCTCTACTAGTTTAAATTTAAATTGCAAGGAGAAAGGACTTAAGTGAAGGGTGCCCATGTAATTCTTGATTCCATTGGTTGGATTAAGGTGTAACTTGTGATTGATTGGGCTTAAGAATTAAACGGGTTTAAGTTATCGGTGCCTCTTCTATCCGTATATTTAGAGTATAAAAAGTTATATTATACAGTTAGTTTGTATATACAAATATCCATGACTTTATAGTCTAGTGGCATTTTAAGGTAAGATAAAGTTTTAAGATAAATTATTTCTGAGTTTGATTCTCACAACAAAGATTTTCCTCATATGTATTGGGTTATTTCCCATTAAAAAACAAAAAGTTAGTATATACAAATACTTATTTATCGGTTGCATGTATAACGTGTTAGTTGAACAAGTCGTGGGCAGAAAACAAATATTAACCAAAGACTTAGGACAAGCAAAAGGAGACACGTATTAATTAAATCTAATTTATCATTGAAAAGCCATTTAAGTTAATATAAATTTCTTATCACTTGCATCTATACATCAACGACAGGTAAAGAGCATCATTCAAAATTTCAAATAATATTTTTCAAATACGAGCCAGCACTGATCTTATCTGTCCAGGAGAAAGCTTTTGGATAACTCTTTATTTAAGGAAGATTCAACACCTTAATGATTTGGTTCCACTAGAAAAAAATTTGATGGAAGTTAGAAAAAGTTTATAAAAATTTAAGGAAGATAATTTGATGGAATCATGAGTGTCGTAACATTCTTATTCTTGTCCTCAAGAACGCAACGGGTTTGCCACGGTGGTCGCCACTCGGTTCGCTTGCAACATTCCGAGCCATCATAACCAAACGCCACAGTGGGTGCCATTCTCGTTTTACAGTTGGTGGCGATACCTTTTCAAGGTCACTATTTTGAGAGCTCTCATCACCTGTTAAAGATGTGAACCCTCTTCGGAAGAATCATGCATGCTATAAAAAAGAATGAAAGACATTGTGGTAGGCATTCACAAACGAACATTGTTTTTTCTTTTAGTTTTTTACATGAGACAATGACCATTTACAATTTTTAAATATCTTGCAATTCCACCATAGTAAGCACTAGTGGACTCAACACCTTCGATATTGGTATTTGATGTGTCTGAAAGACAATATGTTTATATAGTGTTTAAAACCGTATTTCTAAATGTTTTACAGGTCCTTAAGTGAAATGGAAGATTTTCGGGCCAGAATTGAAGATTACTGCAGTTGCGCAGAAGGCAACCCAATCCACATATTTACGAGCCATGAACAAGAGTGCGGATTACGAGTCGTGGGCTTCAAGTTAATGCACCAACATAAAGATGGAAACCCTAAAGCGAAAAGAGGACAATTGGCAAGTTTACGGTTCGTGACCCAGGTTTTGTTTACGGGTCGTAACCCACCTAAACTACACATGGACCATATTTAAGGGATGAGATATCGTTGAAACCCTAAGAAGCGATGAACACAAGAAATAATAGCGAAACAGGGGTTGTTGAAAAACAAGGATTCAGGATCGGATCATTTGGAGGAAGATTCAAGGAAGAATAATGTAGAGGTCAAGAGATCGATCCTTACTGAGTTGGACCCTTCGTATTATCGTTTTCCTTTTGATTTTAATCATGTATTCGATGAATTAAATACTTGTGTTTCCTACTATGAGTAGCTAATCAGACCACAACCGGTCAAAGTAGGATGATTTTTAATACTTTGCATTGAATTAGTTGATTTTGTTACGAAAGTGTTTTTTAGTATGGTTTGCTTATGATCTTGTGATAGTGCAATGTGTATGTTGAGTATTGATGTTCAAATGAGTTTGTGTGAATGATTTATATCTTTCTATGAGGTTATGCATTTCTCGTGCATTACCCTTTACAATACAATGGGCTTCAAAGATAAAAAAAATCCTTTATTGGATTGGCCCATAAATTGACCACCCAGGTAAATTCATGAATTCAAATTGATACTTTGTTTATTTGTAGGCTAATATAGATCGTTAGTGTAGGGTTGGAAGCTTAATAGGCAAAGGACAAACTTGTTGAAGTGTTGGTACTTCATATGGGTCACCTACATGAAGAGTCTGATTAAAAAGATTTAGAAACTAGTTAAGTGTTTGCTTTAAATTGAGTAGCCTCGATAATAATTCGCTCGGATCGTTAATTTATGGTTGCTAGAACAATATAAGAGACTCTTAGATCACAAGGGATTAGTAAATGAGTTAGTTATTAGAATCGATGTTGGTTGTGTCTACAGCCTGGTTATTTAGGGACATGGGGCTAACCTGAGAGGGTTGTAGGTTTTTAACACTACACCCCTATCACTAGGGTCAACTATGATGGGTTTTTCATAAGAACCATAATCAACAGTTTTGCAAATGTATTAAGTTGATTGTGAACCTAATTGGTTATTTTTCTCATCATTGTTTTCTAAACTTAATCAAACAAGTTGTTTAGTGTTTTTTGATAAATGTAACACCTCGTAGAACGTAGTGCTGACGCCCTTAGTCGAAAGGAAGGATACACTCCTATCCGAGTACGGTCGATGCAATTAGTGGTAACTTCGGGATTGCTTGAGCGGATTCGAGAAGCTCAAATTGAAGCGGTAAAAGAAGAAAATTTAAGAAAGGAAGAATGAAGGGACAAGTGAAAAATTTAGTGGACGGAGATAACAGGTTGAAATCCCGATTTGGTAGAATATGGGTTCCAAACACGTGTGGTGTTAAGGACCTCTTACTTAATGAAGCCCATAAGGCGCGTTATTCAATTCACCCGGAGCGACCAAAATGTACCTCGATTTGAAACGAAATTATTGGTGGCCCGGGATGAAAAAGAGACATGGTGAAGTACGTCGAAAAATGCCTAACTTGTTTACAAGTAAAGGCAGAACATCAAAAACCACATGGAAAACTACAACCGTTAGACATACCAGTTTGGAAATGGGAACATATCACTATGGACCTGTTGACTAAATTGCCGAGAACGGCACGAGGCTTTGATGTCATTTGGGTGGTTGTAGAGAGGTTGACTAAGAGTGCACATTTCGTTCCCATTCGTGAAAATTATACTCCGAAAAGATGTCAGAGGTGTATATAAACGAGATTGTTGCACGCCATGGAGTGCCTGTATCCATCGTGTCTGACAGAGATGCTAAGTTCACTTCAAAATTTTGGCGAGAATTTCTAGAACAATTAGGTACTAAGCTATTAGTTAGTACAACATATCACCCTCAAACAGACGGGCAAAGCGAGAGGACAATTCAAACGTTGGAAGATATGCTTCGGGCATGTATTATTGACTTTGGCGGTAGTTGGGATGCCTACGTACCGCTAGTAGAGTTTTCATACAACAACAGCTACCATTCGAGCATAGGTATGGCGCCATATGAGATGCTTTATGGCCGAAAATGTAGAACCCCAGTATGTTGGAGTGAAATAGGACCTAGAGAACTTGCCCACAAAGATGTGATTAAAGCCACGAACGAGAAGATTGACACGGCAAGAGTCCATTTAAAGGCTGCCCAAGATCAACAAAAGTCCCATGTGGATAAAAGACGGAGACCTATCGAATTTCAAGTAGGCGATAGAGTAATGCTAAAGGTATCACCGTGGAAGGGAATAATTCGGTTTAGAAAAAGGGGTAAATTGAGTCCACGATTTATCGGACCATTTAAAGTTATCAGTCGGGTGGGGAAAGTAGCCTACCAACTAGAAATTCTGGGTGAATTAAGTGGAATACATAACACCTTCCATGATATCTCACCTTCGCAAATGTTTGGCGGACGAAGCGGCATATGTACCTTATAGTGATGTTGAAGTTGACAACAAGCTTAACTACATAGCTAAACCAATTCAAATCCTCGATCGAAATGTAAAAAGATTAAGGAACAAAGAGATCAACCAAGTGAAGGTCAAATGGGAGCATCGAAGGGGTCAGACACCACATGGCAACCCGAAGAAGAGAAGAAACGACTCTACCCCTCGCTATTTGGTATGTCACACCCCAACCCGCAGCGGAATAGGTGATCGGACATGATTGGGTTAACTCGAGAGCTTATGACTTGCTATTACTTGTTTTAAATAATCGTTAATTCATATCAAGTATCTCACAATACAAATAATTCACATAAACAAATACAAACCAAGACGATATTTATAACAAATAAATTGCACTAATCGTTTCTTGTTAACTAAGGCCCATCCTATGTCAAATCATCTCTTCGTACCTGTTCACCTGTATCATGTGTAAAAATGGTTTTTGGGTCAACAAAAGTTGGCGAGTGAACCTTTTTATTATTAGAACAATAATATGTTTAAATTTGGCTTATTGAGAAAAAAACGTGCATCAACCAAATGTAAGTAAGTATGTTGCATGCCATAAGTCAAAGCTCATAAAAACAACCTCAAACAATATATCAATTATATGTAACGATTCCAATAAATGTATGCATGTTGCACGGTATTGTGGTGTGCTGCAAGGTCTAAGCTCAATCAAACGGAGCTCGCTCGTATGTTGGCAATGTCACGTTCCGCTCATAGGTAATGAGGAACAGACGAGCCTATGATGATGTGATGTCCAACGTGAATGAAATGCACCAAGTGATAAACAATAATCCACATGTAACACATATACTTCACATAAGGGAGTTTGCACGAATTTAATTCTTGTAAATGTAATAACGAAATACGACACATGATACACCCCAAAATGTGTAATAAAAGGAAAGTTGTAAGATTCACTCACAGTGGTTCATTTGCGATTCCTTGAAAGATAACGCACGAGTAAAAGTTGAGAAGGTAGAACGAACGAACGAAACGGTTATCCTAGATATTCAAATACCACTAACGACCTTGTTAAATAAAATTATAATATTCCTATTATTTTATGGTTGCAAATTAATTATTTAGATGTAATAACCTAATTATTTATTTATGTTGGTATTAATGAGTTATTACTTAAAAAGAATGATAATGAATTATTTATTGTCTAAGTAAATTTTTAAATGGTCTAATTAAGTAAAAAAAGATAATTAAAAAAATAATAAAAAAATTATTAAGCCTAAAATCGCCCAAAACCGCCCAAGCCCGGTTCGAACTCGCGACCTCCGGTTTACGTGGACCCGTCCCTTCCATTGGGACAAGTGTTTAACCCACTGAATATGTTGACTGTTAATTCTTTTATATACAAACTGAGTTGATTCCTTTACTAGTTCTTATAAAAAAAGATAATTATGCAGCGCGACAACATGAGGCCGGTTTCGAACCCGTGACCTTCGTGTACGTTCACGCAACCCTTCCACTGGGTGCGTGTCTAACTGTTTCATTTTGTGATTTTAATTCATTCATGTTGAGATTGTATTGTTCCTTATATTGGTTCAATAAAAAGAAAACAAATACAGCGACAAGAACGGAGGCCGGGTCTCGAGCCCGTGACCTCTGTGTTGGATTAAACTACATAGACCACTAATCCATATCAACAACAATGTAATCTCTCCGAATTTTATTTCATTTATAAGAAAATCAGCGGTCATCTTCTTCATAGTTTAACTAGTCTGAACATGACAACCTACTGTAAGTTTAAATTCGTGATTAGTGGTCTCCATCATTTTGCTTTAAGAGGTAGAATTCATCCTCCAATTCTTGATCTCACTCCTAGGACAGAACCGTTTAGTCATTAGTTCCTTGAGTTGTTCCCAGGTTAGGGCCACAGCAGCCTCAGCCCCTCTTTGATCCTTTTCAGTGTTCCACCAGGTTAAAGTTGTTTCCAACGAGGCGGCCGGTAGCATACGAAGCTTACGATCATTAGGGCAATCACAATTTGGAAGGTGCTTTCCATTTCCTCGAACCATCAAAGAATTGCAGTGACCCCTTCTGTTCCCTCATATTTTGGGGGGCCGCAAGACTTGAAGTGCTTATAGGAGCACTTGGATGTAGTTGCGGGAGCATTTACAGCGTTTGGTTCGACTAACCTAACTTCACAAGCTGTACCCCTCCAAGCCATCCCAATCACCCAAGTGGCACCCAGCCCAGCTTACCCAAACAAGAAACCCTACACTAGTCCCCACCCTCAATGACAACACTGCACTATCACCACCAACCCACCGTACCTTGCCGACTATGTGCAAATTGTGGGCGTTATGGTCATCTGAGTAACACATGTCGTACTCCTCAAAACCAAGCTCCACTTCCTACCAAAAGATGATCCAACCCTATCAACAATCTCATTATCCCATGGTTCCATATGTTCGAGCTTGCTTTAATTGTGGTGACCCTACCCACTTTAGAAACACGTGCCCTAGGCTAGTTAACATCATTAACGCTCAAGCCCAAGCAAACCTAGTTAATCAAGCAAACCCGGCTAACCAAGTGAACCAGGCAAACCCAGCACCCCCACCATCAAGAGGCAGAGCCTACAACATCAACGCAAACCCACTGAAGTCAATGACAATGGTACGAATGAGCAACCTAACTAGCCTTTCTCCCTCCATGAAGACTCAAGGCTTCTGTCGTTTATCTCATTTTAATCTACATTCCAAGTTTTTATCGATTCCATTTCTGTCTTGGCTATTCAAGTTACCATTTTTTTTCGAATTGGGTTTCAACGTTTCAAGTTAACATTATTCACATTATTTCATCGCTACAATTAATATTATGCTATGCTAGTGTTTTCATTACATTTTATACCATGTCTTTGATTAAATTATTCATATATCTTGTCATTTTACCTTACATACATCACGGTGGACCTCGTTTCTTAGGAAAATGGGTCACGTCTCACTTTTTCGTAGACTGACCACTTCCATTTAACACCAAATAGAGATACCGCTATCATTTACTCTTGTGTCTACAGAATCAAGACCCAAGCATTGGTTGTTGTGTTTGATAGATTTTAGGATGAGTCACATAGAACCAATCATGTTTCATAACAAGCCAGTGAAAATTTGACGAGAACATGGTGGATACGCCGCTGGTACTTCCTATATATAAGTGTTCCTGTCAAATGATCAAAAGCGTTGTTAGATTGTCATGAGAAGTTCTGTGTAAGTAGTGTGAATCATGATTTGGATAACGATGTGGTTAAAAATTTGCTTTTGTGATTTCATGTGTGAAATTATCATTATGACATTTTGATGTCTCAAAATCCCTTGGCATGATGCAAATTCCAAATACACATCCTGACTTAAACTCAGTAGTAACCCTTGTCATGTTACTAGCCACTCCGTGTTATGACCTTTTCACTTCTACACCTCTGGCAACAAAGAGAGATTCCTCCACCAGGAACGTTACCGCCATGATTGAATCTAAACTATACCTTGACTTTATTTTAATATAAACCCCTAGGGAGTATGCTAAAACAGTTAGAGATTTCGGTTTCCTCTTAAAATCAGGAACTATTATGGTATTTTTCCTAAAGATGAAGTTCACGGACTAACTAGGTAAATAATAACAAATAATAAAACTTCAAATAAAAAGAAAACAAAGACCGCGGGATTCGAATCCGGGTCTACACGGACACACAAACCACGCATAACCACTACACCACTGCACTGTTTGGTGCAAGACTTACATATATGTATATATTATATACACATAATATGATCTGAATTCCTTTTGAATAAGCTTCTGCCGCCTAACTTCCAGCAACAGATATGGCAACACACTGATTGTTCGGGATTGAATCCCTCAGTCCGCGTTTCCTTCTATAAACCCAATCATGTATCTTGACTCAATCTCGTCCATGTCCAAACGCGGTTTGTGACCCCATCAATGCATAACCCATTGATTTCGCGAACCTTGTTTTGAAAACTCTTGATCACATGCTTCACTATATAAACACTCCATGGCCTCTTCGATACGGTTTACTCTCCCCCTCACTTTCACTCCACTTCTCGATACTTATTCGACCAAGAAACAGGCTTACCGTCGCCGGAAAACTCGCCGGGGATCAAGATTCCACCGGAAACCCGCATACCTCGGTTCGGTATATTTTCTTTCTCATATCAATTCATTTGTTTCATTTATATATATATATATCCGAGCAACTGCAGAGACGATTATTAATCACGAATTTAAACTTACAGTAGGTCGTCATGTTCAGACTAGTTAAACTATGAAGAAGATGACCGCTGATTTTCTTATTAAATGAAATAAAATTCGAGAGAGATTACATTGTTGTTGATATGGATTAGTGGTCTATGTAGTTTAATACAACACAGAGGTCATGGGCTCGAGACCTGGCCTCCGTTCTTGTCGCTGCATTTGTTTTCTTTTTATTGAACCAATATAAGGAACAATACAATCTCAACATCAATGAATTAAAATCACAAAATGAAACAGGTTAGGCACGCAGCCCAGTGGAAGGGCTGCGTGCACGTACACGGAAGGTCACGGGTTCGAAACCCGCCCTCATGTTGGATTAAACTACATAGACCACTAATCCATATAAAAAAACAATGTAATCTCTCCGAATTTTATTTCATTTAATAAGAAAATCAGCGGTCATCTTCTTCATAGTTTAACTAGTCTGAACATGACGACCTACTGTAAGTTTAAATTCGTGATTAATAATCGTCTCTGCAGTTGCTCTGATACCAATCTGTCACACCCCGACCCGCAGCGGAATAGGTGATCGGGGCATGATTGGGTTAACTCGAGAGCTTATGACTTGCTATTACTTGTTTTAGCGAGGGCTTTTTGAACTTGGATCACAATGTTAGGAATCACGGCAGCCATTTGCTTGGCGATTTGGGCGGCCATGCATTTACCGGAGTTTCCGGTTCTTTTTCCTTCGCGAAGGTGTCTAGAGGACATCTACGGGAATTTACGCAAACGAGATTGTGAGATTTTTTGATGGATTTGCTAGCAGAGATGCGAAAAATAAAAACATATGGTAAAATGAAAACTTTTGGGGTGTATTTGAAAACAATAACTTATGATAATACAACACTTTTAAAGTGTTCTTGGGCTTTGCTCGTAATTGGGCCTTGCATGCCGCCATACTTCACCTTTGTAATCATGTGGGCCCCATGATTACCGGGCTTCGTATGGTTCGCATGTGGTAGCCTGGTAACGTACCTTAAAACCCAATGAAAATCGTGAAAATATGAACATAGGATATGGAAGTCGGAGTGCATCCTGGCGTGGACACGGTGACAACTCAAAGTAGAGTTAGTTCACACGACGTTTGGTGTGGCATGCTTTGGCCTAATAGGTCCTTCGTACTCTCAACAGTACTCCCCAGGTAGGCAAATCAGTAGTCCCGGGTAGGCAAACTGGTCCGAATTACGGACCAGTTACCTGGGGACTACTGATGAGGTATAAAGATTAATGTCTATAAGGTGTTTAATATAATGCCTAAATGAAGATAAATTGTTAAAAAAATAAAGAGAAACATGGTAGAGAACTTATAAATGGGATTTTGACAGATTCATGTCGTATGTCATGCTATGAGTTCTAAATGGTAAATTCAGATTGAACTTTATAGGCAAATTGGGTGAAGCATCTAGTGCCAAAGCTGAAGTAGACACGTGGTTGAAGGGAAAGCTTTGAGGTACGTGGTTTTACACCTTGTTAGAGTAATAATAATCGAAGAAATACTTAAAATAAATTTTAGTCATTCTTAAGCGATGGATTTCCATGAATGAATCAAACTAGTAATTAGTGCTTGAATATAAGTTGGAATTAGTTGTAAGTAGTGGAATCCACATAATTAACCAAGAATATGAGAATGCGTAAACCGGGTAATGGAAACGCATATCTTAAACCGTAAATTCACTATACGATTGAGAAGAAGTTTCTTGTTTGGCTAAAATCGCCAAACGGATAAACTAAAAGAGAAGAAGGTATAACAAGGCGCAAACCAAGTGACGGATGCGTAAACTAGAGTTAATAAACTTAGAGAAGAGTTAAGTTTCCGCAAGGAGCTGACTTTCATTACGAGAATGAAGAAAAGTGGTTAAATAGATTAACGGATCAAATAATTACATAATAAATTGTGTCGTTGTATAAAGTGTAAGGAAATCGCTACTTTGAATAATATTTCAAATCTAAAATGTGGGAATCAAATTACGATCGCGTAGAAATAAATTTGAAACAAATCGGACTTATAGTGAAGAAGTTATGGATGTTTTCGTAAAAAGAATCAAAGTAAAAAATCTGCAACGGGGTTGCAGCGTAAGCTACGGTCCCCAACCGTTGCTTACGGTTAAGACCTGCTGTCTCGGACAGAAGATATGTACCGTAAGCTACGGTTCTCAACCGTAGCTTACGGCGAGTACAAAAATAATATTGTGGTTGTTACTTTGGATACATATATTATAGGTGTTTATCTAGATAGGTTATACATTCAATATACCTAATGAAAATGATAAATGTGGTTATCTAGGTGATTGCTAAGGGGTTAAGGACGAAGATCAAGCAACAAGAAGAACCGAACACAAATGAAAAACTTAGCTTCCGTGTGTTATTCTAGATTTTTGTAAAACAATAACTTATATGTTTTGGTAAACTTTAAATATTTAAATCTTGTGTGGGTTATCTCATGAAATATTATGAAACACAAAGCTTATCTTTTACTTTATGTTTATTTTAAAATGGGTGTTACACTACTGATTTTAAAACTTATTTTATACAGTAGGTATATGTTATAAACTCAAAATCCCAAATAATTTATAAACTATGTGTAAAATGACCAAAATGCCCATTCGGTGCATAGTTTGGTCATAAAAGATAAATTACACAAATAATTAATATCCTACTGATATTATATCATAAATGAGTTATTTTTCCAGAATACTTATAGTTATAACATTAATTATATTCAAGTTCCTTTTATACGGTATGAAATTACCGAAACGCCCTTATGAGGCATAGTTTCATTTTAAAACCATAACGGGCATAAAAGTTGATATCCTACTGATATTACAACTTATTTAAAATATAATGGCATATAGAACTTGTCCATGACTTATCCGGTTACCCGATATCGTTAATATGCGTACGATTAAGTATATGTAACTAGTTTACGGAAATTAACCGAAACTGGTTTAACCTTGTCATTTAAGTCTCAAGATCTAGAATGTTTATAGTTTATCCATATTACACAAGTCAAGGTACTTGTTGGGATTAAACTACATTTATCCAATCACCGTTTAATCAAGCGTTATACGTCTTGATCCTATACACTACACGGTCTAAGTCTATGACTTAAATAAGACCGTTAGTATTTAATTAGTTAGTTTATGCCATAGTCCAGACTAGAGACTTGCCGGTAAATGCTATCTGCACTTAGTACTTTTGTGTACGGCTGAGTTATTAAAATTAAAAGAAGGCTAGCTCAGGTAAATACTCTCGACTTATTTCCCCTATACTGGCTTGGGTTACGATAAATTATTACCACTTGGTCGGAAATGGGATCAATCGAATGTCAGGTTGCGGCTAGTAAATCCGCATATTCTGTTTTAATCAGTTTTGTTTGATAACTTAAACATCAGGGGTTAACTACCGTGTCCTGGATATCATCAGCTCATTACAATAGAAATGGCCACAACCTTAGCGCGGGTGTAGGCGTACACCCAATAGATGCTCAAATGCATTCCCACAAGGTTGGGAAGAATTGACTCCTTCGTGAGTCCAAGTGGTGTGTACGTTAATCATGTCTCGGTCTCCGTACTGGGCCCTGTATGTATGGACAAACATGTAAATCTGTTAACAAGGTTGGGCGATCAACTTTCCCAAGTTATAAAAGATTTTGTGCTTATACTGCACTTAAAACATATTTTAAATGTTTTCAAAACGAGTCAGTTGGGTGTATTTGCCAGCGAAAGCTGACGTATTTTCAAAAGACTAAGCTTGCAAGTACAATACGAAAATAGGCTGGAAGTGCTCGGTAGTGATAGAGGATCTTGCAAATCCTAGATCTACCCAAAGTCTGTTTTATATTATTTCTTTGTACAAATTACGATCCGCCTTGGATCTTCTATTACGAGCCTATTTATTATTTTGTATTTTCGAACATTTGGTTTGTAATAGTAATTTTACTCAAGACTTCCGTTGTGCCATGTTTAATTGATAATGATGTTATCAACTGACGTCACGATACTCCCCACCCGGGCCCACTGTGTATGGATTTGGGTTGGAAATCCGGGGTGTGACATTAAAATTTACATAGGTTGGATATTACGAAAGAGATAGGTTAATAGATCTTACTGTCCATGGATTGATACTTGGGTACTTACCTAGCCTATACTATATACTAATAGGTACGCTTGCCTAAAACGTGTGTAGTTAGTATTAGTGTTTTTATCCTTAAAACTCGTTTGTGTTATGTGCCAATTTAATTGTTACTTTCTACTCACACTCAATACTCCCACAATCCTCAAAACATTCATAAGGAAAGTCTTGATGGATTTGTTTTGATCCAGGACACTTTCACCGCCTACTTCCAACAGACTAATTTTTGGGCAGTAAAGAAACAGTGGAGTGCCAATTACACCAGATGATGGTGTTGATTTTGGTTTCGATGTTAAGGCTGATGTAGATTTTGGCGGCGAAAGGGTGATTGGATCAACGTGTTTCGGTGGCGGGAGACAGGGGATAGTGTTCCGGTGGAAGCGGATGACGGAACACATGGTGCAGTGACAATAATGGTTAGTGGAGGTGCGGCGGCAGCAGGTAACTAGCCTCGCAGTAGGTGGCAGAAACTGGCGGTGGTAACTGAAGTTGGTTCCTGATATGTGCAAAATACAACATAAAAATTATATCAAATAAAGTATAAAATCAACCTTTTATGTGCTAATGTTGGAAAAAGTGTGTTTCTTTGTATACATTTGATTTTCCAAATTAAAAGAAGAGCTTAAATGTACAAAAGGAACAAATTAACGGCAAAAACCAACATAAATACAAAAGAAGAGAAGTTGATACACCATGCCTACCCCCAAACTTCACCCAAAGACCAAAACAACAAATTAGAAGACAAGCACGGGTCCGTGCCACCAAGTCATGGGGTCGTGCCTCACTCCAGAGTCCATGAAGAACAAGACAAATAGAAGCAGACAAGAGACACAGGGTCGTGTCCCATTGACACGGCCGTGATCAACTCCCAGATATGTAGAACCTCTCAAAGTACAAAAGTACAAGACCACGGGGTCGTGCCTTCTGACACACGAGTTGTGTGTGTATACGGACTGACATAGCTCATTAAATGAAGACAATGAAGAAAAGGACACGGCTTCGTGTCCCCTGGGTAAGGGGCCATGTGAAGGGTCTGTTTCTAACTATAAATATAGGTGCTTTGTTCACTTGCAACTCATCCTTGGCAAACCACTTCTCTCATACATGCCACCATACAACACCATCATCCACCATGTTCCTCATCATCCATTTTTAGAGTATGTGTAGTAGTCTTGGCTAATTTCTTACATCACTTGGTGAAGACAAATATTTTATGTATTACTTTGATTAACTTTTTTTATTTGGTTATGTATTAATGACTTTAATAACTAGTGTTTTATATTGAAAGTGAACTTTATTCTATCATCTCTTCATGTTTTGTTGATTTATTCATTCGTGTCTTTACGGTTTATATAAAGCACATTAACTGCCTGGAAGTGGGTTTGAAGGGTGGTTTGGGTAAAGTTCTTGGCTCGTTCAGTGTGTATATCCTGCGAGGACTTGATTCAAGCTTATTAGGACTTCTCTTAAGGCAGATAGCATCATATAGAGGGAAGTAAGAATGGCTTGAATCCCTAAAAATAAACTACTATTAGAACTTTAAACTGGCCTTGCGGGACTGTATCTCTTCTAACTCAGACCAATATGGCCGAGGGTAGCGTTGCCTCCAAAAGAGGGACATGCCACATTTTGCATTAATAACTTACTTAATTATCTTCCAATATTCCGGTCTTTACGGGACTGTATCCCTGCTGACTCAGACCAATATGGTCGAGGGTAATGTTGTCCAAAGAAGGACATACCACTATAACTAAGATAATCTCTTAAAAACCCATAGTGCAGAAATTATCAAAGGATACGTAATAGAGGAGTCGGAATCAAGTGATTCTATCTTGTCTGTAGTTTCTTTTTAATATTTTAAAATCTTTTTATTTTCATTTATTTACTAAATATCTTTTCTCAAAATTTGGTTAGATTAGACGTTGACGATGTTCCGATACTAAAAGCTTTATGTCCTTAGACGACCTCAGTATCTTACCATCACTATATATGCCAACGAGGGGTGCACTTGCCCTACCGTGTTATAATTGTGATAGCGTTATATCGTGTTTTATAAATTTAAATTTAATAAACGAGTAAAAATGCTAAAAATATATCAAAATTTGTACTCACCCTCACTCACAACAGTTCCTAAGAAAATCGTTCACCTCAAGAATCATTGACTCAATTCAATCCAACGACTCGTTCCATTCTTGAGTGTCCATATGAGTGGATCAATATCGCTCTGATACCACTGATGTGATTCCTTTAGCTAATCGAATGGCCAAAAGAAATTAGATGAAAACCAGAAAAAATTATAAAGAGATAATCAGATTTTTTATTTTCATTCATATGTATCTTCTTAAAACAAACAACCTTTATACGCCTATAAGTTACAATTGCAACACTAAATTTACAAACTAAAAATATTGGAACATAACACCCACTACTAAGTAACTTTAACTCTAAATAATAGATGTATAATGCAAAGCAATAACAAAGAAATGCAACACTAAGCCATCCACGTTGAGCATGAATAGATTGGGTAACGTGGGTATGGAATCATGAGTGACGTATTAATTACAAACAAAAGTTATTACTATGATGGTAATTATTATAACAATAAACAAATTAAATTTATTGTAGCTTATCTTATATAGTTAAAAAATTGTGAAACTTTCATAGTAAACAATAAACAAATCAAATTTATTGTAACAAATTGATTTATCTTATATAGTTAAATAAATCGTAAGACTTTCATATTAAATTTGTAAACAAAATTGTTAATCAACTTTCATAGTTAATACTTTCAAATAAGTTGCTCTCAATTATCATCCAACATGAAATTACCAATAACATTATTTCTTTTTCTTATATATGTCAATCAACATACTTAATCTAAACAAGAAAAGGAAATTTGCCCCCTCTAGACCATGGGTTACGAGCAATTACATATCTTGCATATCACCTAAAACTCCCCTTGAAAATCTCGACAATCCACAGGAATACGATTTTATGTCGTCGTTCGTACTCATAGGATGCATTTCAAAGGTTATCTAGAAAGTGATGGCAAACATGCTTAGAAGAGTTCTCAACTCAGTGATCTTGAGTAATTTTCTTAAAATAGGTCTATTATAGATGAGCCCCTGATTATAAACAAAATATTATCTTGGCTAAAGAAAAGGAAGAAAAAAGGTTTACTCTTTAAAATTGACTTGGAGAAAGCATGCGATCACGTAATTGGAATTTTTGGACTGATGGAAAAAAATGTCCTTCCAATCAAGTGGAGAAGTTGGATTTGAGGCATCATATCTTTGGCTCGGTATTCGGTCCTTGTAAACGGATCCCCTACCTTCGAGTTTAATTGTGGAAGGGGAGTTTGCAAGGGGACCCCATCTCGCAGCTTCTATTCTTAATATGTATGGAGGCTCTCACGATCTTTTTAGTAATGCTAAAAAGATCCTGGATCTCCTACCTTCGAGTTTAATTGTGGAAGGGGATTGCAAGGGGACTCTATCTGGTTGCTTCTATTCTTAATATGTATGGAGGCGTAATGCTAGTGCAGATGGTAAATTTAATGGGGGTTCATTTCCCCCTAATGGATGGCCTTATGTTTCAAATTTATTATTTGTGGATAATGTGGGGGAGTGGTTACAAAGTCAACTTTGTTTTGAGTAGGTGTGGGGGAAAACGTTGTTAGTTTTATGGCTTCTCTCTTGCATTGTAGAACCGAAATGACTCCCTTTGTGTACTTGGGCATACAAGAGAGAACAAACATGAATTATATAAAAAAAAAACTAGCAACCGGTTGTGGTTATATTTGATGCTAGGTTGGCGGGTTGGAAGGCAAACTCCTTTTCTATAAGAGTGCGTCTAACTTTGTTAAAATCGGTTAATTTAATGCTTGCCCTCGTATTACTTTATACAAAGTTTCGGGAAAATTATTGATATCTTGGAGGTGAAAAGAAGGACTTTCAATGGGGAGGATCAGAAAATGTTAAAAAGACGTGTTGGTTGGTTGGGACCGTGTCTTGAAGCCAAAAGAGGAGGGAGGTTTGGGTCTTTGTCAATTGAATGACTCAAATATTGTTCTGTGTGAAATGGTGGTGGAGGTAAGGATAAGAGCTTATAGAGAAAGTTCATTGATGTGATCCATCACACACCTAGACATTGGTTGGCTCTTCCTTAAAACCGGGTAGATAATTTGATGTGTCGACTTTGTTGGAATTAGGCAAGGCTATAAAAGGAGTAGTCGGGTCAGGTAATAAAGTGAAGTTTGGTTGGAGGACAAACCCCTCAAGGTCGTCTAGCCAAACCTATTTGGGCTAGAAGTAGAAAAATGGGGCTTTTTGTTAAGCGAGTAGTGAAGAAGGGGGGCTATTACTCTAAAATGGAGATGGAAACAACAAGTTCCTAAGGGTGATGTTGGGTCTAAGTTTGCTGATCTGATTAGCAAGCCGGTGGGATATTTATTTAGTAATAGCTTGGACAAATAATAGGAGTGGCTTTTGCAGCTTTTCGATCGATGATGTGAAATGACTGATGGGATCAAACCTCTTTGATTCAAGGTACAACTAATATGTATTGGAATAATTAGTTGCCACTCAAGGTGGATGTGTTTGGGTGGAGACAATTCCAAACCACTTAGCTACTTCGGATATGCTTGTTCGGTGTTGTATGTGTGGGGATGACAGTAGAACATGTGTTCACGTCATGTTTGGTGGCTTCCATCATTTGGCAACATGTCAGCATATGGTGCAAAACGTCCCAAATCTTTGTGTTCTCCATCAATGCTATTCGAGAACTTCATAAATTTTGTTTAGGCCCGGAGGCAGTTCTTCCAATCAATAGTGTTGTGTGCGTGTTGTAGGGCAAGAAACATGTGTGTTTTCTCTAACGAGCAGGTTAACATCAGCGACATATTTGAGAAAGTTATGAGGAAGTTAAATTGTTCACATTCTGTTGGATAAGCATAGAGCCAAGGCTACTAATATGGATCGAGTCAAATGGAAAAACTTTGCTTTTGAATCTGTGTTTGATTCTTTTGTAATGGTGGTTGTGCATTGGTAGCGACTTTCTAGTTTTAGCGTGTTTTAATGAAACGGTCCTTCAAATAAAGACAACAGAAGAGATCACGGTGAAAGGTTTTCTATGGGAAAATAACATAGCGAATCTTCAGGTGCTATGTTTGTCAAAACTTATGTAATTTTAATTTTAATAATTGTTTTGGTCAAAAATTAACAAAACAATTTAGTGAACAAATTTGTAAATGATCTAGTTTGCTTTTTAAGATAACAATGAGAACAATCGAGATAATGCAAGAAATAAATGAGATAATGCAATGTGACACTCAAAATTTTTACGAGGAAACCCTTGATCAGTGATGATATCTAGCATAATAAACCGGGCGTCGACTGAAAGTCGTGTTCCGCTTGTTATTGCTATTAATTCACTAAAATTGAGTACAAAGTACTTAAGTGGATCGAAAGCTAAGTGTTACAAGTGTTGCGAGAGTGTGAGTTGTGTCGTCTTATCCGATCCACATCGTTTAAATACAATAAAAATCTAATAACTAACTATCTGGGATTTCCGGAGTAAACTCGGTCTTCCCTTGTGGACTTAATCAGCGGCTTCACCACGTGTTTTTCAACTATATTCTCCAATTCTTCTGTTAGGACCCGGTCTCTCAATAAATTCCTGCGAATAGGAGGCATATTTAACAGTCGTCAACCAAAGATGATATCCTTGATACTGAGATCATTAAGAATCCTGGACACATATAATATATTCTTAAAATTTCTCTAGTCGGTATTGTCCAATTGATACCATAAAACTATAAGCACAAAAGAAAACAATCAGTACGACATTAAGACCAAATCATAAGGGTCGAAAATAATCATAAACAAAACCAATTTACAGGATACTAAATATAAATTTTCCTGTCCATAACAATAGTTTCACTTAATAATGATCTAGTTTTGCCATTGGCAACCCCATGACCGTTCAATGTGGACATCATGGGTTCCAGTTTCGCATAGAGAAAAAAATATTTTGGGTTGAGCCATGTGTTTTATCACAGCGGGTTTCTTCTGGAATGGTGTCGTGCAAGGTTACCAGCGACGTCTTCGTTCGTCGATATAAGTGGCCTTTTACCGTTAAGCTTACTCAGGTGATTGGAATTTTGTTGATCATTAAAAATATTATGCTCTAATTTATGTTTGTTGGTTCTAGCAAGTTACTAAAAATAGTAAAATATTATATGGGCTCTTCTCCGTTAAAAAAGTATAGAAACATATTATTATTTAACGTTAGTTAACTAATACCAAAGATATAATATAATGAAAACTGAAATGAATAATAGTGATTACGATGTACGAGTCTAGTTGGACATTCCTAATACATAGACCGACTATTAGTTTTTACACAAAAGGTAATAAAATAATTAACCAACCAGCTTAAAAAAAACTAATCAATTTTCATGTGTTATCATGCTATTACATGTTAATTATCATTTATTTAACTTAACTTTATATGATATAATTTATCTACTTTGATAACAAGTTAACACTCCATTACAAGTCATACAGAGCCTTGTGATTAAAGTTGACGATTAGATTTTAATTCGACTGTCATTTTCAGTGCCTTTTGTTTATTATTTTCAATTAAAAAAAGTTTAATACGGAAAAGAGAGCTACAAAAATAAGCCAAAGTTATTATTAGACGTGGACCGCAACCAACTTTTATTATTCCAATCACTCAACTTTTTAAAAATTAAAAATAATAAATAGATAAAAACTAACCAATGAGCTGGTGATGGAGTGGTAAGGGAGAGGCCTATTGTAACATACTTTTTCAAGTGACCCAGATTCGATTTCTACCTCCCCCCATTAGTTTCAGTTGCACCTGGTGGTAATGGGATACTAGGCAAGTAAACGACGATCGCTAGTTTGATCTTTGAACTGATCGGGTTTTACCTCATCGCATTGTCATGTCTTCGGGCGAGTGTTCACGGGCTTCGGCCCTAGGTGAGAGTTTTCCCCAGTTCGGATGTGAGTGTATCCTGATTTAGTGAATTTTGCCAGTAGCTTATTTGGAGGAGTTGGTCGTTCAAAGAAAGTAAATTGATAAAAACTAATAAAAAATATATTAGAAACTAACTTCATTAATAAAAAAACTGCAAGACTATAAATATTACAAATCGTTAATTAAAAAGTAAACATTAGTAAGATAAGTTACATTTTAATATTTCTTCCTTCAATCGGGTTAATTGGTGTTTGGAATGATACAAATTGTGGAAAGTCTAGTGAACTCCATTCCTTGCCCAACCCTTGGTTTTTTGCACTTACTCTTTTTGGATGATGGATTTATTTGGGGGTTGATTAAGCAAGGAATTATTGTTTGAAGAAGGAAGATTGACAAAAACTTGTGTGAGATTTGATTAAGTTTATTAGGTATTTATAGAGTTATTATTATTTTTTTATTTTAAAGATAAACTAGCCATTGGAGGGGGAAGAGCTATTGCAAAGCAATATGCTCGACAATCCTAAACCATCGATCTCCTCACTGATTGGATATAACATGCAACGGGGTGGTGTTATGCCAGCTCAGACTACTCATGCCATGTCGCTACGACACCCACCATTCTTGGCACTAAACAAGTTCTTGTATAGCAAGTTTGTTTAAACAAACTATAAATTAAAGTACGGATTTATTGATAATTATATTTCACTTCTATATATGTGAAATTTCGAATTAGTTTTTTAAATGTTTGGTTTTTGGAATTATATAATCTTTTTTAATTCATTTGAATTTTTATCAAATAGAATTAATTGTCATAGTTGGTTAGCAATTAAGCATTTGAATTGTAAATTTATGTTACAAACGACTAAGGTCTAAGTGTCCTAATCAAACCCTTTTACCTTCGGGTTTAAAGGGTCAAAAGCCCATGATCATTCGTCAAGTGGCTTCCTTTAGTTTCCATTCCCAAGCCCAACCTTAAGAGTATATTTAAATTTAAATTGAACAAAATGAATTTGCACTGCTAAAAGGAAATTCTGTTTTTATTTGTATTTATACTTTTTTTGCAACTACCTTAAATCAGGTTTCCTTTATATTTTTTAAACATAAAGTATGACTGATGTTTTAAAATGACGATGAAGGATGAGAATGCCGCGCGTTGCCATGTGTAGTTTTGTTTTTTGCCTTAAGTTTCACGACGGGTTTCATGTAATTTATTTTTAAAACTATTTTGCTCATACGACTAATATATCAATTCACTATCCCCAATGCAAGATGCTAAATATATGTATTTATGCATCTAGTCAGCTACCACATCACACTTCTACAAATACATAAAAAACACTCATATCTCTCCAACTCTACAAATATCCTTACGAATACTTGCATTTCCATATAACTACTCTTTACATTTTTTTAAACATAAAATTTCTTCATAATTAACCCACTTCTATTTCAGTATTATTTAAAATATATATAAATTAATTAAATATATTAAACATAAGTAAACATTTAATTTTTAAACATAATTTTTTATTTATTTTCTTCGGTTATTATTCACATAAATTAATTCTATATTTACTATCAATGATTATTACTTACTTTATTTTTTGAAGGCTTTGGCTCACTGGTTCAAAAATTATCACCGTAAGTATTTATTTGTTATGATTGAGTACTTGAAAAAATATAATGAGTAGACGTTTATCTTTGTTTGTGTTGTTGCAAAAGGAAAAAAAATATTAATTACTTGGTTCCTACTTGTTCTCTAAATGCATTATTCTTACACAAGACCATGTGAAACGAAGCCCCCATCGAAAGTTTTGCATTATTTGGTAGTCCAGCCAGCAAAGGGGTTTTTTTAGACGTTTATATAAAAAAATAAAGGGCGTACTGGAATAAAGCCCCATAAATCCCCAACCAATCATTACCTAATTATTATTTTTTAAATTAAATAAAACTAATAATACTTCATTAATTAAAAAGAATAATTACTAAAAATAAAAATAAAAAACCGAAAAAAGTAAAAAAAAATTACAAGGCTAAATAAAAAAATTAAATAATCTAAAGGCCGTATTTGTCACGGATTTGTTGGCGACACATTTCCACTAGACTAACGCCTCGCCTCGGAGGTGGTCGATCGGTTTAGACAAAAATTCTGTGTCTTTCTCCATTTGTCTCGACTCTTGTATCGCGACAATTTTTTTGTTTTCGACGATTCTTTCTTCATAGTCTCTAAACGCCTATGACCGAGGTCACGAATGTCTTGTAGGCGTCGGTTCATCTCATCGAAATCGTCGTGCATTTCGATATTTGTCGAAGACGATTCGACCCTTTTCCACCTTTTTTCCCACTTCTTCTACCTCATGGTCGTTCCAACTCCAATTCATCTTCGTACGTCCAAATTAACGTTTGAGTCGAAAGTGGGTGATCTCCGGGTCAACCGAGGACGTTGTCTTCGATCGTTTTGCTTTATGTCTATCACTAGACGTCATGGTCAGTACATTAGCCCATTTTGGACTTCCGCTTAGAAGCTCCCAACACTTCAAGTATGTGAACAGCATCTCGTTTGGTTGTACTCTTCCAACGCTCTTGTTAAAATACCCACGTCGTTTTCCCCGCTAGACCAGTTATCCCGAGTACGTTGCAAAACTTCTTGAAATTGATGAGTTTTTTGGTTTATATCGGACCATTTGCTTGATATTATATCTTTGTCTCGATACTCACCTTTACCCATCGCTTTAAAAAAAGTTTCACAAACTTTATTCCAAAATTCGGGTCCAATTTGATAGTTTGCAAAAATATAAAACACAATGTTATATTTTAAAAAATAAAAATAAACGGTTACGAGTTACTTAAAAAAATAAAACAAATATATTTTTATAAGGCTTACCAACTTCGGGGTCCTCCGATATGTCGAGCCACACCCGTACTAACGCGTATTCCTCGTCTTTTGTCCACGCTAGGTAGGTATTTTTTCGGCGTGGAGCGTTTGGTTTTTTTTTATGAGACGTTTACCACGTTGAGACGGTTGCGAACCGCCCTTGGCAATGGGCTCAGGTTGTGTCTCCGGTACCGTTTCTACGTCGGTTTCGGTTTCTTGGAGAGACGGTTGCGACCCGGCCATGGATGCAAACTTGTGTGGACCTTGAAAGAACGGTTGCGAACCGCCATAGCCTAATATTTATCCGTACGTAAAGATACTCGGGTCCATCTTTTGAAAATTGAAGGTTGGTTGCGGTTGGGTGGTGTTCGGGCGATACGTAGTGGGGTTACCGGGTCTAGAGGAACACTGAAAGGGGGTCGGAAGGGATTCATGGTGTAAATTTTTTCTATAAAATTTGAAAGAATATAGAAGAGAATAGAGAGTTGTATTAAAAAAGGGTAAAAAGTAGGGAGATTTATAGGGTAAAAATTGTGTTTAAAATAAATTAAAAAAGGAAGTAATCATTATTCAACGGTCAATTTTCGAAAAAGGTGCACATTCGGACGTTTTTTAAAGCACGACGGGGATATTTAAAAAAACGCCCCGGAGGTCGGTCATGGGGCTTGGTTGGACGTTTTTTTAGGAAAAAACACAAAAAAAAACCATTACACATGTTCTAAGTGCCTTCTCTTTAAATGCATTTTGCTCCATTGGAGCCTTTGATGAAAGCATAATCCAATGTCACAAATGCATTGCCTAGGCAATGCATGGATTGAGGATAGTCTAAGAGCAATAGAGAATAAACAGAAGAATTGACATAAGAGACAATAATCAGCAAGGCTCTTCTACAATGTGGAAAGACTCCACTAAGCAGGTAGGCAACCAACCAAAGAAACTTAATACCATGATCAATAATACATTATACCAAAACCAAAGTAGCCGGTGTCGCTGAAGTTGCGTCTCAAAAGCTCGCATTCCTTAACCTTCACGCGAATATCCAAGAGTTGCATTGCCTTGTCTCCCCTAGGCCCTAACTGTAACATAGCATGCAATCTTTCGTTATGCCTGATGACAAAAGATCTTACCAATTACCAGGTACCTGCTGTCATTGTCAATACCAAATATGTTAAAACCAAAGACGCGCAAGTATCTATCAGCTCTTGAGGCCTGCCATCTGCATTTGAGCTTTACTATCCACCGTATACTGGCAATTTTGCAACTAAATATTTCGTCGGCGGCAAGTACTATGAATCAACATTGCATATATAGAGGGGAACTTACTTTGCTTCTGTTTCCATTTCATACCAAGATGAGTTTATAATTAGTGAATATGGATCCTCTATAATTAGTATGCAATTTATTAGATTTAAATTTCGCTTGCTGTAATCTATAAATGGAGACCTGTACAATGATAAGTTTTTAAAGCCCTATGAGAACGTCTATGAGAAAGTGGTTGCGCAGTAAGGCGCTAGGTGATTTCCCGAATAAATGCAGGGTCGGTTTTAAGCATGTTGATGCATGGGGGATTGTAAAAGAACACGCAAAATGAGGCAGGGTCCATTAGATGAGTGAGGAGTCCGGCAGTAGTTCCAACAAAAGAAGAAAGTCATCGGAAATCGACAACTACTATACAGGTTCATCTTGGCCGGATTTAGAGTTGAACGAAGAAAGTAGACCTACTTGACCAAAGCGGAAAGATAAGAGATCTGTCGATTCGTCAAGCAAACGTGTTTTGAGCGACAAACTAAAGTTGTATACGTCAAGGAAGGGGTGATTAAGGAGTTGATGGATGCTAAAAAGAATTAGGTAGACGAGTCTATTACGTTGATGCATGCTCAATGCGAGGGTATAAGGCGAATGACGTTTGACCAGAACTTTGAGACGTTTACTCAAATCATCTTCGTGACGGCTAAGAAAAATTGCTATACAACGTAAACATGAATTAGTCGAAACATATAGCTTGCCAACGGATGATATAGATGAAACAAGTTTTTTTTAAATACGTATTTTTTTCAATTTTTTAGTTTGAATTATGTATTATTTTATTTGTAATGAAAGTAAAGTTTAGTTATTTTAATTTGTTGATTTCTTTTATTTATAAAAAAAGTTCTAAGGTAGTTGAAGGGAGTGTTGCCAATGTTTTAGTGATTTGAGAGTAGTTTAGAATACAAGTGACGTGACGTGACATACAAGATTGGAGAGGCTATAGTACATAAAGGGGTGCACCCAATGGCAGGCTCATAAATTATTTTACGAGGGTGTAAACAAGATGTTAAACCAAAATTTCAAAGTGTGCGATCAGAATTTTAATGTATAAAATACACTATAAAAAAATTTAGATGTACGTTCGCCGAACTAACCTGTCACTTGGGTCCGCTATGGACAGACCCTCCACCCTTACGATTTAAGCGGCTATGCCTTCATCTCACAAACATGACAATAATGGCATTCTATATTTGAGTACCCATTGGCCCAATGTCGTACCTTTAAAGTTAAATCGACCTTTTCTATAATTTATATAATTTTAATTTTTAAGGGGACTTAATCAAACTGTACATTTGGCTTTTTTATCAAACACCTTTTTTGGAACCTCGTTTTAATTCTTTATGTATTTGTAGACTTTTTTTTCTATTTTTTAATTACAGTATTCGTCATAAATGACTTTGTTTCCCCTTTAACTAATGTGCAAATCCGGTTTCAATGTTTCACTCAAAAGATGACATGCAACTTTTGGATTAATATTTTAATAGTCACATCTATTATTATTCTTGACATTTTTACATACATACCTAAAACGCTAAAACACCTTGACATTTTTCGTCTTTACGAATATACCTAACAGGTAAACAGAGATAGGCTATACCTATTGGTTAAGAAGAATTATCTCTTATGGAGAGACCAAGATTCAATACTTAAGAGTTGTAAGTATTTAAGATGAAAAATAGCCGTAAAAATAGAATTTGAAAAACAAACTTACTTTATATTCGAGAAGACCTATAATGATTTGATGGTGTTTTGGAAGTGTCGTGTAATTTAATAAATTCTGAGTTTCTTTACTTGAAATGGACACTTTTTCAACTTAAAAATAAACCAAATAAAACTTCTGAAAAGAAAAATAAATACAACACAAAAAAATTCTAGTCAAAATTTTTATTTAAAAACTATTAAAAAAATTATAGTCAAAATTTTTATTTAAAAAATATTATGTGGTCCTTAAAACAATCATAGTAACTTCATAAGACATTATGTTTTCACCGTAGTACTAATGATAAACAATAAATATTCTATGTTGAGGATAAAGTCGTATGTTTTGTAGGTATCAATCCACATAATGAAATTATATCAACAAAATGATATGATAATATAGGCATTAGGAAACATAATGTGCTATATTTGAGATAAAAGTTTGGCAAATAATTACACGCATTTAAAGAAAAAAAAAGCTTTGACTCACATTAGAGAATAAGAGTTAAAAGTAAGAAAGTAATGATCGTATGAAAATTATACTAGAATGTTGGGTATTTAAGTGATACATTGGTTTGTTTACATCGGGTGTTCAAGCTATAATGCTATATCACAAAGGACATTTACCATCATTTACTTATGACTCCTTCTGCTTCTTAGACTATCGGTGTGGGCGTAGAACAGGGTGTCTTCGAAAAAAAATTTGATCTTGTGCGAGACAAAAAATATGGGCTCTATTTGAAAATCTCCATTTAATATAAACTCATCAATCACTAAAATTTATGTGGATGTAGTTTAAATATTTACTTTTTAGTTAAGTTTGGAAAGTAATTATTAATTAAAAAGAAAGATACAGATGACAAAATTAAGCATTAAAATACCGCAAACAAAAAAAACCAAAAAAAGCTAAAACAAAGACTTTGGAGACGCCAGGATTAGAACCCGGGCTTATTTATGTTATCTTTCGATTCAATACATATACATTATATCTTATATAGCATAAATTTTATACAAAATTAAAAAGATTTGAGCCCTCAGGGGTTTGGGCCTTGTGTTGTCGCAACCTGCACTCTCTACGGGTCGGCCCTTGCGTGGAAAAGTGGCATGGAAGCCACGACCACGCCGGAACACCACCTCGTAGACTGCGTTGTGGCTAGTGTGGGGGAAGGGGCGAGAGGAATTCCACTGTCGTGGGGGCAATTATGTAGGTGAGGTGGAGGATTTTAATTGGTGGTTGTAGTTTAGGTTTATTTAATTGGTTGATGTTTATTTAAGTTTTTTTTTAATTTTTTTTCCTCTTCTACGTCATATCCCACCCCGTATTTTTTTCTCCACACCACAATACTGTCTTGGTTGCACATGATGTTTTACACCCATTCTTCATGTTTTCCCCAACTGTGTGATCTTATTGTTGTCTATAAGAAGAATCCAATCACATATGTTTGGACAAAAAAAATAGATCGGACATAACTATTAGGTTCATTTGTGAACAACCCCTTGATAGTGAACTGTGTAAACTAATTCTAGCCCTTGATTATAAATACATAAGTGTAAATCAACGACCTGTATATGATGATGAAAATACATTAGTATATTTTATGAATACACTAGTGTATTTTACGATTTGATAATGTAAATCAATGGCCATGATTTGTTCACTCAGTTCAAATACACCAGTGTTTACTCTAAAACCCCACCCTCGGACATAATTCCTTGTGTTGTATATGTATATGTATTTTTATTTATAGTAAATTAATCTTACAATTTACAAATACAAGAAACAAAAGAAATGTTAAAATTAATAGATTAAGACGAGTTACATCACTAAGATGGCTGCAAAATCGTGAATACATACAAGAAAATTCTTATTTAAGGTAGGCTAAAAGTTTCACTTCGTTTGTGAATCGTACTTAATAAACCGAACTTTGAACCGAATGAAATTCGAGTTACAAATCCGAATTTGTTTCTTGAATGTTCAAATCGGTTTAGCATCCAAATCAATTTGGTTTTCGAAATTGTGATTTTTTCGAACCAATATGACCTATATATATATATATATATATATAATATATATATATATATATATATTCAAATTCAAATTCAAAGTGTATGTATAAAAAATAAAAATTACATATGTTGTTTATATTTCTTCATAATGTTGGGGAATTTTAATAAACCGGATGATCAGAGAGGCATATATTCACTCTTAGATCAAATTTTTTTGGTGGTTCTCCCGAATAATTTAATCGGATACAACTCTGATCTTCGAGAAACTAAACAAGTGTATGTTTGTATGGAATTTTTTGTCTGAACCAGAGAAAAATGATCAAAAACTGTATACGAATTTTGAGGTTGGGGATGATTAATTGCCTAATAGCAGTTATTTCAATTTTAAGACAAAACTGCAATTTTTTATGTTTCAAAAATATGGCATTTTCCATAAAATATTTTTTCTGATGCAATTTAGTAAGGCAATTTTATTAAAATAAATTTTTTCCAGAAAATAATTTTCCAGCTCGACTCCAGCCAGGGGCCGCCGCCCCTTGGACCCTGCTCCCAGGGGCGCTGCCCCTCTGGAACCCCAATAGAGGGCTGTCTATTTGTTTTTACATCAACAACTAAAGAGGGCTGTCTATTTGTTATTATATAAGTTTTGAACTTTTGATACCTATTACCTAAAAAGTTTTATATAGCTTTATTATATGTCATCCATGCGTTCTACAGAAAAAAAATTGAAGATGAATCGACACCAAAAGAGGGCTGTCTATTTGTTTTTACATCAACAACTAAAGTTATCCACCCCCTAAACAAATAACGTGATAGATATTAATAATCAAGATGATAAATAAATTAAACAGGTTTAAGAGAATTAATTAATTTTAACAACGATGAATAGCTGTTATACAGAAGGATTTTTTTTTTTTTTTTAATTTGTCCTTATTTAGATGGTATTTTTTATGAAAATTAAAAAATGGACCAATATTATATTAACATTAACACTGGGATTTCAGGACAGGAATATATATTTTCTTTTACTTTAATAGATCTAACGGTTTTACAAATTCTGATATAAGTATCTAAATATGTAATCTATTATTATTGTATTTATTTGAAAAATCATCATCCAAAATCAAAATTCTCTAGTGTATTAATTCACAACATAATATTTTTGTCTTGTGGTTCTCTATTCTCATAGTAGACTTTAGGATTTCCATTTTTGTAACAAAATTTTATTTTTATAATATACACAAAAGTTAAATCATTTTACCTTTTCAATTAGTTTTTGTTTAGCTTTTATTAGATTTGGTCGTCGACTAAGCATGAGGTTTGGTGGTCATACTTGGTTTCTTACGTTTCTTTGGTCTCTTATGTTTTTTTTTTCCGGGCGGTTGCTACTTAGCATGGTGTGTTTGGTCACATATGGTTCCTAAGCTTTTTTTACCCCTATCGACTTTCTAATACGTGTCAGTATAAATTCCACTTTGTCTACGTTTTATGTCACGTGAGTTACTTGTTGTTAGAAATTTGTGTTTTCATTTTACGTTTTTTTTTTCAGTTTTGTCGTCATTCGGTTGCTACTTAGCATGATTTTACATCCTCTCGCCCCGCAATACTGGTAGCACGGTTTTACCCCCCCCCCCCCCCACCGCAATGTGGGGTGGGGGGTCAAGACTAGTTATCATTACATGCCAAATTGGCATCAAATTTTACAAACGGTTCTAACCCGGAATCAGTTATAGGCCTACTAGCAAGACCCTTTACAGCCGCTGCTAATTGCAACTCATATTGCAACATAAGGTCTTTCATACCATTAATATTGTTTGTTTTCCCCACGATGACCTCACATACTTGTTTTTGGTTATTCGAGTGGAGACTTCTCAAATGGTCACTCATCGAAGTAATACTCCCCAAAGTGCGAAAGTTGGGATGAGATCCGTAACCAATACGCCGAAACGCATTGGTGATAATTAAGGCGGAGCATGCCTTGTGAATTCAACATGTCCACTATCCACGATTAGTATAGGACTTGTCTCAGGGTGCTATAGTCACCTTCATAAGGACTCATTCTTGATGAAGTTTGCCCAACATCCCAATTAGGGATGAGAAATTTTCCTAAGGTGTTCCATGAACACCTCTGATGAAGTTTGTCTAAGGTATTCGATGAACACCTTCGTTGAAGTTTACCAACAACAACCCACCATCCTAACAACACACGAGTGGTTTTGATACCATTTATAACATCCCGCCTCTAGTACCATGGATATTGTTCGCTTTGTCCACGAGGAGCTCATTGATTTATATGAGTGAAGATTTTCTAGAAGGTCAACAATTCAGGTACTAATCTTACCTAAGCACACTTAATTGTTGAGTTCTAATGAGACCCATTACATAACATCCACCCTCTATTACCAACAAAATTGCTCACTTGCCCATGAGAAGCTCATGGGGTGGTTTTTGGTTACTGAGTGGAGACTTTCCAGAAGATCACCCATCCTTAGACTCCTCCCACATAAGCACGCTCAATTAAGAACGCACTAGTGATATTTGAGGCGGGGCATGCCTTATGAACCATCATCTCTCGTGTTCACGTCCGATGTGGAATGTTCCTAGGGTGTTACAAAGTTGTAACATCCTCCCTGAAGAAATCCACACAATGCGTCCAAAAAACTTTCGTGATATTTGAAGCATGACGTGCATTATGAACCCAACAACTCTTCTATCCATGACATATATGAGATTTCCTAGGGTGTTACACAATATATAGTTTCGCTTCTCGGGTAATAGTTTAGCTTGTTTTCAGTTCCGGTTCCGGGTCACTCGGTTACGACCCATTGCTCACCCGTAGATTCAAGCACCCGAGTTCTAAACATCAAGCTTGAATGAACTTTAACTTATTTCTATCTTTAGGTTTTTGAAGATCACACGTTCATCACAAGTAACGTTTTTATCAGATCTCATATGTTTATATAATATAAGAGAAAAGTGCCCAGATAGTCCCTTTGGTTTGCTCCGATTTCATCTTTAGTCCCTAAATTTTCAAAATTACAACTATAGTATCCAACTTTGGTAAATTCATTCTCGGATAGTCCCTAGCACAGATAGGGTTAGTTTTCTCAGTTAAGTAGGGGTGAAATGACTAAAATGCCCTTAATAATTAATAAAAAAAACCTAAGCCTTTTACCCATCCCCATACCTCTCCCCTTTACTTCTCTCTTTCCCCATCTGATATAGACAACCAAACCACCATCACCACCTTCACACCTCCACACCGGCACCTGCTCCACCGTTTGACGACGCCGCCATCATCGCCGTCGTCCTTGCCGCCGTCGCCGCTTTATCCGCGTTCGTTTATGCTTGCTTCTTTTAATTTAAGTGTTTAGCGTGATATTTATTATATATTGTTATATATACATACGACTGTTCTGTTGTTATATTTCATGGAGAGAATGAGAGGACGGTGGATTATATAAGCAATTGATTTTATTTGAGTTTGTTTGATCTGTGATCTTTGTTAGTTTCTGTTGTTAATTGTTTTGATGTAGTTATTGATATAATGTTTGATTGTGAGTATGTTAGCAGTGATTCAAATTTATGTGGTTTATGTTCTTGAAATGCATTATTAGAATCGTTCGTACTTGATTATGTGTGTGTACATTATGTTGAGGAACAGAATAATACACATGTATATGTATGGCATATGTAATACACTTATAGCAATGTGTACATGACCGGGAAAAAAGAAAGAAATAGGGGAGTTGGGCGATGGTTCGTTTTTCCGGCAGAGAAGACGGTGGTGGTGATTGGGTGGTTGGAAGTGTGAAGGTGGTGATGGTGGTTTGGTTGTGTAGATCCGGAAACAGAGAAGAAAATGAGAGAGGGGTGGAGGTGGGTAGGTGGGTAAAAGACTTAGGTTTTTTTTATTAATTACTAAGGACATTTTAGTCATTTCACTCCCTATTTATCTGAGTAAACTAACACATCTGTGTTAGGGACTATCTGAGAACAAATTTGACAAAATCGAGAGTATACTATAATTTAAAAAATGCAGTGACTAAAAATGAAATCAGAGCAAACCACGTAAACTATACGAGCAGTTTTCTCAAGAATATAGAGTATTGTTGAAATGCCATGACTTTCTTGATAACAACTATTTATTCATAAAAGTTGTAAATTAACCAACTATAAGCATTAAAAACATATTTAAACATACCACGCGACTAGATGTAATATATTTATAGTCTAAATTCGCTCTCATAGTAAATTACAAATTATCTAAAAACATGTTAAATATAAAAATCTTAAAAAGTAAGTTTACATGATATTATTATTTAATAACACCAACAATAATATATTTCTTAGAATAATACATTGGAATTTTTCTCTTGTTTCCATAACAACTCCATTTACGTGAAATGCCAGCATCTCTAAATCTTGATTTTCCGGCCAACGACCACCACCACACACCGAAAACTAACCACCCACAACCACCATGGGCAACTGCACCAGTACTGAACACCACAAACCACCTCATACCTCACACAACTACAAAAACATCAACAAAAAGCTAAAAAAACCTAACCCATATGCCAGAACTTCGACACCATTCTGGGTCTTGAACGACCCACAACTCACCACTCACCGAACCCAAATCTCCGACAAGTACATATTGGGTCGGGAGCTCGGTCGGGGAGAGTTTGGGGTAACATACTTATGTACGGACAGAGAAACAAAACAAGCCTTTGCATGTAAATCAATTTCCAAAAATAAACTTCGAACTGCGATTGATATTGAGGATGTTCGACGTGAGGTGGCGATTATGTCCACGGTGCCGGATCACCCGAACTTGGTGAAGCTTCGTGATACGTTTGAGGATAGCGAAGCTGTGCATATAGTTATGGAGCTTTGTGAGGGTGGGGAGCTTTTTGATAGGATTGTTGCTAGAGGGCATTATAGTGAGCGTGCGGCGGCTGGTATCGTGAAGACGGTGGCCGAAGTGGTGAAGATGTGTCATGAGAATGGGGTGATTCATAGAGACTTGAAACCGGAGAATTTTTTGTTTGCTAATAAGAAAGAAAATTCGCTTTGAAAGCTATTGATTTCGGACTTTCGATTTTCTTTAAGCCAGGTATGTCGTCTTTTGGTGTGTTAAACGCAAGGTTGTAAGAATCGTTAGGCGCTGGTCGGCCGGTAGGCTACTGATCGGATTTGGGATTTTATATGTATATACACACTAACACACATTTTTATATGTATTTTTTTAAGTAGACATGTTTTATCACCTTCTTTGACTTATATATTTAAGTAGATTGGACTAATTGCTGGAATTTACAAGTTTTGATCAAGAGTCTGGCCGGAATCGCTATACTGCCACTGATTTTTGGCTAGTTAGGACTGGATTGACCATTGTTGACCCCTACTTATTAATTTCCCGATTAGATAAAAATTACTCGGTGAACCTGAGACTAGCGATTAATCGCGACTAATCGATAGTATATTAGAAAATTCCCCAAATTCATTAATGGGTTTCCCTGAAATCAGATCAAATTATGATTTTTCATAGGGTTTGGAAGATTTGGAGTTGGTGACTAGTTGATCTTGGATTGAGTGATTAGATTCTATTTTGATTTTTCATAATTAATTTAGTAATAACTTGGGCCGCCCCAAGAGCCCAAGAGCAAGAAATATATAAGCAATGGGTTCTGTGGTGGCCCATTAACTTAGGAAGCAGCTGATTTAGTGTACTTTAAAACTTAAAACCTCATAAAGGTTTTTTTTGTAACATTATATTTTCTGTAACCATGATCTATACATCATTTATCTATATCTAAAAAATGAACAAAATAATAATTCTTGGGTCAACCCGACCCGTTTTGATTTATAAATAAAAAGTGTCACGCTTGATACATACATGTTTCAATGATTCAAAACTAGTAAAAAAGACAATGCTATCGCGGTTATTTCACCTTTTATTTGATTTATGTTGTCAGGAGAGAAATTTTCGGAAATAGTGGGTAGTCCTTACTACATGGCACCCGAGGTTTTGAAGAGAGACTACGGGCCAGAGGTTGATATATGGAGTGCCGGAGTTATTCTTTACATATTATTATGCGGGGTTCCTCCATTTTGGGCAGGTGTTACCACAAACATAAAATCTATTAGATTGAATTTTGTGATCTTATACTAATGTTCTATCTTTATATAGAAACTGAACAAGGTGTCGCTTTAGCAATTCTTCGAGGCAATATTGATTTCAAGAGGAAACCATGGCCTCAAATTTCTGAAAATGCTAAAAGTCTAGTTAAGCAGATGCTAGAACCCGATCCCAAGAAGCGATTAACCGCCCAACAGGTTCTTGGTAATTTAAAAAGATCTCTTTTGACCTTTGTAGTCAAAGTTTGACACTACTCGAACGGAAATTAAGCGAAATTTATTTAAGGATATTCCACCAAGATTTGTGTATCAGTAATGTTTGTTAAAAAAATGTATCATAAGTTGTGGGGATCATATTTGGTGGTCAAGTTGAAACTTGAAAGTCCAAAAGTCAAAGTCAACATAACTTTTTTGATGGTTTGCCCTTTCTTATAGAACATCCATGGATTGTTAATGAGAAGAAAGCTTCAAATGTTTCATTGGGAGATATAGTGAAGACAAGGCTCAAGCAATTCTCAATGATGAATAGGTTTAAAAAGAAAGCCTTAAGAGTAAGCAAGACCGACCTTTTTTTGTCCGCGCGTTATTTTTATTTACAACTTAATAAGTTTGAGAGTGATAAGTTTGTGTTTTGTTGGATGGATTAATATAGGTGATTGCAGAATATATATCTATTGAAGAAGTAGAAATAATCAAAGATATGTTTGCATTGATGGACTCTGATGGTGATGGGAAAGTTACGTTTGATGAACTCAAGGCGGGATTAAAGAAAATCGGCTCACAATTGTCTGAACCCGAGATCCGACTCCTCATGGATGTGGTACTTCATATACATTTATACAAACAACATTTTGGAATATAAAAAATTATGTGTACTAAGATTCTACCGTTTGTTTATGATAAGGCTGATGTTGATGGCAATGGAGTGCTTGAGTATGGAGAGTTTGTCGCAGTGACAATTCACTTGCAAAAGATGGAAAACGATGAGCATCTACGCAAAGCGTTTATGTTTTTTGATAAAGACAGGAGCGGATATATTGAGCTTAATGAGCTAGAAGTATTGTATGAGCCTGGTCATGCAGACATGCAAGTACTTAATGTAATTATGAAGGATGTTGATACAGACAAGGTATGTTGTTTAAATCTCACCAAAATGGGTAGGTCGGAATGTCAGATGGGTTGGATAACGGGTCAAAAGAGTAACCAGAGTTGACTTATACATTACAATATGTTGACTTTTATGGTTGGTCAAACATTGTTCCCAGGATGGTAAAATTAGTTTCAAGGAATTTGTCGCGATGATGAAAGCAGGAACAGATTGGAGGAAGGCATCACGGCAATATTCGAGAGAGAGATTCAAGAGCATGAGTGTAAAGTTGATGAAGGATGGATCGTTGCGGCTCAAGGACGGGTTGACCGGTCTAAGTGTTGTAGTTTGAAGTAATGAAGTAAACAGTATTCATTTGTTCTGTGTGTCATCAGATTGAAAGGGATTTTGCATGTTGTGACTTGTGGTTTAGGTTCAACTTCTTAGTTGTATATAGTTTTATTACATTCTGACAATTTTAATTTCTATATTTATACTTTTTTGACTTTTCTTAAGAATTGTATTTGATGATATGAGTCCAAAGAAAAAAGTTTGTTTGCATGTTTTCTGGTTAGTTATTTTTCAAAGTTTTCTAAACTATTTACCCTTGGTTAACGTACAATTTTTGTTAACGTACGGTGCGTACGAGATTTAGTTAGAACGTGCGAGTTTTTTTTATAACATGTGATTTCTGATTTTTTACAACATGCGATTATTTTTAGCTCAACATGCGATTTTGTTATATAAAACATGCTATTTTGACAGCTTATACACCATGCGACTGTTTCTTATAATATGCGATTGAAGTTTATAACGTGCGATCTTCAAATCTCGTACGATAAGACATATTGTACATTACATTTTCACTGTATATATATAGTTTTTTTAATATTTTATTTCTTTCTTGAATATGTTTTCCAAATTTTCAGATGGTTTATATATAAATCACTATAAATCTGAAGATAAATTGAGAATTTTTTCTGTTACTAAAGACATTCTATACTTTTTATTTTTAGTTGTGTACATGTCGTTTTAGGAACTTTTCTGCTAGCTTGACTGAAATCGTGAAATTTTGTTCGTTTGATTGTAAGAATAATTAGTTTTTCATAAAAAAGATGAAAATAATATAGTTTTACTTATGGTTGCAAAAGTCGCTAGGCGCTCCCTAGTCGGATTTAAGGGTACTGGGGAAGTGCTCGGCCTTGACGGAGATCAATCAGGGAGTACTCGACCTAGGAAAACAGTAATCAGGTCTTGATAGACTACCTTGTAACGATTACTCGTAGCCTAGACAGAACTTTTATAACCATTATTTTACTAGATAGTATTATAAATTTTTAGTTACCTCTATTATCAAAGTGTTCATATTTTTACTATAATCAATGATCATAAAACATACTCATTCAATGCTTGGAATGTGATTTGATCATATACTCATATTTATAATTTTTTTTAAAGGAATTCATTAAAAACCATAAACAATAATGATAAACAAATAAGCATTTATATACTTATTTTAAATTTGTATTGATGCTTAAAATATACATCACATTGGAAAAAAAAAAAAAAGATAGCATGCAATGTGTGTGTTAACTCTTAAGTAACTATAACACAATACGTAGCACGTTATTAGCATCACATCACTTTTTTTGGTATCAAATACCACGTTATGGGCGTTAAAGAATAACGTCAAGGGCTCTTCCGTAAGATGGGATAACAAACATAAGAATGGAGGTGAGCATGTAGACGCCTTCGTCAGCCCATAGACCACCAAGAACCCTCCCGGATAATCTATAATATATTAGGGATGAACACTTAGTACTGGATACCGGTATCGAATTTTCCGTACCAATTTTTTCGGTATTGTACCTCACTTTTTTATACTTTCGGTATCGATACTTTCAGAATGGTATCAGTAAAATACCGAATTTTATCTTCAAATACCGGTACCGTACCAAACATTTTCGGTACTAGTACCGGTGTGATATCCCGGGTTTTTCGGACAACTTACACGTGACACTTGTCGAATAACATATATGCTAAGTATTAAGCGTGCACGAATTAAATGAATACGTGTTGTGTGTTGTGTGAATTTTTAGTTATAGAGTAAATATGATAGATATGTACACGAACTGAACCGAACCGCGACACGAATTAGCTTTGAGTTATTGTGACACGAACTGAACCGAACCGCGACACGAATCAGCTTTGAGTTATTGTGACTCTAGGAGTAACAAAGTTTTAAACTTTAACTCAAGTCTTCGGCCAAAGATCAAACCCAAACCGAGAAGCAAACCTAAATCCTAAACCAAAACACTTTCGGCCGAGATCAAGTTCAAAACCGCGAACTTATTGAGTTCAAACCCAAACCGAACCCACCCAAGTCCCTCGGCCATAAACCCAAACCAAACCGTAACCCTATCCCTTGCGCCTATATATATCATCCATTGCATGCACTCATTGACAAGAACACAAAACCCTAGACAAAAACTGCCGTCGGCAGCCCCCTTCCTCCTTCCAACCGATCGAGATCAGCTCCATTGTGCACCTTTTCAATTGCAAACAAACAGCCCTACACTTCCTCTCGGTCGTAGCAGCAGCAGTCATCGCCATCATCATCATCTCCTGGTCGCATGCAGCCGATTGTTCACCTTTAGTCGATCAACAAAACAGCCCACTCTCGGTCGCGACTTTCCTGGAACAGCAGGATACTCTTTGTCCAAACCTCGGCTTGTTTACCTAGTTATCAAAGGTTAGAATCCAACATATGTTACAAGATAGTATTCGGTTATATGTGTGTTGATTTTGTTGTTTGTTTCGGATTGATTGATTGAATGAAACGATTGTGTGTTTTCGGAGTATACATGTGTTAATCGGCTGATGTATCATAGTTACAAGTATGGTTGTTTCCGGAACATATAAGGTTGCCAAGTATGATTGAACGAGAAGTTAGGCTAGCCGGTTTGTTAATGATGTTTACATTAGATGATTGTATTGTTTCGGATTGTTTATACTGGATTGAATGTTGTTTGAAAGCTGAATGTATAGGCTGTGATTTGTGTATAAAGACTAAAGTTATTGAGTAGGGTTTGCATGGATAGGTTATTAGTATTAATCTATGATTAGAAACCAGTTCTAGATCGCCTAGGTTAATCGCATGAACGGGTTATACGAGTTCAGGATAAACATATGCAGAAAACAGTCTGCTGAATAATAGTTACAGCCGACTTCATCTGGCTGTAACTTGGTCGTTAGTTGTCGAAAAACGGATTTTCTGATGTCTAGAACGTAGAGATTTGAATAAGGAATCTAATGGCGCGGGATTCATAATTTTCTGAAGTCGTTTGATATTTTTAAAGGGCTAAATAAGTTCAGTAACAAAAACTGTGAAAATCCTGAAATTTTGCTAGTTGTTTATCAAGTTAGATTTTAAAATCAGTAGGGAGTTGAGTCATGATTTTTGTACAGCAACTAGGTATGGAAATTTCCGGGCAACTCCAACTGGAATTTTGTTAATTGGACAATCAGTGATTTTTAAATAAATTCTTCCGTGGACTGCAGTCAGAAAGCGGTAAATCTGACTGCAGCCTAGCATATTAATATTTATGGTTTATTGGTAAAGATCTAGGACTTGGAAAAATTATATAAATTTCTATGGTATAGATGTCACCTACTGTAAAAATATGAGAATTTTTGGAATGTTAGAACTATTTTATAAAAATTCTAGAAAACAGCTGAATAATGAGTGTTAAGCAGAAAATTGATAACTTGTGATTTTATGCATTTAAAGTGTTGCATGGATATGGAATATGTTCATGATAAGTTGTTTGATTACTATGATCACATGAGAATACTTGCATGCATGTTTGAGTGTTAGATATGTTGTTTGTGTGTATCACTTTGTGAGTAAATTGCGTGTGGAATTTGTATTGGTGTGATTACACACTGACGTGGAATTAATTGGTTTGTTAGGACGCAACTAGCGGTCCCATCTCTTATAACATCTTTGCTACACTAACCGAGCAAATAAAGGTGAGTTCACGGCCCCTAACTTTATCCGGTTTTTAAACAACAGGGGGAGAAACATGTATACACTCTCAAACTCAATCTCTTTACGTTATACGAATTTAACGTCACATAACTATATGGTAACTAAGTTAATGTTAATGTAATGTTATGGTCACTAAGCAGCTTTATCACTTAAGTCCTCGACAATCTCCTCGGATCGTTAGTATTTGGGTTAAATAGCGGGGGAATTATAAGTAGTACTACTGGGCCCGACAAGCCCCATCCGAGCTAGTCGCGCTAGCCGACCTGGTATGGTCAACGGGTGAATAATTGGCCTAACACACGCCATGGTCATGTGATAGGCCTGGCAAAACGGAGGCACAACAGTCAGCTTCGATCGCGAACTCTTACGTGACATGACTTTAGGCTAGCTACCTATATATATTAACATTGAACTTAATTACGAATCAACTTAATATTCCAGGTTTGGAATATTGGAAACATCAACTTATTATCCCGGTTTGGGGATAATGGAAATAACAACTTAATATTCCGGGATGGGAATATTGGAAGCAACAACTTATTATTCCGGGATTGGAATAATGGAACTGATACGTTATCCCGGGTTGGGGATAACGGAGTAATCAAACTATAACCGAACAAACGAATTTATGAAAACCTGTGAACTCACTCATCTTTAATGTTGACACTTGTTTCTTTACATGTTTCTCAGGACGCTAGGAGCTCTAGGTGCACGCACATGCATTGAACAAGACATCTTTTATCGAGTCTTATTTATTAATATTGTTTTGGGGATCTTTCATTTGTTTTGGCGTTTGTGTTGGCGCCGCTTCACTACTTAATTATGCTTCCGCTCAAACCTTAAAAACTGATGCTTCTGCTAAATATTGGTAACATAAAATCTACAACAAGTGATTTTGGAAAACGTATTATCAAATCATATAGAGTCGTTCGACGTACTAGTGTTTCAGATTCTGGTTTGTTCACACGCCTCGCGGTAAAACTCCGCAAGTGGAAATTGAGGGTGTGACAACCGGTACCAAATTTTAACGAATTTCTATATAGATACCCAGTTTTCACAAATTTCAGTACCAATACCGTACCGGTATCACACCATCCCTATAATAATATATTAACCATTTTCGTTGGGTCTACATATTCACACACCCACCCGCCTATTTAGACACCTTTTAGACGGGTCGCTAGACCTAGACGGGTGTCTAGACACTGAAATCAAGAGGGCTCTGAGTGGGTTGTCGGGCACAAAATTTCAGGGGTCTAGACGCCCCGTATAGGTCTAGATTGGGCGTTTAGAAGGTTGGGGTATTTTTTATTTATAATGACACATATATTAGAAAAATACGCTGCATACAGTGCTAGACCGGGCGTCTAGGGTGTTTAAATGACTATAATACCCCTGAGTTAGGGCTAGACTAGAGGCAAAACAGGGCTAAAATGGTCTTTTGGACCATTCTAGACGCCCAGTCTAGCCCTATATGCGGCGTATATAGGTATATATTTTTTGTTTTTTCTTTTTAATATCAATAACACATATATTAAAAAAAATACGACGCATACAGGGCTAGACTGGACATCTAGGGTGTTTAAATGACTATTATACCCCTGAGTTGGGGCTAGACTGGGGGCAAAACAAGGGTAAATCGGTCTTTTGGACCATTCTAGACGCCCATTCTAGCCCTATGTGCGGCGTATATTTTTAATTTTTTTGTTTTCTCTTTTTACTATCAATAACACATATATTAAAAAGAGAAACCCAAAAAAATTAAAAATATACGCCGTGTACAGGGCTAGACTGGGCGTCTAGGGTTGTTTAAAAGACTATTATACCCCTGAATGGTCTTTTGGACCACACTAGACGTCCAGGCTAGCCCTATATGCGGCGTTATATTTTTATTTTATTTTGTTTTCTCTTTTTAATATCATTAACACTAATATTAATTATAAAAAAACTTATATTAATATCAATAACACTAATATTAATTGTAAAAAAATCATATTAATTATAATAACACTAATATTAATTATATGATGCCTATACGAGACTTATACTCCACTATACGATACAAGACTATAGGATAAGATACAACACGTGTAGGAGCTGTATGTGTAGTATAGCTCTCGTATAGCACCATAGGTGTGATTTAGGTCCTGTATAGGCCTAGAGGCATATACAAGACCTATAGGGGACCTATACGAGACTTATACTATACACTAAACTATACGCTACGATACAATACTATACTATACTACACTACACTACACTACACTACACTACACTACACTACACACTACTATACTATACGATACGATACGATACGATACAATACGATACTATAGGATATGATACAACACTCATATACGCCTATAGATAGATACAACACTTATAGGGGACCTATACGAGACGTATACTACACTATATGATACGATACTAAATCCGTAGGCCCATCCGACACCTAGACGAAACTCATACTACACTATACGATACGATACTATACAATACGATACGAGACTATAGGATAAGATATAATACTCGTACCGGTCTATAGGTGTAGTATAGGTCTCGTATAGGACTATATGTGTGGTTTAGGTCCCGGATAGGCCTAGAGGCATATACAAGACCTATAGGGGACCTATACGAGACTTATGATATACACTATACGATACGATACTATACGATACAATACTATAGGATATGATACAACACCCGTATACGCCTATAGGCCTATACAAGACTTATAAGGGACCTATACGAAACCTATACTACACTATATGATACGATACTACATCCGTAGGTCCATCCGATGCCTATACTAGACTTATGCTACAATATATGCTTGGAATTTTGTTTTGGGATCATATACTCATATTTATAATTTTTTTTAAAGGAATTCATTAAAAACCATAAACAATAATGATAAACAAATAAGCATTTATATACTTATTTTAAATTTGTAATTGATGCTTAAATATAATCACATTGGAAAAAAAAAAAAAAAAGATAGCATGCAATGTTTTTGTTGTTAACTCTTAAGTAACTTATAACACAATACGTAGCACGTTATTAGCATCACATCACTTTTTTTGGTATCAAATACCACTTTTATGGGCGTTAAAGAATAACGTCAAGGGCTCTTCCGTAAGATGGGATAACAAACATAAGAATGGAGGAGCATGTAGACGCCTTCGTCAGCCCATAGACCACCAAGAACCCTCCCGGATAATCTATAATATATTAGGGATGAACACTTAGTACTGGATACCGTATCGAATTTTCCGTACCAATTTTTTCGGTATTGTACCTCACTTTTTTATACTTTCGGTATCGATACTTTCAGATGGTATCAGTAAAATACCGAATTTTATCTTCAAATACCGGTACCGTACCAAACATTTTCGGTACTAGTACCGGTGTGATATCCCGGGTTTTTTCGGACAACTTACACGTGACACTTGTCGAATAACATATATGCTAAGTATTAAGCGTGCACGAATTAAATTGAATACGTGTTGTGTGTTGTGTGAATTTTTAGTTATAGAGTAAATATGATAGATATGTACACGAACTGAACCGAACCGCGACACGAATTAGCTTTGAGTTATTGGACACACGAACTGAACCGAACCGCGACACGAATCAGCTTTGAGTTATTGTGACTCTAGGATAACAAAGTTTTAAACTTTAACTCAAGTCTTCGGCCAAAGATCAAACCCAAACGAGAAGCAAACCTAAATCCTAAACCAAAACACTTTCGGCCGAGATCAAGTTCAAAACCGCGAACTTATTGAGTTCAAACCCAAACCGAACCCACCCAAGTCCCTCGGCCATAAACCCAAACCAAACCGTAACCCTATCCCTTGCGCCTATATATATCATCCATTGCATGCACTCATTGACAAAACACAAAACCCTAGACAAAAACTGCCGTCGGCAGCCCCCTTCCTCCTTCCAAACCGATCGAGATCAGCTCCATTGTGCACCTTTTCAATTGCAAACAAACAGCCCTACACTTCCTCTCGGTCGTTAGCAGCAGCAGTCATCGCCATCATCATCATCTCCTGGTGCATGCAGCCGATTGTTCACCTTTAGTCGATCAACAAAACAGCCCACTCTCGGTCGCGACTTTCCTGGAACAGCAGGATACTCTTTGTCCAAACCTCGGCTTGTTTACCTAGTTATCAAAGGTTAGAATCCAACATATGTTACAAGATAGTATTCGGTTATATGTGTGTTGATTTTGTTGTTTGTTTCGGATTGATTGATTGAATGAAACGATTGTGTGTTTTCGGAGTATACATGTGTTAATCGGCTGATGTATCATAGTTACAAGTATGGTTGTTTCCGGAACATATAAGGTTGCCAAGTATGATTGAACGAGAAGTTAGCTAGCCGGTTTGTTAATGATGTTTACATTAGATGATTGTATTGTTTCGGATTGTTTATACTGGATTGAATGTTGTTTGAAAGCTGAATGTATAGGCTGTGATTTGTGTATAAAGACTAAAGTTATTGAGTAGGGTTTGCATGGATAGGTTATTAGTATTATTCTATGATTAGAAACCAGTTCTAGATCGCCTAGGTTAATCGCATGAACGGGTTATACGAGTTCAGGATAAACATATGCAGAAAACAGTCTGCTGAATAATAGTTACAGCCGACTTCATCTGGCTGTAACTTGGTCGTTAGTTGTTCGAAAAACGGATTTTCTGATGTCTAGAACGTGAGATTTGAATAAGGAATCTAATGGCGCGGGATTCATAATTTTCTGAAGTCGTTTGATATTTTTAAAGGCTTAAATAAGTTCAGTAACAAAAACTGTGAAAATCCTGAAATTTTGCTAGTTGTTTATCAAGTTAGATTTTTAAAATCAGTAGGGAGTTGAGTCATGATTTTTGTACAGCAACTAGGTATGGAAAATTTTCCGGGCAACTCCAACTGGGAATTTGTTAATTGGACAATCAGTGATTTTTAAAATAAATTCTTCCGTGGACTGCAGTCAGAAAGCGGTAAATCTGACTGCAGCCTAGCATATTAATATTTATGGTTTATTGGTAAAGATCTAGGACTTGGAAAAATTATTAAAATTTCTATGGTTAATGTCACCTACTGTAAAAATTGAGAATTTTTGGAATGTTAGAACTATTTTATAAAAATCTAGAAAACAGCTGAATAATGAGTGTTAAGCAGAAAATTGATAACTTGTGATTTTATGCATTTAAAGTGTTGCATGGATATGGAATATGTTCATGATAAGTTGTTTGATTACTATGATCACATGAGAATACTTGCATGCATGTTTGAGTGTTAGATATGTTGTTTGTGTGTATCACTTTGTGAGTAAATTGCGTGTGGAATTTGTATTGGTGTGATTACACACTGACGTGGAATTAATTGGTTTGTTAGGACGCAACTAGCGGTCCCATCTCTTATAACATCTTTGCTACACTAACCGAGCAAATAAAGGTGAGTTCACGGCCCCTAACTTTATCCGGTTTTTAAACAACAGGGGGAGAAACATGTATACACTCTCAAACTCAATCTCTTTACGTTATACGAATTTAACGTCACATAACTATATGGTAACTAAGTTAATGTTAATGTAATGTTATGGTCACTAAGCAGCTTTATCACTTAAGTCCTCGACAATCTCCTCGGATCGTTAGTATTTGGGTTAAATAGCGGGGGAATTATAAGTAGTACTACTGGGCCCGACAAGCCCCATCCGAGCTAGTCGCGCTAGCCGACCTGGTATGGTCAACGGGTGAATAATTGGCCTAACACCGCCATGGTCATGTGATAGGCCTGGCAAAACGGAGGCACAACAGTCAGCTTCGATCGCGAACTCTTACGTGACATGACTTTAGGCTAGCTACCTATATATATTAACATTGAACTTAATTACGAATCAACTTAATATTCCAGGTTTGGAATATTGGAAACATCAACTTATTATCCCGGTTTGGGGATAATGGAAATAACAACTTAATATTCCGGGATGGGAATATTGGAAGCAACAACTTATTATTCCGGGATTGGAATAATGGAACTGATACGTTATCCCGGGTTGGGGATAACGGAGTAATCAAACTATAACCGAACAAACGAATTTATGAAAACCTGTGAACTCACTCATCTTTAATGTTGACACTTGTTTCTTTACATGTTTCTCAGGACGCTAGGAGCTCTAGGTGCACGCACATGCATTGAACAAGACATCTTTTATCGAGTCTTATTTATTAATATTGTTTTGGGGATCTTTCATTTGTTTTGGCGTTTGTGTTGGCGCCGCTTCACTACTTAATTATGCTTCCGCTCAAACCTTAAAAACTGATGCTTCTGCTAAATATTGGTAACATAAAATCTACAACAAGTGATTTTGGAAAACGTATTATCAAATCATATAGAGTCGTTCGACGTACTAGTGTTTCAGATTCTGGTTTGTTCACACGCCTCGCGGTAAAACTCCGCAAGTGGAAATTGAGGGTGTGACAACCGGTACCAAATTTTAACGAATTTCTATATAGATACCCAGTTTTCACAAATTTCAGTACCAATACCGTACCGGTATCACACCATCCCTATAATAATATATTAACCATTTTCGTTGGGTCTACATATTCACACACCCACCCGCCTATTTAGACACCTTTTAGACGGGTCGCTAGACCTAGACGGGGTGTCTAGACACTGAAATCAAGAGGGCTCTGAGTGGGTTGTCGGGCACAAAATTTCAGGGGTCTAGACGCCCCGTATAGGTCTAGATTGGGCGTTTAGAAGGTTGGGGTATTTTTTATTTATAATGACACATATATTAGAAAAATACGCTGCATACAGTGCTAGACCGGGCGTCTAGGGTGTTTAAATGACTATAATACCCCTGAGTTAGGGCTAGACTAGAGGCAAAACAGGGCTAAAATGGTCTTTTGGACCATTCTAGACGCCCAGTCTAGCCCTATATGCGGCGTATATAGGTATATATTTTTGTTTTTTCTTTTTAATATCAATAACACATATATTAAAAAAAATACGACGCATACAGGGCTAGACTGGACATCTAGGGTGTTTAAATGACTATTATACCCCTGAGTTGGGGCTAGACTGGGGGCAAAACAAGGGTAAATCGGTCTTTTGGACCATTCTAGACGCCCATTCTAGCCCTATGTGCGGCGTATATTTTTAATTTTTTGTTTTCTCTTTTTACTATCAATAACACATATATTAAAAAGAGAAACCCAAAAAAATTAAAAATATACGCGTGTACAGGGCTAGACTGGGCGTCTAGGGTTGTTTAAAAGACTATTATACCCCTGAATGGTCTTTTGGACCACACTAGACGTCCAGGCTAGCCCTATATGCGGCGTATATTTTTATTTTATTTTGTTTTCTCTTTTTAATATCATTAACACTAATATTAATTATAAAAAAACTTATATTAATATCAATAACACTAATATTAATTGTAAAAAAATCATATTAATTATAATAACACTAATATTAATTATATGATGCCTATACGAGACTTATACTCCACTATACGATACAAGACTATAGGATAAGATACAACACGTGTAGGAGCTGTATGTGTAGTATAGCTCTCGTATAGCACCATAGGTGTGATTTAGGTCCTGTATAGGCCTAGAGGCATATACAAGACCTATAGGGGACCTATACGAGACTTATACTATACACTAAACTATACGCTACGATACAATACTATACTATACTACACTACACTACACTACACTACACTACACTACACTACACACTACTATACTATACGATACGATACGATACGATACAATACGATACTATAGGATATGATACAACACTCATATACGCCTATAGATAGATACAACACTTATAGGGGACCTATACGAGACGTATACTACACTATATGATACGATACTAAATCCGTAGGCCCATCCGACACCTAGACGAAACTCATACTACACTATACGATACGATACTATACAATACGATACGAGACTATAGGATAAGATATAATACTCGTACCGGTCTATAGGTGTAGTATAGGTCTCGTATAGGACTATATGTGTGGTTTAGGTCCCGGATAGGCCTAGAGGCATATACAAGACCTATAGGGGACCTATACGAGACTTATGATATACACTATACGATACGATACTATACGATACAATACTATAGGATATGATACAACACCCGTATACGCCTATAGGCCTATACAAGACTTATAAGGGACCTATACGAAACCTATACTACACTATATGATACGATACTACATCCGTAGGTCCATCCGATGCCTATACTAGACTTATGCTACAATATACGATACGATACAATACGATATGAGATTATAGGATAAGATAAAACACTTTTTGACCTCAGTCTAGCCCTAATTCAGGGGTATAATAATATTTTAAACAACCCTAGACGCCCTGTCTAGCTCTGTACGCGGCGTATATTTTTAATTTTTTTATCTTTTTAATATCAATGTATTAATGTTATTGGTACTAAAATAAGAAAATAAAAAAAATAAAAATATACGCCGTGTACAGGACTAGACTGAGCGTCTAGGGTGTCACACCCCGACCCGCAGCGAAAAAGGTGACCGGGGCATGATTGGGTTATCATCAAAGCTCATGACATTTATTATAACGTTTCATATTCATTAATACAATTTAATGGGAAATTTACAATCATAAATACGTCATGACCTAACATCAATCTAAGCTTCTTTGTTTTCTTCTAAGGCTTTTCCTATGTTTTCCTTGCTTCATACTGTTCACCTGTATCATGTGTAAAAGGGTTTTTGGATCAACAAAAAGTTGGCGAGTGAATCCTATGGAAAACATTTGAACAAGTTTATTCAATTGATTATAAATAAAGTGCATAACCCCATATGAGTAAATGTAGATGTAAATTTATTCACACAACACATAATATTAAATATTGCACACACATACATCAAATGATTGTTTTGAGGCACGCGTTGTTCGACTCGTCTCCCACGAGGAACTGATGGGCCTAATGAATGAGTTTTGAGGCACGCGTTGTTCTACGAACTGATGGGCCTAATGAATGAGTTTTGAGGCACGCGTTGTTCTACGAATTGATGGGCCTAATGGATGAGTTTTAAGGCACGCGTTGTTCAACTCGTCTCTCACGAGGAACTGATGGGCCTAAATAATTTGCATATAACTTGACAATATGTAATACATCACAACAAACAAATATTTATATTCTAAGTTTAGATCATATAATGGTATAGCACGAGTTTGAATAAGAGAATTAGTTTAAGCGACACATGATACACCCCAAAACATGAATAAAAAGGAGAATTTGTAAGAATTCACTCACATTGGGTGCGTTCGGTTGATGATGTTGAATGCACGCGAAGTGGTTTTAACCACGAGTGAGATTAACCTAGATAAATAGCATTATGGTTCGGTAAGTAAACGGATTTTATTAATCCATTTTAGTAGGATTTGTTGGGTGCATTTTTTTGTGAGTTTAAGGCTATTTTCTAACCTTAAAAATGTTATTTTTAAGTATTTTTAATTGATTTTTAATTAAAATAAATAAATAAAAAGAATTAAAAATATTTGATTTTTGCTACAGTTGACTTTGACTTTGACCGTTGACTTGACCGTTGACCGGTTCGCTTGTATAATTGTGCGCTGAGTGAGGCTCGAACCCGAGACCTCCCGTACGCGTGCACGCAGCTCTACCAACTGAGCTACGTGTCTAACCCATCATATTTCTGTTTTTAATTACATATATATATTAATTAGATTTAAACCGAAAATCCTTTATTTTAAAAACGATTTTAATCCAGAGAACCGGTGCGCTCCACAGGTCTCGAACCCGGGACCTGTGGGTTGAGTTAACACACAGTCCACCGCTGGACTGTGTGTTTAACATGTTATATAATCCGATTTTTATTATACTTAAATACAAACTGAACATTTCTTTTTCTGCCTTAAATAAAAAGATAGATAATTGTCCGAGTCGGTGCAGAAGACCGGACTCGAACTCGCGTCCCGTGATTAAACATACACACAGTCCACCACTGGACTGTGTGTTTAACTTGGTTATTATTCCGGTTATTAATATACTTAACATATACATAAAATGAATCCGGTTCAGTTAACAAAAAAGAAATTTTTATTAAGGCAGCGTGTGTGGAAACAAGATTCGAACTCGAGACCTTTGCGTTTAATGTGCACACAGTCCACCGCTGGACTGTGTGTCTAACCCGATTAATAAGTTGATTTTAATTATACTTATATGATACCGAACTTCATCTTCTTCGTTGAGTTATAACCAGAAATCGGAAATCCAACTGGTTCGATGATTAAAACATGTTCTTTAGTGACTGAGGGTTAAATACAAGTGAGATTAAATAAAAAGAATGAAGAAATTAGGCGAGAGGTATACCGACTGGATTCCTCTGTTTCTCCGGCGTAACTCCGGCGACAGCAAACACCTCCGGCGACGTGTGTCTTGCAGCAGAGAGTCTTCAGACAGCTTACAAAGGATGTGGGTGACTTCGGTATAAGTTCAGAGGGTTTAGTAAGGCTTAACAGTGAAAAACTCGGTTTTCCGGCGATGTGCAGAAAAATTCCGGCGACTTGCAGCGACTGAATTCGAGTGTTTTAGCGAGAGATTAAGAGAGTGTTCGAGGGATTAGGCTGTTTGGATTGAGAAAACTAGCTCTGTATTTATAGGCTGCTTATGCCCTTGACTTCCTTGCCACTACTGCGGTTACGACCCGAAATTAAAGCAAGACATCGGTTATAACCGATGTCGTCGTTAATATAAACGTTAGGTCATAAGAAATTGTCGCAAATTGGCTAAAACTTCGGACTTTCCGGCGTCTGCGGATTTGGGTGCCGGTTTTGAATTCGGAAACGCATGATATGAATTAAATGATTCTAATAACTAACAAAAATCACAAGTGGCGCAGCGGTTTAAATGTTGGGTGTTAAGTTGTTGTTGAACCGGTACAGACCCGGGTTCGAAACCCGGCAGAACCAAAACATTTTTATTTTGCGATTTTTAACAGTTTTTCAAAAACAACTTATATATTCCAATATAATAATTGATTATGTATCGTTTAAAATTATTTTGGGCATTTAATTCGCAACGAAATTTTTAACTGACTGTTCGGTTAATAAACGGAGCGGGTTTGGTAAATCCGTTTTTGACGGATGTTACATAGGGTTGTTTAAAATACTATTATACCCCTGAGTTAGGGCTAGACTGGGGGCAAAACAGGGGCAAAATGGTCTTTTGGACCACTCTAGACGTCCAGTCTAGCCATATGTGCGGCGTATATTTTTATTTTTTTGTTTTCTCTTTTTAATATTAATGTTATTGATATTTAAATAAGAAAACAAAAAAATATATATGCCGCGTATAGGGCTAGACTGGACGTCTAGGTTTGTTTAAAATACTATTATACCCATGAGTTAGGGCTAGACGGGGCAAAACATGGGTAAAATGGTCTTTTGGACCACTGTAGACGCCCAGTCTAGCCTTATGTGCGGCATATATATATATTTTTTTTTATCTTTTTAATATTAATGTTATTGATATTAAAATAAGAAACCAAAAAAATATATATGCCGCGTACAGGGCTAGACTGGGCGTCTAGAGTTGTTTAAAAGACTATTATACCCCTGAGTTAGGGCTAGAATGGGGGCAAAACAGGGGTTAAATGGTCTTTTGGACCACTCTAGACGCCCTGTCTAGCCCTATATGCGTCGTATATTTTTATTTTCTTTTATTTTCTCTTTTTAATATTAATGTTATTGATATTAAAATAAGAAAACAAAACAAAACACAACATCCTAGACGGGTCATCTAGGTCCAGACGGCCCGTCTAAACACCAAAATAGTGATCAAAGCAACCATTTTCCAACAAAAAAACCCAACATTCTAGACGGGTCGTCTAGGTCCGGACAGACCGTCTAAACACTAAAATCTATGGACCCTGCCAGATACTTGCTGACTCCTTAAAATCAGTGCTATACGAAGCGTCTAAACCTAGACGACCCGTCAAAGGCTTAGGAGTGTAAAAAAAATAGCAAAATGTGTGAATACATTGAAGATTTTCGTTTTTCAAACACACCATAATAAAAGCCTATAATATATTAGCCATTTTCCTTTTTCAAACACACCATAATAAAAAACAATATATCCAACGTGTGGACCCACTTACAACCGTCACACCACCACCACTCCTCCTCCTTCAATACACACAGCAACCCGTCTTCTTCAACAAAAACCCCAAATCCCCTTTTTCCGGCCACCACAAAACCCTAACCAACCACCACCGATGGGGATCGATTATTACAACATCCTCAAAGTCAACCGTAACGCCAGCGTCGAAGACCTCAAAAAAGCCTACCGTCGTCTCGCCATGATCTGGCATCCCGATAGAAACCTCAACAAGAACAAATCCGAAGCAGAAGCCAAATTCAAACAGATTTCTGAAGCTTACGACGTCCTCAGCGACCCTCAGAAGCGCCAGATCTACGATCTGTACGGAGAAGAAGCCTTAAAGTCCGGTCAAGTTCCTCCGCCGCCGCCGTCCTCCTCCGGCCGCGGCTACTACTCCGGAAACCACCACTACAATCATAGCAGTCATAGTAACAACAACAACAATAATAACAATAATAGTAATAATAATGGTCACCAGCATCTGAACCCTAATTTTAGGTTTAACCCTAGGGATGCAGATGATATATATGCGGAGTTGTTTGGTGGAGATGCTGGTGGTGGTGGTGGAGGAGGGAGGGGGTATAAGGAGGGGTATTTTAGGAATGTGAATGGTGGAGAGAGTTCTTCCGGGAAGAAGGCTCCTGCTTTGGAGAATGTGTTGAATTGTAGCTTGGTAGATCTTTATAAGGGTGCTAAGAAGAAGATTAAGATCTCGAGAACGGTTCTCGATTCGTCCGGGTACGGTTTTGATTGTTGTGTATTGACTTTGTATAATGCACATGAGTTGTTTGTGGTAATGTCTGAGTTGAGGTATTGGAATTTGAATATATCCTTTTATGGATAAGTTTTAGGGAAACATTTAGCAACGTTAAGTCGATTTTGTGCTATTTGTTTTGTGTACATGATTCTGAATATGAACTTAGGTTGTAGTCTTTTGCTGGTATATAGGAAGAATTGGTACTGTTGAAGTATGGTGGATGCTTATCAGTGAGACAGTGAGCGCCGCTGTCTTGGCATTTTTATACACTAGCATCTTGTATTATTTTTCGACGATTTAATTCTCATGCCGCAGGGAGTCATGGTTTAGTGATTAGAGTCAAATTGACAGTAGGCTTATAGTGTTGTGAAGTTCTTTTTGAATGCTAGCTTGGTAATGGTTTTGGAAGAAGGAATGAAGGATAATGAAAAAGTTAGGTTAAAGAATGAAAGGGTTTCTTTAGGGTACGAAATAAGGAAAGTTCACTTGGTTTTGCTTGTTAAGACTTAAGAGCTACTATTAAAATATTTGATCATTTAATGTGTGAATGTGTGATTGTGGTTAAGGTTTTATCTAGCTAATTAAGATGTCATGAAAGGGAAGACCTATATCTATCACATAAATCCTGAGGCCTAGCCTTGGAGGGAGGGGGCTAGAAAGGGATTTAATAAATATATTTCCAAATCATCACTTTTCGCAACTTATTTATTTAGATTTAACTATATAGTAGTAGGTCGTAAGTGATTAAGATTGTCAACATTGAGTGTCGTTTTCAAAGTGGTTGAAGACATGAGGTGATCTGTTTCTTATCTGGGGTGTATTACTAGATTACTAGCTGATGACTGGGAATATATCAAGCTATAACGTTGTTAGCATGTTGATTTTTTTATGGTTAATGTATCTTAGTCGTATTTGGGGTGTAGTAATTAAGAGTAATCAGTTACAACTGAGTTTTAAAATTAGTAAGTGGAGGATAGTTTTTTCTCCCAAAATGCATTCTTAAGCTAATCAAGCTTGGCAATGAAAACACTCAGATAACTTGTCAGATATCATATAAATTTTGTGGGATAGTTTTATCTGTTATGAAAGGTTAAGTAATTTTTTGAGTTGTGCTGTATATATCATATAATTTCTAATAGCCGAATACGCATTCAAATTAACACCTCTTCATCTATTTAGAAAATGAAGATCGTAAAATCTAGTATCAGCTATAATATGGTAATTGTTAGGAAAGTGCACAATACGAATTGATCTCTAAGTAAGTGTATGATTCTAAGTTCTTACTAATAGCAAATTAAATTTTTATAGATAAATGTTTCCTAGCCTTCTGTAGCGTAGTAGCTAAGTGTAAGTACTTGTAATTAAGCTTTGAAATTAGTAGGTTCGCTGTTAGCTTCTTTTATCTGGGATAGGCCGTCAACCATGTGCCCTTTTTATCAAGCTTTCGATTTTTAACTCTTATTCCGTTATTCACCCCTACCAATCACATTTAAAACATACGCCTCACTAAATACTGAAAATAAAAACACACATAACACACAACTAGTTACATCTTTTTTGGTAGGAAGTAATTTGGTAATTTGGAATCAGTTATTAAATGCAAGGATTTTTTGAAGCATCTAGCTTAAATTGTATCCATTCTGCCACTAGATTGGCCAATTTTGTACCCTATCTGATGAAAGTCGAAAGAAATGAATGACAGAATTAATTGTCATACAGCCATACAGGCAAATAAACGCCCTTAGATTCACTGGATGAAAAATGGTTTCTAGCCAGAACGCGCAATGGATGAACGCTTTTAATTATGTTAGGTATTAATTAGGAGCAATCTAGGAATTTAGCTCTTTATAATATAAGATATTTTTAGTTAAAGCATTCATGGACTTCATGGATTAGGAATACATTATTTCAGTATATTCATTCATTGTTGTATTTTCTACCTGGAAGTAATATTATACTCACTTCGGTTCAAATGCACAAACCTTAATCACATACAATCAAAAAGTATGGTTTAACTGATAGTGATATTATTGTTATATGTGTTGCAGTAGGATTCGGACAGTGGAGGAGATCTTAACCATTGAGATACAACCTGGTTGGAAAAAGGGCACAAAAATTACTTTCCCGGAAAAGGGTAATCAAGAACCCGGTGTGATAGCAGCTGACATAATATTTGTAGTAGATGAAAAACCGCATGACGTTTTCACAAGGGAAGGTAATGATTTAGTGGTGAATCAAGAAATATCACTATTGGAAGCTCTCACCGGGAAGACCATTGAATCACAACTCTTGACGGAAGACATCTGGCGATTCCAGTGATGGAAATGGTGAAACCGGGGGATGAACTAACAGTTCCTAATGAAGGAATGCCAATTTCAAAAGATCCTAGAAAGAAAGGAAACTTGAGGATCAAGTTTGATGTCAGATACCCATCAAGGCTTACTGCTGAACAGAAATCTGATTTGAGGAGAGTTTTGGGTGGAAGCTGATAATTTAGATATTTCGAATTTTTTTTGAAAGTCAAAATCAGGTTTTAAAAAAACCCATGTCAAAATCTTGTATATGATTCAGTTTGGAGCATGGTTTTTTTTTTTGGATTTCAGGGGTTGTTTATGTGGGAGAGTAAACTATTTAAGCCATTGGTTTCACTCACATCACCCCTTGGTGTTTCTTGATACTTGTCTCATATATTATGAACTGCAACTGGCAGTGTCTGTAGTAGGATTCTTTTTTTTTTTTTTCGTTTTACATGTCACTTTTATATAATTTTTTCCTGGTTTTTACTGATTTTCTGAAATCGTAGGTGCAAAAAGTCAAAACTCTCTCTGGATACTGGGAGCTGGAGCAAGGCCCCCTCTTGATTTTGTTTTTTGAGATGTAATTTTGTTTATTTGTTCATTCATCCAAGTTAAATAATTATTGAAAATGTTGAAACAACTTAAGTGATAAGAACGTACATAAAGAACCAAACAAAATGTTGCAAAACGTTTACATGTAAGATACTAGAAAACAACTAGTCTTGCTCATTGATTAGATTAGGCAATTGCATTGATTAAGTTTGGTCTATTTGTGCCAAAAGTTAAACAGGTCAGGTCGGATTAAGCCTATTTCTGTCTTTTTGTCAAGTTTTTCTGAAAGCGTTTTACCAGTAACCAATGTAACACTAAATAAAATTTAGGGAGTCACAATAAGTCAGTAGTTTGCAATCCATGAGATTATAGGAGTAGCTCGCGAGCCTTTTATATTTCCTTTGCGATTTTTCTTTTTAACTAGTAAAATTCCTCGCGCTACACGGCGGGAATATGGTCAGTATTAGTTCGTTTTGTTACGGTATCCGTACGGTACCGGCACTCGGTATAGCAACTGAAAAAGAATTCAAAAAGACTTGAAAGGATGTGAACACATGTTATAATCGATTTGAAACTATAAAATCGAATATCGGTAAATTTTCTGATAGCACCGATACTTGTACCGATATTTTTTTGGTTCGGTGAATTAACTAAATCAATAGGGAAGGGTGAAGTGAGGAAGACTTTTTTTATACTTATATATATGTATGTTTTTGTTCTTTTGAAACTATCATATCAGTATTTCTTGTGGTTTTCACCATAATCTTAATTTTTCGCTGATTCAAACTATATTAATTTTGTAATATTTGTTTTTATTGATTTTAAAAGGATATATGTTATTGAGTTTGATGGAAGCCAATATACATAAGTAATGGTGAAATCTCATAAGATAAAAGAGCCAAAAGACACATGCAATTAATGGTTGGATTGTGAGCTAACAACATGTGAAGTTACTATTACTGTAGCTAACAATTTGGTCTATTAGGCTATAAGGTGTGGAGAATGGTAGTCCCTTAAAGATATCCACCATGTAGGGTCCATGTCATCGGGTGTGGGGGATGAGCTCTAACGGATGGCCTAGAGTGTGGGAGATGAGCCTCTTTATATATAGAAGATGTATTATATTATATGTGTGTGTGTTGGATAAGAAAGAGAGAAAGACGGTCGGCTTCGTCCCTTGCCTGACATTGGTGCCACAACGAGCCCCAAGAGGATGGTGTAATCCTGCCAAAACGACTCACAACAGCCCTAAGGCCGACCCCCACACCAGATAGCCTTGTATATATAATAATGATAGTCCATCTTTTCTGACCTAACTGGTGCCAATGTTTGTTTGACCGTGAAGAACTAGGATAACTTGATTTAATGTGCCTTTTATCATTTTGGAAATCGTTCCACCATTTATCTGATTTTTTTACTAAAATACTCGCAACTTTTAAAACCATAATTTTATAATTGGCGTAAAAGATATGATCTTGATGCCAATTATATAAGTTACTTTTTAATTAATTATTTAGTATACTATATATCAAAATATAAGAACTTTTATCATTTCCAATTTGGGTAAGGGTATTTTTTTAATTTTTTTAAATGAAGCTTTTTTTTTAAATGCTTGGTATGATGTTGATAACGCCGGTGCTTCCGAAACCTGTTAATTGCACCTAACTATTACCTTTCATGTCTACTTTTTAGTTTGATTTATTTTCCATAATGAGTTATAAATTATAATGGCACGGTCAATTTATCATAATGGTGCATCAAGTGTCTTTGTATTATTTATTGTTATACTAAGTTTTGATTATGCAAGTGACATTCTATCACTCTGGTGCACCCAGCTCATTATATTGGCACATCCCCTTACTATTGCTACTAGAAAACTAATATCAGGTGAATTCTTTTCTCGCACCATGCTTTTCGACAGAGCATCGCCTACAGATACCATTTTCGTTAAGGGACTTCCGACGAAACTATAAAACCCTTTTACAACGAGAACTCTTTTTCATTTAAGGGCGGTGGGAGTGATACCGGCATACCGCATCCACCTATGGCACTGCTGCCACATCAGCAGGAATACCACACTCAAACCCCGCAACAAAGGTTTTCTTCTTTGTCTTCAGTATGCCAAGCCCACAAAAACACCCTGCACTGACCAACACGGCATAGGGTGAGCCGATTTTCCCACGTAATAGTGTTGTTCCACCTCAGTGTCACCTCACCAATCTCCCTTGTCGCCCTGTGTCCACTCCCAAACACCATAACGGATATTACGTTTATTTATATGTGTAATTCACTAATTTGATTTTAAATAAACGAGACATTTACTATTTCAAATTTATGACGTTACAAGATGTGGACATAACATGCAACTAATCAATTTTTGCAAGTAAAAGTTCAAACTATCCCTGACACCCCCCCCCCCCCCCCATCCATATTTTAATTACCGGACCTACTTACAGTCATACACCCATAAAAATCTATAAGAGATTTTTACACACAAAATATTGGAGACATATTGAAGTAAATCCTCAATCACACCTAACTGATTCTAGGATATATGGCCATTTTCTCATCCACAGATCATCTTGATTCACATACAAGGGCATGGTTGTAAATTCACCATGCATATCATGTGTTTTCTTACAAATTGTGGGTAGTCATGTCTTCCAAAGGCACATCAGCCGGTTCGTCACCGGTTCCTTTGTATTTATACCATTTTGCCACCATCAAATAATATATAAAGTTCAATACCTCCAACCCGGTGCATAAATAATAAAGTGATCTAACTTCGCCTCGTTTAGGTCTTGGGCTAACCAATTTCTCGACACACCATCACCAGTTGTTCTATGAACGATTAATATCAAGAAACTGCTTAAATAGCTTGACATGCCATCCCACAAAACAAGAAAGAACCCGCGAAACTCTTCATGTTCTCAGGAAACTGCTTGTAGAAAAACTCAACAAATCCGATCACAGCAAACCCTTCTGAGAGACCTGCGACCGACAGTTGAAATATGAGCCAGTAGCCCGACATAGATGAAATCGCGCCTTTTCCCTTTTCAAACCCGATGGTTGGCTGCGAATGTGCCAAGTCTCTTCTTTTCGTTTCAACTAGAGCCGCAACAAGCATTGTGAAAATAGCAATTCCCATTCCGACTCCAATTCTTATGTAGGAGTGAAATGCCTTGTCTTTTGTTTGTTTTTCTCCGAAGACATGGAACTATGATTTGGTCGTAGATCGGGATCCATATGGTGAGGGCTAGCATCTGGAACACAGTGTAGGACGCTGCGGGAACCTCAAATGAGCTTGGTTTGAGTCGTCGGTGGATTGTAGGGCTTGAAAGACTGTGTAGGTTTGCATTTGGTTAATTGAAACATTGTAGAGTATGCAAGATAACCATATTGGAACTGTTTTGACTACACATTTCACTTCCTCTATTTGTTGTATACTACAAAGCGTCCATCGGTTTCCTGATGATCCATCCGGGTTCATTTTGTCATTCGGCTTATGATTGCTGCTTTATTCAAAACCCTATTACAAAATTGTAACACAACAAGATAAATTTCATCAAACATATCAAATCTCAACATGTTTTTATCACTTATAGATGTATCTTTTTAGAAATAGGTACATGTTTTAAAACTTTTACACAATTTATCTTGTTTTTCTTTTAACTAGAAATCTTATTACACAAATTTGTTTTATTTTGTTTTTGTCTACAATTACATAAAAGTTTTATTGAAACCAAGTTGTATGAACAACAAATTTTGATATTGTGAGACAGATAAAATAAGTTAATTTGAATACTACTAAGTTTTCAACAAAGTTTATATCAAAGCATAAAGAATATTAGATAATACTTGTTATTAGAGATAAACTAAATTATTAGTTGTGAAATGAAAAGCCAAAAATGAAATTTAAAGTGCTGACAAGTGAGTCAACCTTAAAGTATATACACTAAAAGTGCTGTATAAAAAGTTATCTATTTCTAACAAAAAGGTTCCTTAGGGTTTAAGGTTAATATATATATATATATATTATTATATATATAATTATGTATATATATATATATAATGTATGCATGTCTGTACCTGAGTTGATTAGTGAATGGAAGTTTTAAGTTAATGGATTTGGTGGGAACATGATCCAACAGGGATACTGATGGTTCTTCAGGATCCAGTTTCCTCTTCTTGATAGTGGCCACAAGGACTTGAAAAATGCTGGTCAAAGGGCTGCCCTCTGGCGGCACTCGGACATAAATCCTCGTGCCGATAAAGAATACAGCACACGACAAGAACATAAGGAACGTCGGGATTCCTAACCCAATGGCCCAATTAATATTTGCTTGCACGTAGACAATGATGGTCAATGATACCATCATAGCAAACGTGAACGTGAAGTAGTACCAATTGAAGAAACTAGCGATTCCCCGTTGGCCAGATTCGGTGTTCGGGTTGAATTGGTCTGCGCCAAACGCTAAGTTACATGGCCGGATTCCACTTGCTCCAATGATTAGAAAGACAAAACCGCTTAGCAAGAAAATCATTTGCCATGGTGTTGGTCCCTCACATAGGGTGTCTACACATTTATGAGGATGGAGCTTTGTGACGGCTGCCGTTAACGTTAGCACAAGCATCCCCTGAGTTATAAATGAAAATGTTACAAATGTAAGATTTATTGTTTCTGATATTAAATGAACCCATTTTTTAAATCCTAAAAAGTAAATGAAAATGTTACAAATATAAGATTTATTATTTCTCATACTAGAATTCAAAACAAGATATTGAAAATTTTCAGTTTTTATCTAACCTACACATATGTAGGTTAAATTACCTATATGTATACATGTTATGTGTAGGTAATATATATATATATATATATATATATATAACAAGATATTGAAAATTTTCAGTTTTTATATAACCTACACTATATGTAGGTTAAATTACCTATATATATACATGTTATGTGTAGGATATATATATATATATATATATATATATATATATATATATATTATATATAATCAATATAAGAAAAATAAAATTTTAAAAATATAAATATGTAATCCTAAAATTTAATGATTAAAATTGTTCTTTTTGTTCCCACAATAATTAATGTTCTGTAATGATCCACATCCTATTAAATTATATATCATATAACATTTTATTTGGATTGAAGATGTATAACTGGAGTAAAGCTAGCATACACAACATTATCTTAGGTATGATTTTAAATAAACATAATAAAAGTAACACAATAGGAGATGGTAGGTACCAAGAAGGATGAAATGGAAGCTGTTCCTAAGACCTTGTATCGGCCGAAATAAGTGTCGGAGAGAAATGCTCCGCCGAGGGTACCGAAGTTGCAAGTACCACTAAATACGTTTATAAGATTAGTAGCAGTTATGGACTTCATATTAAAGACCGTAGTTAGGTACACCAACAGATTTGTCGATGTCCCAATCGTTCCTAGTTTCTCAAACGTCTCATTTCCTACACATTCAAATGGATTAAAATACAATTATACAAACATATATTGTTATATATATATATATTGTATATACACAAATATATACCTATAACATAGGGCATGGCTTTGACTCCTCTATAGTTGAGCTCTTTAGCATCTTCCACTTTCTCATCTCCATTAATCTCCATGCCTTCCACCTTCAAAGCCATTATACGTATATAAGTATATGTGTGTGTGTATATATATATATATATATATATATATATATATATATATTATATATATATATATATATAATTGTGGGTAAGAGTGTGCAAGTGTGTATTGGGGGGAGGGGGATTTGGGGTCACAAGTCACAACATAACTTTGTACATATAAGAGTGGGTATATGTTATATGTATATATAGGCTTCACAAGTCGGGCACGGAACGATGCATGATTGGAGTCTTGGTGGGTGGGGGTGTGAGCACATGATGTAGACCACCCTACCGACGACCGTGTGTACGTGGTTGGATTCGTTTGAGTGTGACTAATTAAAAGAAAGAAAAAAAACATTGGCTTTTATTTGAACTTTCACAAGGACCATAAACTAGAAAAGTTGGCACAACTAAATTACAATATATAATTATAAAATTAGAGTTAAATATGAAAGTATTATTATCTATCTTTAATTTAGCAAAAATAGTTTTTGAGTCATTTTTATCATTCATTTCTCTTACATATTTAACCTCTCAAATTTCATTTTTATACACATCAACCTCTTTACTTTTTTATTTTTCTAACCTCTTTAATTTTCATCTTTTACATATTTGTTGTTTTAAGTTTCGTTCTAAATTTTGTGAGTAAACATGCTGCAACATGTATGTGTGATTCAACGTTTTTATGTTTGTTTTTTGGTGGTTTAACGGCCCCGTTACAACTTGCGGGTTCTAAGCCAAATTAGTTATTATTTTCTTTGTTTTACATTTTAGTCTAATTTTTATGAGTTACACATCGTAACGTGCGTTCGTGGTTCAACGTTTTTAAACGTTCTTTGTTTGGTTTAACAGTCCCGCCACAAAACGCAAATCCTAAATACTAGTTATATGGGGGTCGGGGCGCCACGTGATGGCCTTTCTCCACACATTTTGGACTGTGAAACACCGCCACCACCACCTTTGTTCACTCGTGGAATAGATGACGCGTGCTCGTCATCACGCATTGATTTTCAATTTATGTACCGTTGAAATGACCATTGGTTTGAGTAATATGACCGCTTGGATGATTTTGCTATACATATGTATACACTCACAATACATTTTTTTTAAAATACCAAACAATATAATCATTCCAACACAAAAAACAATCTTTCAAACTACAAAAAAATTAAACTCAACCCAAAATGGAAAGTTCAAGCAAACGAAAACGAAAAAAATAACGATTTAAGCGTCTTGTTACAACCTGATGGTTAAGTCGTAGAGTGGATCAAGCTCCAACAATTCAAGAAGAGATGGACAATATTTTGGGCAATTTTCTCTATATTAATTCAATGCAAAGAACAACATTTAAATATGTAGTGGGTCAAGGGTTTATCACCCATGATCCTTATTTCCAGCCATTACTTCCTAGCATGCACCACTACTCATATCGTGACAAAATGTAAACATGCAGTACTAAAAAGAAACGTGCAACAAAAAACTAAAATAATTAAACATGCAATCAACTGGGCTCATTCAACCAATTGGGTTGGTTCTTGTTGTAGCGTTTGGCCCTACCCTGCTGGACTGGTTCTTGTAACTGATGGGCCTGACCCATATCATCTCCCTCCGCATGAGGTTCTTCATTGTCCTCACTGACGGTAAAGTTCGGAAATTGTTGTTCTAACGCCGCTTTATCTTCCCAGGTGGCTTCTTCTAATGGCTGCTTTTCCCATTTAATCAATAATTGTGTATTGCCTTCGGTAACTGATCTCCTTGTTTGCTGCAAAATTTTTCAGATCTCCTTTATTGGCCGCATTGACACCATGACTCGGCTTTAACAGAGAAACATGGAACATCAGATGGATGCGTAAAGCCGTGGGTAATTCTAATTTATAGGTGACTTTACCAATGCGCTCCAATATTTTGCACGAGCCATAAAATCAATGTGAATCATGGTGCGATTCTCAATTGAAGTTTGTCGATAATTCAGTAAGCGTAAGTAAACGTAAAATTCTTTATCGAGACGCTTCTTATTAGCATACTTTGCCATCTTTTGTTTCGCCACACATATGGAAGCTTTAAGTTGACTGATGAGGTGTTGATGTTCGATTAAGGATGCGTCAATTGAAGCTGTTTTCGTTGTGCCCGGTACATAGTCATGAATCGACATAACATCTCGACCATAAAGAGCCCGAAACGGAGACATCTGAATGGACGAATGATGCGCAATATTGTAAGAAAAATTCAGCGAGATATAAATACCGTTCCTACTTCTTTGGCTCGTCAAAAAACAAATGCTCGGAGATACATTTCAAGACATCGGTTAACCACCTTAGTTTGGCCATCTGTTTGGGGGGATGGTATGCACTAGAATGAAGTAATTTGGTACCCATTTTTTTGAATAATTCTTTCCAAAACCCATTGATGAAGACATGGTCTCTTTCGGATACAATTGTTTTCGGTAAACCGTGTAAACGATAAACTTCTCGCATGAATATGGTAGCCAGAGAAACTGAAGTATAACCTGTAGGCAAAGCAATGAAATGTGCAAATTTCGATAGACGGTCAACAGTCACCATATTGTCGTCTTTCCTTTGGATGGGGGCAGACTTGTAATAAAGTCCATTGAAATGTCATGCCATGGGTATTCAGGTGTTGGCAGTGGTTGAAGCAAACCATATGGTTTGTGGTTGGGAATCTTTATCGTTTGACAAACTTCACAAGCTTTAACAAAATCAGAAACATCCTTTTTTAAACCAAGCCAAGTAAAGGTACCTTAGATACGTTTGATGGTAGCGTTAATTCCAGAATGCCCGCCAACAAACGATGAATGAAATTCTTGTAACAAATGTCGTCGAAGATCCGAAATTGAAGGAACCAAGAGCTTTCCATGCACATAAACTAAACCGTCGCATAAGAGATGATGAGGAAAACTAGTGGGATCGACTTGGATATCTTGTGCCAATTGTCGACCAGTGGTGTCATTGTAATAGTATGAACAAAGGTCGTTTAATCAAGTAGTGGTGGGATAAGAGATAGCCAACATAGAAGGAATGTCGGCTCTACTTAACACATCGGCGACATTGTTTTCCTTTCCGGGTTTAAAATGAATTTCAAAGTCATACCCCATGAGTTTAGTGACCCACCTTTGTTGTTCCGGTGTTTGGATGGTTTGTGTAAGGATGTGCTTCAAACTATGATGGTTGGTATAAATGTGAAACCAACGTCCGAGAAGATATTGACGCCATTTCTTCACCGATTCGGTGATGGCATATAATTCCTTGGTATATGTGGATTGTGCTTGCATGGTAGGGAAAGCTTCTTGCTGAAGAAAGAAATCGGTTTGTTATCTTGGGATAAAACGGTTCCTATGGCAGTTCCCGAAGTATCAGTTGTTACGGCAAAAGGTTTGGTGAAATTAGGTAAGGCTAGGGTGCCAAGTTTTTGCATGTGGAGTTTGAGTGTATTAAAAGCGTGGTTAGTGTCGGGGTTCCATGCATACTCTTTGGTTTTTAGAATGTCGGTAAGTGGTGAGGAAATTGAGCATGACGTTAAATGAAACGGCGATAGCCGGTGAGTCCTAAAAAAGCTCGAAGGATGGTAAATGAAGATGGTTGTGGCCACTGTTGTATGGCATGGGTTTTATCCAGTTCCGGTGCGATACCCTCAGCCGAGATTTTATGTCCTAAAAAGAAAATCTCGTGCACACCGAAAACACATTTTGAACCCTTGGCATGATACTAGTTGTGGTGTAAGGTTTGAAGAACAAACTGTAAGTGATTGTAATGATCAGCTAGATTGGAGCTATAGATTAAAATATCATCGAAAAAACCAAGACGACTTGGCGTAATACCTTGCGAAATAATTCGTTCATAGCCGATTGAAAGGTAGACTAAGCGTTGGTGAGACCAAACGGCATTACGAGAAATTCGTAGTGGCCATCGGTGGTGCGAAAAGTAGTTTTGTGAATATCCTCTCGTGCAACCCGAATTTGACGATATCCGGAGCGCAAGTCAATTTTGGAATATATAGTAGCACCGTGAAGTTCATCGAGGAGCTCGTCGATAGTCGGAATTGGAAACCAATCACAAACCGTCACTATTTTTAATGCTCGATAGTCTACACAAAAGCGCCACGATCCGTCTTCTTTTTAACCAAAGTATCGGCGATGAAAACGGGCTTTGGATGGGGCGTATAATGCCATGTTGAAGCATTTTAGTGATAGGTTGAGACATCACCTACTTTTGATAGTGAGGGTATCGGTAGGGCTTGACATTCACGGGTTGGGTTTCGTTTAATAATGGTATGTGGTGGTCGTGGGGACGGGCAAGAGGTAGACTGTTGGGTTCATGGAACAACACGTGAAATTGTTGGAGGAGTTGTGAGGTGGCTGGGTTCGGGTTAGACGGTGAGGTGCACTATATTGTGGATGGTGGGGTAAAGGGTTCGTAGGTTAAAGTATGTAGGGAAGCAATGGAATTGTGGCGAAGGAGAGTGGATAAGGAACTAGGGGAACAAGGTTGGCTCAACGATTCACTGCGGATTGTGTGAGTGGCACCATCTTTATTAAATGAAATTTCGGGTATACCGAAATCTGCCGAGAGACGACCAAGAGATGCTAGTCATGTGACGCCAAGCACGACATTGGTACCTTCCACTGGTAAGACATAAAACGGAATTTTAAAGGATGCTTTTTGGACTTGAAATTTTACCACCGGATAGAAACCATCGCATTGAATGAAGTCGCCATTGCCGACCATAACGTTGAACTGAGGAATGGTGTTGATAGGCAGGTGGAGAAGTGTCGCAACCCGTGGTTGAATAATATTATGAGTGTGATGTATAAGAATTTATACATCTTTTAAATGTCAAATATGCCCCATTTATGCAAGAACTCATTGTATTGTCATTGATTTTGGCACTCATTTGAGTTGTTTGTGAAAATACAGGTCCAAGCTTCGGCCGGGTGTTGAAACGGAGGCTTTTGGAGGAAAATGGAGCAAAAACGGAACATTCCAGCAAACTGCCAGATATGGCACGATCGTGCTAACACTTGGCATGACCTTGCCAAGACAACCAGCATCGGCACTCTCATCCTATCAACCGACAACGCAAACTAGGAAAATCCAAGATTAGCACGACCATGCCACCCCCAAGCACGAGCGTGCCAGGTCCAAGTCAGTCTCTGATCAGCTCATTTTCAAGATCGCAGCAGTCATCATCGGCAATTCATCGATAAGCATGGTCATGCCATGGTTTGGCATGGTCGTGCCACCTCGGGAAACTTTGAGCGGGATTTTTCCAGAAATAGTAGCAAACAAGATCAACAGACACTTACCAAGCACGACCGTGCTAAAAGGTGGCATGGTCATGCCAAACACCTAGCAGCTTAAATATGAGTTTCAAGCTCATTTGGAGGGGAGTTGGAGCATTCCGGTGAAGTTTTCTCTCAAGAATCTGGACTTGGAAGCTTGTTAGAGCCAAGAAGGACCCTTGGGGAAGACTTAATCATTAGAAGATTCACTCATTTACCAGTTAATCTTGTCTTTAAACTTAGTTAACTTACTATTTACATTATGAACAATTTGAGTTTTCTTGCACTTGATTTGGTAGTTATGAGCCTTTTGGGCTAAACATTTGTGTTGTTTAAATTTTGTTGAAGCTAATGAATATGTGATAACATGGAAGTGGATGTGGTAATTGTTTTTGTTAGTCTTCATAGTGATGTTTAACTTGTTCTTGGAGTTCATGTACATGTTTAAAGTCCTTGTTCTTGAATGTTTGGTCATATGTATTTACATGTTGTGTTGGAAAGCCCATGTAGAGATTATGGTTGTTGAATCTTGTTTAGTATGATTCATAGCATGAAACTAGGAATGGTAATTGCTAACATAAATTGAATGGTGATTTGAACATGTGTATGGATTCTTGCATTTAGTATGTTGTTCATAGTAGTTTTCCCCAACTTGTAAAGTTAGGAGTTTTGACAAACAAATAACTCATCATTAAAGATTAACATCAACTTAGAAAGTGAACTTAAAAGAATAATTTTAGGCCATTAGAATGTTATTTCATTTTAGTTTTCCTAAGATTTATAAAACTAGGAAGCCTTGATTGGGGACTTAGTTGAATTTAGAGCTTGCATCACCACTAGTCTTTCCCATTTGTTGTCACATGTTTATTAGTGGACACTTAGTTTAGGCAACCTCCTTTAGATATTGTTCTTCCTTAAATTAGTTAGTAATTGTTATTTTTGCATGATAAATTAGAAACAAAAATCAAACCATCAATTGAAAAGGCTTTAAAGTAGCAAAAGTTTAGTATCGAGACACCGTGTCCACGGATTGATATCCGATTCTTACCGATAAACTATATTACCACCCGACGGGTATACTTGCCCTTTTGTGTGTGTAGTTTAGTTCTTAGGTGAAAATCATCTTAAAACTAAATTTGTGTAAAGGAAAATTGAATTATAAATATATATAATTCACGCACATCAGAGTGCTTCCGCAATCGATGAGTATCGTAACAGGGTGGTTGTTGATATATCCAGTAGCTCATAGTGTTTGTAGGGATTGAAAACCGAAATAAGCTGCGTTGGATAGGGACAAGAGGTAAGGAGGTGATTGGTCAGCTAGTGGCATGGTTTGTGGGGCTGTGGTGTCTTCCTCGATGTCGTCACGATCGTGGTTATCGACAATGAGAAGGAATTGGGGTGGTGAGCATTTGTGACCAGAAAGAACTTTTCAGGGCACTTGAAACAAAGTCCTTTTTTTCGTTGTTGCAAGGCTGCTGTCAAAAGTTTGGTAAAAGGTAGGGTATTAGATGGTTTAGGTGGGGTTGGTAAAAGGGGTTGAGTAAAATTAGGATTGGTTGTTGTAGAGGTGGTAGATATGGATGAAGGAATTTGGTGTGGTTAGGCTAGATTTAGGGTGGTACGTAAATTTGGTTTTGGTGGGTTGGTTTACTTTGTCTTCAAAAACTTTTGCTAAACCAATAGCCTCATAAAGGGTAGTGGGTCTTAAAACTCCAAGTTCATTTCAGATTTCGGTTTTGAGAGCGGAAATAAAACAACTCCGTAAAGCTTGTTGGTTTAGTCCGTTGACTCGATTACTAATTCTTTCTAATTCAGTAAGATAGGCCGAGACCGTGGTGGTTTATGTGAGTTTGAATAGTGTGGCTTCATGATCTTCAAAGGCGATGGACCGAAACGACGCTCGACTTGTTTGAATGATGTACACGAAGGAAGGAGGTCATTGTTTGCCAGATTTCGGTACCATGCGAGTGTATCGCCAATGAAATAGAACGGCTAAGGGTACTCGTTCGTCCGTCGGTGGTAGGTGGTATGAGAAAAAAAATTTCCGCTTGAAAAATCTAGCCAAGAGGATTGGATCCATCAAAAAACGGAAGAGTAATTTCGGAGTGCGCGGTTGATTATTAACAGACGATGAGGACGGGGGAATATCGGTGTGCTTTTGGACGATTTTCAGTGTAGGGCTAGATGGGGAGTCGGTGGAAAGTTTTTCGAAGAATGAGGTGAACACATTAGCTTGAAGGTCGAATTTGGTATGTAGGGTGCGAGTTTCTTCGATGAGTGATTGAAAATGGGTGGCTTGTGCGGCGGCGGCGACGGTGGAGTTGATGAGTTGTTGTAACAGGTCGTTGATGGTGGGTGGTTGTTGTTCATCGGTTGTGTCACAACTGGGCAGTATGATGGGGTTGGGTTTGCAAATGAAAGCACCAATGATAGTTAATCCATAGAGTGGATCAAGCTCCAAGAATTCAAGAAGAGATGGACAATATTTAGGGCAATTTTCTCTATATTAATTCAATGCACTTAACAGAATTTAAATATGTAGTGGGTCAAGGGTTCATCACCCATGATCCTTATTTCCAGCCATTACTTCCTAACATGTACCACTACTCCTATCGTGACAATATGTAAACATGTAGTACTAAAAAGAAACTTGCAACAATAAACTGAAATAATTAAACATGCAATCAATTGGGCTCATTCAGCCAATCGGGTTGGCTTCTTGCAGTAGCGTTTGGGCCTTCCCTGTTGGACTGGTTCTGGTAACTGATGGGCCTGACCCGCATCACAACCGCACAACACTCTCGACGAACCGTTTAAGTCGATCGTACTTCAACGCAAACGCGAGATATGTGAAAAGTGGGGTTGGGAGATGTCGTAGATTTTTTTCGGGCTTTTTTAATTTGCAATGTCTAGTTTTTTTTATTTTGTAATTTAGGATTTATTTAAATGAAATTTGTAATTTTATTGTTTTATTGTTAATTTATATATTAAAAAAAAACCCATCACTAGTGATAGACACTCCTAGTAAAATGTATCACTAGTGATAGAATGAACCCGATGATGTAGCGGAACTTGATTGTATGTGTGAGTGGATATAGAAAATCACAAGAATGGATATGCACATCTCTTATGAATGGTGACGGATCTTGAACTTTTAAATAGTTGGGTGTGGAGGGGGGAGGGAGACCCTCTTTGGCTCTAACTAAGATCCTCCCTTACTTATGAAAACAACATATCAGATAACATTAACAGTTGATGGGCATAATTGTTGATCGTTAGACGATTATTAATATACATGCCTTACAAGAAACTCTATGAATAATAACTCGGTTTTTGTTGATAACCAAGTTACCACCAATAGTTAGTTACTAATAATAATCATCTACCAATAAAGATCATTTATCAATGATTGATCAGATTGTCACTAACCAATAGTGACTTACTATTGATGAGAACAAATCAACTTCAACAATCATCAAAATGTGTGTGGGGTTTCTATGAGATTAAAATTACAGTTTATTCTAAAAAGTAAGCCTATCACTCAAAAGTGAAGATGCCTTGTTTGGTTTGCTTTTCTCATCAATTTTATAGGACACAAAAGGTTTGTACATTTTCACGTTTTGCCAACATGCATACATACATCATATATCACGTTCCTCTAAATGTTACTTTTTTTTTATATATAACGAGCTTTCATCTAAATATTTATTAATTTGGCCACCGAAGTTTAAATTGTTATAAGCAAAATTGATAAATTTCTTGTAAGAGCTATTTTTATGTTATAACACGGCCAACTTGGGTTATATTATCTTAATCAATTATTAAAAATATTATATGGTTAGCCGCCTTTCATCAATTAAATTTTATATTTACAATTGTTAATTATTACTTTTTTATGTCTACGGGTTTGTCCAAACTTACAAAATAATGATTCTTCCAATTTATATGTTGTGAATTAATAATTATGCCCTGGTTTCGGTTTTATTTAAATTAGCTCATGTCTTATGTGAAATTACTAAAAAAATCATATTGTCTAAGGTTTGGATTTTAATAATTTCAATTACACTATTACATAAATATTTTCACTAGCGGTCAAACCTTTTAATTATTTTGCCTTCAACAGACATTAGTTAAAAAACTTAAAAGAGGTAAGTTTTTTTTTCGAATTACAAATTGATGTTTTAGGGTTTGATTAGAATGAGGATACGGGTCGATACATGTAATATTTACCACGAAAAAGTGCTCCAAATGATGAAAACGATGCTTCAATTCGTGTGTTTAAACTTACGATTAACAAAAATCAAGCCGTTTGGAGCACCGTTTCAAGGTAAGTTTTATATCAATCGACTCGTATACTCAATCTGATCAAAAGCCTTAAAGCATCAGTTTGTAATTCGGAGAAAAAAATTTAACAGTTATGTTTTTTTTTCTAAACTAAGGACTGTTGAAGGCAAAATAGTTAAAAGGTGAAATTGTCAGATTGAATATTCAAAGGCGGGATCGGTAATGGTCAATAACGTCTACTTGGGATTATTAGAATCCGAATTCCCTATTCTTTATTAAAACCTAAACACTTATTTGTGAACTTTATTATCCAATTTCACTATTCTTTATTAAAACCTAAACACTTATTTGTGAAATTTATTATCCAATTTCTCTATTCTTTATTAAAACCTAAACACTTATTTTGAACTTTATTGTTGTTATGATTATTATTATTATATTATCAAGAATAAAATATATATCATGTTGTGGGTAGCAAATGTTGTTGACCATAAATTAGCCCCAATCATATCCACCACTCGATTTCGTCTGGTCAAAGTTTCCTTTCAGTCAAAAACCAAAATCTTTCGTTAACATATTAGTCATCCATATATTTGAGCCACTTGATCTCATAACATGAATGCAAAGCAATGGTGATTGATTGTGAAGTTATATAATGTGTATGTCATAGTCGCACACGCATCATAGATTCGTCAAAATCGGTGGGATGAGTAGCGATGATCATTAAGGTTAGTGTTAGGGATGATAGAGATGGTGGTGGTTAAATTGAGGACAGTTAAGATACGATGTTGATGAAAATTACTTCAATAAAAATAAAAAAAACTAAAATACTCTAATATGAGACACATGCCAAAAGCATTGGTCAATATGAGCAAAATTGATGTCTACGTGAAGATTATATTGATAATAAACAAATTATAGGGATGGTTGATCTGTATCTTTAGACACTAAAAAGTCAAAATAAATAACTCACACTAAATATAATATCTTCATTTGTTTACCATGATCATGTGTGCATCCTGAAGAGATGCACTAAGCAATAAAGAAAAAATTATTAAATTATGAGGTTTTCCATTTTTGTGAGAGTGATTTATGTAAAAGAAATTTTCTTCAATAAGTAACTTGTTTTGTGTATACATACTTGAGAATATGTGTTGTATATGTTTGTATTTGTGTAAAAAAAATAAATTTGTTGCATGAGAACAAGACCTGTCTAGCCCATGTGTAGGTGAGCGACCGCATAAGGCCCACTTTCCCAGGAATTACATAATTATTAAATATGTTTTTTTTAAATATTGTATTTATAAGTTTCTTTTAATACAAAACCTACAAAATGGCTCTTTGGTGTAATGGAAATAGTGTTCTATGAAATCAAAAGTTCGGGTTCAATCTTTAAGATTAGTGCTAAAAAAAAAAATTCTACTTGTTTCAAATGGGTCCCTTTTAATAACTTGCTTATTATTATTATTATTATTGTTGTTGTTGTTGTTTGTTGTTGTTGTTGTTGTTGTTTTATTCTTATTATTATTATTATTATTATTATTATTAGTATTATTATTAGTATTATTACTATTATTACTATTATTACTATTATGAGCTATGCAAATGCAACGTAGTTAGCAAGATTGTCAAACTATTTATATTAAGAATACAAATATTAGAGAGTATGAATTATAAATAGCTAATAAAAACTTTGCTTCTAAAAATGTTACAAAAAATCTCACGATTTGTGCAAGTATTTAAAGTAGTTCATTTTATTGTCGCTATAATAGTTTTGTTTTGTTTATTGTTATGATTGTATCACAATCATCTTCCTATTATATATAAGTTTAAATTTTCAAAGATTTATAAATGTATCTAAGTTTATAGTTATAGGTAATTTTTTCCGCTTGCAGAGAGCCTAGCTCTAAGGACCTTATATATAAGTTAAGTTTATATAAAAATATGTTTTTTTTTTAATTTTGTATTTGTAGTTATATATCTCAATAACGACCCTGCATGAGAAAATCTCTCTACTATTATTTAAGCATGATATTTAGCAAGAATAAAGACAAAGTGTGAAAACTAGCCCATGGTCAAATCACATGCAGACAAACTCAAGTGTGTGCATGCATGAGTGGTCCAAACACTTACACGAACAATAAAACTAACACGTATTAATTGTACATATAAAATAAAAATCCAAGATGTGTTGGACTTGGATTTGTAGTCTTTCACGAAGTTGATCATCAACCTGACAACCTCTAGTGTTGCTTGCATCAGGATAAGATATTTACCGAAAAGTAAACAAGAACGAATTCTATTTGATAGTGAATATAAGTTAGAATTTAATTTGAACTGATGTTGTTAAGAACTTAAGATGAGTTTGAATTCGATTTGGTAGTTCATCAAGCACTCTAACATGGGACTAATTAGCTCTTGAAGTTCCATTTAGAAATAATTTTACATTTATATATGTTAGTTGTCAAGTAGGTATCGTGTTTTTCGGATCTGGTAATGGAAGTTTCATGTCGCGTTAAAAAATATAAAATGTTTTAGCTATAAAGTTTGATACTTATTTCTCAATAAATGGGTGATATAAAACTCTCATGTAGTTTAAGTTAAGACATCAAATGCATCTTAAAAAATAAGTAATTAAAGAAATCGTGACCCATCAAATTGACCCGAACATGATATGTTTAGCCAAATGTGTTCAAATATTTGACCCGAAACTAACTTTTAAAGTCACTAGACTAAAATCAGGCACGTAAATTTCGTGTAACAATAAAAATCCATAGCATGTATAAAGAGTTGTAAAAACGAGATAAACTTTTTAATAATTCAGGATCTCGATCTCGATCTCAAACTCAGATTATATGATTTTAAATTTTAGTTTACATTCATACTCAGTTTATCCATCTTGTTTTGATTGAACTCTATGGAACTCATACTCAGTTTATCCATCTTGTTTTGATTGAACTCTATGGAACTCATACTCAGTTTATCCATAAAGGACATGACAACCTCATTCCTTGTTATAACTTTACTATGTATTTAAAATTGAAATATCTAATTAACATTAAAGTTTAGACCGTTAAATATATCATATTTTATCATTTTAATGCATAGGAACACATGCTAATATAAATTATATTGTGATTGATATCACATACTGATTAAGATGTAGAAGTAAGTCAATAACTGACTTTGGCCTACGACTTTGTCAAAAACGACATGACAACTAATACAAGACACTTGAGAAACGATATTATTGCTTTCACATTTTGATGGCACTGAATAATACAATATCACTTATTAACATAACATATAGATTAAATAGGAATGAGCACTTAAAGATACTACCCATATTTCAATCAACCAAATGTTGTCATGCTGTCTATTTTCTTTCAAAGTAACAATTTGCCAAAAATATTGGCGACGCTTACTCACGTCATAAACTTTTTTTTATTAAAAAGAATCAAATGTTAGATAAAAAATAAACTTCATTGAAATAAAATTAAAAATACATAATTCAAAGCAAAACTTAGAAAATAAAAAGAAGACAATTAAAAAATTGAGAAACAATAAAAAACAAATTACTCCTAGTTTTTCTCCTCGAGGTACGGTATACTTTGAGCTGCAAGATAGACCACAAGATCATTTCTAAGTCAAAAATATGTATCTCGATCCATCAACTCCTGGAGAACTGTATCGTCAAAAACGGATTCGACGATTGGATCCTTGACGTTGACCATTGATAACGCATGCTTGTTGTCCTTTAAGATAATATTGTGTGGTATCATGCACGTATACGTCACGCTAATAATCTTGTCCACTGTCATAGCACGTATGGGTCTCCTAATTATGCCTCATTTTCCTTTTAGGGCACCAAAAGCACGTTCCGCATCTTTGATTGCCCATTCTTGCAATTTCTTGAACTTCTTTTCATTCGGATCAAAGAGAAATGAATATGTTTTCACAAACATTGACCAAGTAAGGTAGATACCGTTAAATAATATCCACATTTGTATGTATGTCCATTCACTTGAAATGGACACTTAGGTGCAGTTCCATTCCGTTCATCGAGATATATTGGAGATTGTTGGATCACATAGATGTCGTTTAGTGAACCGGGCGGACCACAATACGCATGCTAAAACCATAAATTTTGTGACGACCGCTTCGACCATGACCGTTGGGTATTCGTGATCACCCCTCATATACTAGCCTCGTAACTCAGTTGAACACATCCTCCACACAAGATGCATACAAACAATGCTACCTAACATCCCTGGGATTTGGTGTTTTCCCTCGTGGTTTTTGTACAAATTCACTATGTCGGTGCTTGTTGACCTACGGCAAGAACTCTTCGTTGTACAATTAATTCACAGCGTTAAAAAAAGATTGTAGGCACTCTCGCGAAGCCCTTCGAACGTTTATGTCACACGCTGGAATTTCGACACCCCAAGCATATGAACAAATAATAAATCAACTCTCATCAATCCTTAATATTAAAAGTCTTCAAAATTATACCACTCTAATGGTCATATTATTTTCCAAGATCTTATGGACTACCCTTTTAGAATCATAACCTAACCATTATATTATGCTCACATAATTTTTGTTTTTTCATATATCGGTCATCTTACATCATTGCAAATATATATATATATATATATATATATATATATATATATATATATATATATATATATATATATATATATGGAAGAGGTTCATGTAAGAAAATATAAAAGTGGAGAAGATAAGAAAAATTCTAGAGGTGACACGTGTTCTTTTTTATTTTATTAGTTTAAGGGTATAAGCGTAATTTAACTAATAAAATCTAATAATGAAATGATATATTCAACCGTTTCTGGCAGTTTTTTTATGGTGTTATTTCATAAAAACAGAAATAACACCATAACTCATAAAAACACCACAACATGTATATTGAAGGCATACATCTTATGAATAATATAAATATAACAGAAACAACAAACTAACTCATAAAAACACCACAGCATGTATATTGAAGGCATACATCTTATAAAGAACAGAAATATAACAGAAACAACACCCTAACTCAAAAAACACCACAACATGTATTGTGTTGACTATACTTACATTATATTAATGTAAACATATTCTTCTTAGTGCCCGGTTATACGGTTTGTGTTGACTAACATGTATTGTGTTGACTATACTTACATTATATACGTAACACCCTAACTCTATGGATCCAAATTGCATATTAATCACTATAACCTTGGTTTCGAATCCAATCCAACTCATATACTTACATTATATTAATGTAAACATATTCTTCTTAGTAAATTCACTATTTATGCTTTAAGTACTAATTTTAGAGAAAAATAATATTTTCGATATATTTTTGAAATAGATACGTTAAGCTAAAATATTTACATTAGATACTTGTGTTGTGTTGACTATATTTAACCACATATTTAAATTCTTACCCTTTTCTTGTATTGTTTTCTACTCAATTCTTATAATGATTATCTGAAAATGTTTTGAAAATAATACGTCGTGAAAGCTGATGAATAACATTTAACATACACTAAACCATTTTTAGCACAAGCAGTACTAAAGCTATTTAAAATATACTAGTAATCTAGACATCCAGCGAGCTTCCCGCCCGTTTTACTACCGAACTTCGTGCCCGGTTTTACGTATATATCCTACGAACTTCGTGCTCGGTTTTACGGTTTGTAACATGTCTACAATTTAATCAAACTATATATGCGCTTATGGTCTGAATGCTATCCATAGAATACCATACGAAAAAATATATTTAACACAAACTTATGCTATTTTCAAAATGTAAAACATTTCAAATTTGTAAAAGAGTTAAACGTATTCACCTTTGATAACTCGTGCTTAGATAAAGCTTATAACTTCTACACCTCGTGGGTTGTCGGATACGATTACGTACTAGTAAATATCACTCTCTCTTGTCTTCTGATTCTATTATTTTCTTTCTATCAGGTGATACATTTGTGCCTAACCTCCTGGTTTATTTCTGCAACTCTATATATCTCTCCTCGCTATATATCTTCCTTTCATGTTTTCTGTAGATCGATATATATATACGTAGAAACTAACTTCTTGATCAAGGAAAATAAGATGTATATGAATATATGATGATGGGCTTCAATTTATTCAAAACAGGTACCAACCTATTTGGTCGCACACCTGGGGTGTCGAAAATCCGGGGTGTGACAATTTGTAAGTACTCGTCGGGAGTATTACCGCTCGCGAGTTGTTTAATGGCGGATGTAACCTTTTGTATCGCCATAAAACTCTTTTTGTACCGCCCATCTCCCTCTTGAAATCAAGGATATTGTGCTTCCACATCACCAACAATTTTTAGGAACGATTGTTTCGACATACGAAAACGGTAATGAAATGTGTCATGATCATACATTGCTTCATCAACAAAATAATCATTCTTGTGTAGCTGGCTTTCCGAACCGCCCACTTAACCCGCACGGGTGGCGACAGTGTTCTGGCACGGGTTCAAACCCAGGAGCACGTTACCCACGAGTGCCTCAGCCTACCTTGCAAATAGAGATTCTTTTGATCCAGTTTGCATCATCAACAAATGCTATAATTGAGCTTCTTTTCATTGACTTCAATCACATCCATGTTGAATATGATTAAACTATAAACTTCCATAACTACAATATTATAGAGTAAAAAGAATAATCAAATTAAGAAATTAAAATCTAAGTTATAAGTTTTTTTTGGGTGATACCAAAATTAGTTTATTGCAATGATGTAAAGGCTCACAAGATTTTAAATATAAATAGAAACATATGACAGCTTTGTTTTGGATGGGAAGAAGCAAAGACGTAAGGTTCACAAACAAGTAAAAATTGACCAAATTATTAATTTAAGTGGTGCACATGTAAACCAAATTATAAGGAAACTATTTGTTTTTCATATTGCATTTTCTTAGTTGAATTATCTAAAAAAACACTATATTTTATAAAGTTATGTATTTACTGCTTTAAAATGACTAAAAGTATGAAGATAATAACTATACTACACAAATGTTAAGTGTTACTATGCTACACCTTCTCACCCCTTTATATTGTTGATTGGATGTGGTTTCCTGGATATATAAGTATAAACCATTACTTGAGCATGCATGACCGCTATGTATCTTTTAGTTCAAGCACAATGGCTCCCGACATTATCATTTGTTGCTCTTGTGAACGATCACCGGTGGCCATGTCGCCGGGTCAAATCATGATTGTAGCGTTTTGACTCAAGCCTTCTTGGTTGAACGCGCATCCTAGCCTTGTTAACACATAAGTTTATCATATTAATACGCTTTTATGAAACAAAATTGTGATACGCAAAAAAAAAAATTGTTTGCAAATGAATATCACTTCCCCTCACACACACACAAAGATAAATAAATAAATAAAAACAATTAATACAAATAAGTGATCATAATGTGCAATACATACAAACATGTGACATCAAAAGCGAATAGGGTTGATTCAAAGCACACTTAATTAATAGAGAAAGTAAGTCAGCTTAGTTTGATGAAATGTACAATTATTCGGATTAAGGGAAAACTTCTACGAGTTGTGAGAACTTAGAGAACTCGGTTTTTCGTGCGAGTTTTGCTGCCATTTTTTTCACACCCTTAGATTAAAATGTTACGAAGACGATTGTATAAACATTCGAAGTGGTGTTTCCGGCCCTTACAGCTGCTGTAAATGAAAAACTAAGGTTTTTTTTTAAAGTTGATTTTTTTAGGAAAAAACTTTTGTAAAGTCATTCTCTGAGGTCTCCTACTCGTATGAGTTTTTATTTTATCCTAACTATATATAGAGAGAGAGTTTGGATATAATGTAAAAAGTAATTGTGTATGAAGGAACTCAAGATTATGCATGAAAATAATAACAATCGAAAATTACTCATGAAAGTAAACAAAATTATAAAGAAAGGAAATATCATTTGAAAATTACGTAGGAAGAAAATCAAAATTACACTTGTTAAAATCGTTGTACGCTTTGTACCATTTCAACCTTTTATTACTTGATTTATAATAATAATAATAATAATAATAATAATAATAATATAATAATAATAATAATAATAATATAAAAAACAAAAACCAAATTAGAATTGGTTTGAATATAGATTTTCCAAATACTATATTCAAATACTAGAATTTAGCCGGTGATGGCACCAGCTCCTTGTTTTGCGTATGTTCTCCTCCTTAGATTCTCGGAACCTTTGTCGTTTACGATAAATTATCAATCATAAATTTGCAATAGTTATTATTTGGATCCATTAGTTACTGAAAATCTGTTCATACGATTTATTTTATTTGAATATGTATGTTAAAAGTCAGATAAACCTAAAATCCAAACCCATTGTTCATGTTTTAGCCTATTTGCTAAAAGTTATGACACCAAATTTTATAATACATCAATCATAATCCAACATTTTTTTTCAAAGTATATGAAAACAAAAAGAAATAAAAACCCCTTCAATCGTATTTTTCTTTTTAATGGATAATATTAAACAATATTATATTGAGAACCCCAACAATACTCATACTTAGTGCTAGCCATATATAACAAGAGAAAAATATATGGATATGTTGATACATAATCGATTCATGTATATATTACAACTAAAACGATATATACACATGTTTTTAGCTACTTTCTAGTAATTTTTGGTTATTAGTAACAGGGTTAGGTTCATTTGTAAACAACCATCTTAATTATAAATACTAGTAAACTAATTCTAGCTCTTGATTATCAGTACACTAGTATATTTTACGATTTGATAATGTAAATCAATGGTCAGGATTTGTTCACTCAGTTCACAAATACACTATCGTTCACTCTAAAACCCACTCATTAATAACAATAATAACTTCATAAATCTTGATTACTATATAGTCACATTATGAAATTGATGGCTTATGTTAGTCATGTTTAGAATAGTTCTTATTGGAAAAGACATTATTATTCTAAGAACGAATATTGTAATAATTTCCACGTATAAAACATTGGAGAATATATCGATATCAAACAAGACATATTTTAAAAGTTTGAACTAACAAAACTCTTCAATAGGCTGTCATAAGTAGTTAATAGTTAGAACAATGATCATATCAATAAAATTTTGTTGTAACAGCAAATTTGTTTATAAAATTTATTTTGATTTTAAATATAAGACATTTGAAAACGTGATGTTATAAATGAGATTCTTCTAAGAAAAATAATTGTATTTGAAAACTAATCACAGTAGGGAAAGTTTGTCCGTAGTGATTTGTAAACCTTTAAAATACTACAAAAACATATTATAGCATTCATTATACACCGTTATTAAATAAACTTTGTGAATAAAATTTTGTGCTAAACAAATCACCCATCTTTCCCCTCTTTAGAAAAATGGTTATGGTGTTTGGATTTCATAAAGCAAACTGTAACCAAAATAACCAAACTGTAACCGAGATAACTAAAGGTTGGTTATTTATATTTTTTATAACTGATTGTTGCGGTTCGGTTATGGTTATTTTTTTTTCGTAACTGAAAATAATCGAACTGGATGTTTTATACATGGTCGAATCTATAAGACCATAGGTTTTAAGTTGGTGTTTAAGTGTTTAACCATGTGATAGTGAAATATGATTGATAATTCTACAAGCTTAAACTATGTATATTTATTGTTTGCACATTAATTTCTTATGACTCACACATTTAAAGACCAACTTTAAAAACAATGAAAAACCCAACCAATAACCGAACCAACACTTCAGTTAACCACCAATAACCGATTAACCCAAACTGTATTAACTGAAACCGAACAATTATGATTTTTAGATAACCAACCACACCATGTTCACCCCTACAATTTCATCTAGAAGTTATTTTTTAGCTATAGAGTAAAGTGCAATTTGCGAACCTGTGCTTTAGGGACGGTATCAAGTTGAGTCCATAAAACGCAAATTTTGTCTCCTGGGTCCCTATACTTTGAAATGCGCTACACTTTGAGTCCCTATAGCGAACTCTGTTTGTTTTTGTCACTAAATTAACTATATTACCTTTATATCCTATTTGTTTACGTCCCTATGATTTATAAATTGTTCTCTTTTACGTCTATGCAGTTATATTTTTTGTTTAATTATTATTATTGTTGTTGCTGCTGTTATAAACCATCGTGATCACTCATCAGTTCATATGTACATCATCACAGATCCAAAAAATAAAAAATCAAATCATCATCAATATCTACTTCCAGATTATCTTACCCACTTACATATTATGGAGACGGGATGGCTGGAGATTTGCATCCGGTGGTGAATTTAGGTGAGGATTGAGGATGGGAATGGTGGTGGTCGGGTGTGTAAACGATGGTTGTTCTTGAAGATCTCGAATTGTTCTTGTGAGATATGGATTTCAACCAAGATTTGGATTTGAAGTTTTGAAAATCTAGATTTTAACTATGATCTAGAATTGAAATTATATTTAGGATTTTAATATTGTGAGCTTACCAAATTACCCCTTAACCTAATGGTCAAACTAGAAGAAACTGACGGCAGGGACTCAAATCCTAGTATTTTATAAGTCAGAGACTCAGCAGACGAAATTTTTATTTTAGGGACTTAAGTTGATGTCGCTCCTAAAGCACAGGGACACAAATTGCATTTTACTTTAGTTATATTATTTCATGTTTATTATATACCAAGTCACCTTTTGTAGGTTATCAAGAAATTCATTTATTTTTATCTCAAGTTTTAACAAAGAACAAAATTAGTTACAAAAATGTGTATAAACTATTAAGTTTTCCCCACGTGATACCGACAGAAAAATGTTACTATATAACTGATGTGCATGCTTTTATAGTGATTTTTAATAGTGATTTTTAGGTGTTTTTTAAACACTTTTATCAAGTTTTAAATTTATATATAGTTAATATTTTCAATTATAATATACATAATAGGTAAGCGGACCTACTGTAGGATAGTATAATTTAGATAGTAACCAAGTATTGATCTAAGGACATGACTTCCTCTGCTCAGCCCTAGATATTGTTTGGTTGATTTTATTTTTATAAGTAAATTAGAAAATCTATAATGATTAACAAGTGGGTATAAGATGCAAGGACTTGTTGACCGTAAGCTACATTTCTAGTTAACATGGCCCCAACTTTGGTTACTCAAGTCGTGCAATTCTTTGGAAAGTTTCAGGTATTACGAACAAATCCTAATTAATTCTGAGTTGTTTTTTAGAAAGCGAGTTCTATTAGTTATCTTTTTAGTTACAAAATTGGAACGAGGTTAAGGTTATCTCATTTTCTCTTAGTTTTATCGGAACATAATGATAAATTGGTTTAAAGTTGTCGGGATATAGACGTAATTCAACGATCCCTAGTTTTGAAACTAGTAAATAATATGTTACAAAAAACTGGTTTTAGTGCCATATTTCATTATTAACTTTTTGTAACATCTTAGTATGTGGTTTCCATGCTTAAACTTAGGATTCAGATCTTACGAAGGTGAATAACTTCCAAATTAATAATGTTACTGAATAACAAAGCATTTTTTCCTTTACTATTGCTACCTCATGGCACCTTTCTAGTTGTGATCCCGTTAAGGTTCACAAAGGCATAAGTACTTGGTAAAAATTGCCAGTCACACTACTTTGCAGGATTACTCAACCGCTAATTATTAACTTTTCTTAACTTTAACCCCCCCCCTAAGCGGATCTGGTATTCTGGAATGTGCTTAACATTTGCAACTAGGTCTGGATGAAGTCTGACCCATTGGACCAAATATAGTTCACATCCTCTCTTATATAGTAGGGTCATCCTTTATTTTTTGGACCATCGGATTCCTCCTACTTCTCTCTTAAACCAATTATTATTTTGAACAAGATTTTCTAGATTTTCGGATAAATGTATCATGCCCTGCAAAATTTGAACTCCAAACCTTTTGGTTATGAAGTAAATCACTTAACTAACTCTCTCTCTCTCTCTCTCTCTCTCTCTCTCATGATTTAAACTCTGAACCTTTTGATCGTGAAGTAACTCCCTCTCTCTCTTCACACACACTAACATATAAAATACACCTAGTGCTACGGCCTCGTGACCTTTACTAATGGGTTTCCTTCATGTGGTAACCACATCTCAAGCTTGGTTATAAGTTATGACGTGATGGGTATTCAGGAATGAGCTTAATACATGGGTAGATCTAGTTCATACGACTCCACACTTGCCCCTACAATAGTGACCCGCTTTTATAAGTTGTAATAATAACAACATTAAAGTTATGATATAAAGACTAGTCGAAAGCCAAATCACTTTGTAATGCTCTCTTCAATGATTGCTTCACATATCACGTTGAATATTATAAAACATCACACATATGTAATAATTCAATTAAATTAGTCAACAATTAAGAAAATTAAACAAATAGCCATAATTTTCCTTTTGGTGGAAAATATAATAGGGAACATCACATTCAATATACTTGGATAGAAACTTTTTGGAATTTTTAGATTCAACTTTGATACACAACTGCAATTTTAAAATATTCTTTAATGTTGCTATCATGAAAGAGTGGTTGACTATATAACTATATTTGTTTGCCGTGGGATTCTTTCTTTTTGTAATATATATAAAATTGCTTATCGTCGAGAAGTAATAAAAAAAAGAAAAAAAAACAAATTAAACATGTGTGATTAGTGTGTGTGTGTGTGTGGGGGGGGGGGGTGAAGAAGAATTTGGAGACCATCCAACTTGTAAATTAAAATCAATGGCCGCAAAATTATATCCATCGTTATAAAAATTATGGATATACATAATTGCAGTCGGTATTGACTATTGAGAGTGCGTTACGAAACCCCTAGAGTTCATAAAATTTGTGTTCACATCACTAAAACTGTGAATTGGTGGCCATGTTAAATTCAATTAAATTATTCATGATAAGTATTCAGTTTTAATATTCGACGTTATTGTGTTAGACCCAAGTTCCGGCTTTAGGTGTTATTGACACAAACGCTTGGTTTTAGATAAACCGGCCTCTAAAATTTTATGTCTCCGATTCAAGTGTAAAATAAGTAAGTATTTGAAAAGGTTCAAGACACATTGAAAACAAATAGAGAGAAAAATGATACAATTACCAGTCAAATATTAAATGAATTACATTTATAAAATGATCATTATTGAAAAGGCTTGAAATTGTCGATGTAAAGGTTTTGTATTGAGGAAACGAAGAAAAATAGGAAAAGGAAGTGGGCTGCTTTTTGGGGCCCAAATAAACAAACCTAAGTAGCTAACAGGCTAACAGGCCCTGATAGTGGTCTGTGTTGTTGGGTCCAGGCTTTTAGTCCTTACTCTTTATGGCCACAAATCGAATTGTAATCTTAGTTACACGGACAGTCTCTACTCTAGAGGTGTAAGAAAAACCGGTTTGAGCGAGCATGATGAATTGGTTTTCAACCTGATCTGATCCCAAAAAACCGATTTGAGCCTTGATCCAACCCGACGGTTTGGCATAGGTTCGTGACTTTTGTGTCGAGAACCGGTTTCAAACCTAATCATTTTGGGCCCGATAAAAAAACCGGTTGTGATGCTCTATACCGGTTTGAACCTTATCGAAATTGGTTTGAGTGGGTTGGGTTTTTCAACACTAAAAAAGATTTATAACCCGAACTGGTGTGACCCATTTAAAAAAGAACCGGTTTGGTTTGGGCCCAAACCGATTTTTGTACAACTCTACTCTACTCTATAGTGTGTAAGCTTTTGATACATTTACTAAAAAAATCTCACTCTCTTTTAGTTCCATGTTCTCACATTGAAAATTTTCTTCAACTTAAGTTAAATTTTCTGTTAATAAAGTGATATAAAATACACACTAGAGCACAAATAATAATACTAGACATAAAAGCTATCATATGTATGATAAATTAATTTGTATTAGTTCTTAAATCATCTATTATCATATTTCAAGAAATATAAATAACTATACAATATATAATTTCTTTAGAACGGTAACTTGCACACACTTTAAATCATATTTTTCTTTAAATCCTCCTCGAACTTAACCATTCACATCATATTACAATTAAGGGTATGCAGTTTGGTTCGGTTTTTGGGCAAAACCTAAACCGAAATGTCAGTTTCCGGTTTTTGAAAACCGTTCGGTTTTGATTTTTTTGGTTTTTATACCGGTTCGGTTTTTCGGTTATTTCGTTTTTTGAACAAAATTATGTAAGATTCAAAAAATAAAAAGTATAGTTTCAAATTTAAACAAACATGTTAAGGTTTTATTATAAATAGAATAAAGTGCAATTTGACTCACTGAGGTTTGGTGACTCCCCCTCTTTCAATTTTTACCCTTTGAAACCCTAACGTGGGTATTTCATTGCCACATGCCCCAACAATTTGTCAACTGTTAGTTTGACTGATAATTTTAGGGGTAAGAATGTAATTTCACCCACGAATCTTATTGATCACACCTTATATCTCCCTTATCTTATCCCCTTCACTCTCTGACACCATCGACTAACACACACAAAGTCATCTTTTTCCTCGTCACTGCGTTCACATACGTCATCGGATTTAATGGAGTTTAATGTGCAAATAGAGAATGAATCGATCAGATGTACGATTACAAACCTCTATTTCACTTTCGTTGTACTGAAATCATGTTGTTCACACACAATCTAAGCTTTGTTTCACTGTTATGGCTACAATGTAACCAGATTGCACCTGTCGAAGACCCAGAATCACTACACAGTGGTGCGGGTGACGTTGTTTTGAGATGGTTGAATGATTTGGTGTTCAACCTTTGAGTCGTCGTCCCACCATCAAATATTGTATAATGTGTATCTGTTAAGTGTTGGTACTATGTTGTTCTATTCTATAGTGCAGGATTGCATAATTAAAGCTTGTTTTATTCTGTTGTGTTCGTGATATTTATAATTAAAATTAGGTGGTAGTATGCAATTTGTTTTGGTGAGGATCACTTAATCTATTATGTTGTTCTGTTCAGTGGTAATTATGGCACAAGCACACATTATTCTGTTTATGGGGATCACTTGATGAGGATCAATTGTAGTATGCAGTTTGTTCAGTGGTAAATTGTTATGTTCTGTTCGTAGAATTTGTTTGTTCTGTTTTGTTCATGAGGATCAGCTGTAGTATGCAGTTTGTTTTGGTGCCTAATTGGTAGGTGAGGATCAATTGTTTTGGTGTCTAATCGGTAGACGAGGATAAATTAATTTGGTGTCTAATCTAGCATATGAGGATCATTGTGTTGACGGCGATGATCAGGTTTGTTGTTGATGATCCTGATGATGATGATTAAATTGGAAGTCTACAGCGGGAGGAATCATCTAACATATGGTGATGGTCATGGCACAGGCATAGGCACAATCGGCAGGTTAGTATAGTGCAGATGGAGTCATCTTGTAAGGGGACCCATTAAAAGTCAAACTTTAGAATACGTTGACTTATAAAAGTCAAATTGGGTGTTTTTTTTATGGAGTTGCATATTGTGATAGTGTACAAACCACTGGGTCACATTTAGCAATAGTAAAAGTAAAGGGGTAAGATTGTCTTTTCACATGAGTTTACAACTGCTAGTAACACTGTTAGAGCATGTGGCAATGTAGACCAAATCTCTTAGGGAGTCAAATTGCACTCTACTAGCATGGGTTAAACACTTAAACAACTAAAACTTAAACATAGAAATGTATAGATAAGGCCTACTATTGTAACTTATCGGTTCGTTTTTTCGGTTATTGAAAATGGTTATCCGAAAAAATGAATCGAAAATTTTGGTTATTAAATCCAAAAACCAAACTATTATTTTTTGTTTTGGTTCGGTTTTCAGTCATTTCGATTACGGACCGACTATTTCGCTTTTCTACTCACCCCTAATTACAATACCTGGTACCAGTTGGCAAAGACGCTTTAATAAATAACCATATATAATATAAACTAGATTTTTGCCGTAGGCCGCGCGTTGCGGCGGCGGCGACGCGTTATTTGTTTATAGCAAGTGGCACGTTATTTAATGCGTTAACTATATAAAAAAGCGTGTTACAAAAAAAAAACAGAATCATAAGTCGAAACGATAACAAAACTCACGTAATAAAACATTGATGTCGCAATGACGATAAAAAGAGAATTTTTAATACGTCTAATAAAATATGTGTATATTTGATGGTTAGACGTTTTAAACGTTTTTTTTAACACACTTTCACCTGACCCTTCTTCTACCATCACTATGAACATTGTAGGCATATTAAAAGATTCTATACAAATTATATCATCACATGACAACAAACAATTGAGAATAGTTATGCATAAACATGAAAACAAACTATTAAAAATAGTTTTTTATGTATAAATACGTGATTGTCGATAACATGAGCAGCAAACAAATTTATTTGAGAAAGAAATGATATTATATGTGTGAAAATAGCTTTCTTCAAAAAGTCGATAATCAAAATGAATCTTTTAACACATAAAGAGTATTAAATAAGAAAAACAAAAGTGTAAAAAGAAAAATTAGACTGTGAAAAACTAAATGAATTCCGATGTTGTAGTAGTCGATGGAACGGTGGTTTGGGGGAGATGGTGAAAGTAATCACTAATTAGTATATATATCATTTTCTTCTTAACCTCATAATAATTATATATATTGTTTAATATTTAATTAATAACTAATACATGGATAGCAATTATCCTATATTTATTCTCATTTTTTTAATTATTTATAATATACCTCTTAAATATCTTTTGTAATTGTTAATAAAATTACCTACGTTTAGAGGCATTAATGCTATTGTTTGATTTTTTCTTAAATCATAATTAAATGCTATTTAATCTATCTATAGGCATATAAAATACGAAAAAAGATTAAACATATAATTGACATAAACTCAGATAAAATTCAATGTCATATAACACCAAAAAACTGTAAATTTTAACCATTTATGCAAATCAAACAACTCCTACTTACACGATTTACAATAACTAGATAAAAACTTTTAAATAAAAATATTAGAAATATAAACTACCTATGCCTGCATATTAAAATATGCTATTTTATTTAGTTTATTAACTTTTTTAAGTGTTATCATGCTTACTTATTTATAATATTATAATCTTATACATTAATAATTCACGAAGCTTATTACACAGATTGAGAAAATATAAGGTATAATCTTATAATAATTTGTAATATAGTTAATAAATATAATAATATTATAATTATTACGCAATTGAATATGTGTATTATGCAACCAATAATGATAATAACGCAAGCCATATTTATAACTATGCACATAGATAATCACACAACTTGTAAAAATAACAGTTACACAACTTATATGATAATAACATAACATATTTATAACCACGCATATACATAAGTATGCATGATAACACTTAAAAAAGTTAATTAAATAAATAAAATAGCATATTTTAATACATAGGCATAGGTAGTTTATATTTCTCATCTTTTTATTTAAAATTTTTGATGAAGTTATTGCAAATCGTGTAAGTGGGAGTTGTTTTATTCGCATAAATGGTTAACTTTCATATTTTTTGATGTTATATGACATTGAATTTTATCTGGATTTATGTCAATTATATGTTTAATCTTTTTTCGTATTTTATATGCCTATAGATAGATTAAATAACATTTAATTATAATTTAAGAAAAATCAAACAATAGCATTGATGCCTCTAAATGTAGGTTATTTTATTAACAATCGTAAGAGATATTTAAGAGGTATATTATAAATAATCAAAAACGATGAGAATAAATATAGGATAATTCATATCCATCTATTAGTTATTAATTAAATATTAAACAATGCATATAATCATTATCATATTGAACGAGAGAATGTCACGTGAAATTAATTGGAGGCATTAATTAGAGTCTTTCAATATCATGTGATGAAGATTATAATACACGGGTTTATAACATCTATAAATTAAAACATAAAATAACAATCTATTTTATTTCAATTTAATTCGTGTAATGATAAAGATTATAACACACACGTTTAAAACATCTATAATTTAAATATATAATTAAAATATATCTTTTTTTAATTTAAGTCGTGTAATAAACGGAATTATAATAAAAGGTAGATAATATTAAAAAGTGGATCCACTCGAGACCAGCATCATAACTCACACAGTCAAACCAATCACACAACACAACCCCACCATCCTCTTGTATATAAAAGCAGCGTACTCATTACTCAAGACACATTACATAACTTATGGCACACACTTGAACACTCTTTACTCATGTTTCACCAACAACAGCAAATGGGTACTCTAAATCTAGCCTTCATTTGGGTTTTCTCAGCTGTTTCTATCTCAACAACCCTTTTCAGCACTTGATCTTTAGCTCTCACCCAAGATGGTAACACTCTTTTCCTCTAACAAACCAAAAGACTCTGTCTTTTGACCCTTTTGACCCATTTCATATGTAATCTTGGATCTTTATTGTTTCTTTTAGGGTTAACTTTGCTGGAGCTGAAACAAAGTTTGTGTAGGGTTAATCTTGACGTTTCCGGTTCGGGTCATGGATACGGGTCGGAAATGGAGCTTCGTAGGTCAAATGGGTTGGATAAATTTAGTTAATTAGTCACATGTTTTTTATTGTTTTTAATAGAACGTGAGTTAGTGTTTGTTAGTTTAGTCAAGTAATGGAGAAGTGGTCATAGTTGGTTAGGTTTTCCTTTATTTACACTTGCATGAGTTGTATATATATTAAACTTTGAGAATGAATAAAGTGTAGGAATTCAAGCAGTAAATTCGTGAGTTTGTTTTTTGTTTTTAGAAGCTTGAAACCCAACAGTTTGAATGACAGTAAGAATGTTCTGAGCAATTGGGTGAATAATGATGAAACCCCATGTCAATGGACTGGTATCACTTGCTATCCAAGTGACCAAAGAGTTTTAGCCATGTAAATCATCTCTTTTTACTCCAAGTTTTAATCTTTTTTACTGCATTTTTCAAGAAACATGAAAAGAGTAGCAAAAGCCCTAATTTTTGTTAAAAGTTCTAATCTTTGATTAAATTTGGGCTCTTGACAGAAACTTGCCTTACATGGAACTTGAAGGGTTTATATCTCCAAGCATTGGTAAACTCAGCAGGCTTCAGAGACTGTAAGTGTATTATATATATATATATATATATATATATATATATAATATATTGTATCTATATCAATTGGTGGTACTGTCTTTTTGAACTATGGTGTTCTTGTTTGTTATTAGGGCACTTCACCAGAACAGATTACATGGTATAATACCTAGTGAAATAAGTAAATGTGTTGAACTCAGAGCTGTGTAAGTCAAAACTGTGAAATTGGTATTTTCTTTATTGTGTTATTGTTCTGTTTGGGAATGTGATTTAGCAATTGCGCATTATAAGCGATGCGGGATCTTGTGTAGGTACTTGAGGGCTAATTATCTTCAAGGTGGCATACCTTCGAGTATAGGAAACCTTTCCCTTCTTAGTATACTGTAAGCTTTTATCATTCCCAACATTTACATCACAATATGTCGAAAGCAATCTCATCGATCGAAATTTATTTTGTATCATTATTCAGAGATTTGTCAAGCAATAGTTTGAAGGGAGCAATACCCTCATCTCTTGGTCATCTCATTCGCCTTCAATCCTTGTAAGTTGGTTCACTAGTATACGGTGGTATTGTATTTGAAATTTTTTAAAAACATTTGACAATCGCATTGCTCTAGATATCTAAAACCTTTATTTACTTTCAGGAACTTATCCGCAAATTCTTTTTCCGGTGAAATACCAAATTTTGGAGCACTAACCAAGTTTGGAAACAACTCGTAAGCTCCAATTTATATAACTTTAAAATACTATGCAGATGTATTTACTATTTAATCTCAAGTTGTTATTAACACTGTTTGTTTTTCTTGAGTTATTCATAGCTTATTTACCTTTTTCATATCAACTAATCTGTAATACGGGTCACTACACATAGGTTTATTGGTAATTTGGATCTTTGTGGCCAACAAATACACAAACCATGTAAAACGTCGTTGGGATTTCCTGCTGTCTTACCGCATGCAGAAAGTGATGAAGCAGCAGGCAAGTCATTGTTGATACGAAAGAACATATTTTTGTTCATTTAGCTGTTTAAAGTACCAGAAATTACTCAAATTTGATATAATTAGTTTGCGGGCGTTATTAATCTTAAACATTTATGACCGTTGCAGTGCCTAAACGTTCATCGCATTCTTTGAAAGGAGTGATGATCAGTGTTGTGATCGCCTTAGGCGTAGCACTTGTGTTCTTCGTATTCTTGTTGGTTTGGTTGCTTTCAAAGAAAGCAAGAGTTGCAAAAATATACGTGGTTGTCAAGAAACAATTTCCTCAAGAAACAAGTAAAACATCATAATCGTTTTTTTTTTACCTTTTTAGTATAGGTTATATATTTCTTAAGCGTTTTCTTTTATCTTTTTTTTTTGTCAATTTATAGGCACACAACTTATAACCTTCCATGGTGACCTTCCATACACTTCAAGTGAGATTATTGAGAAGCTCGAGTCCCTTGCCGATGAACACGTGATTGGGTCTGGTGGGGTTGGGACCGTGTACCGAATTGTCATGAACGACTGTGTGATGTTTGCAGTTAAAAAAATTGACCAAAGTCGAGAAAGTCAAGATCTTGCATTTGAACGGGAGCTGGAAATATTGGGTAGTGTTAGACATAGTAATCTTGTTAATCTCCGAGGATATTGTCGGTTTCCTGATTCAAAGCTTCTTATCTATGATTATGTGGCCAATGGTAGTCTTGAAAATTTCTTACACGGTAAACTTCTTACTTTGACTTAGAAACAAGAGTAAAATGTCAAACTTGTCCCTGAGGTTTGGGCACTTTTGCCTGTTACATCCAAAATAAGATTTTTTTTGTAACTTGACTAATGTTTCATTTTTGTTGCCATTTCCATCCAAATCGCAAACCCAGTTAAAATAAAACGTCGGAGTTCCAGTTACAAATAATTCTTATTTTGGATGTAACAAGCAAACGGTGCCCAAACCTCAGGGACGATTTTAGCACTTTACTCTAGAAACAAAAAATGGATGATTCTATATGTTTCTTTATAATGATTTTTATGAATTTGTGCATTTAGAATGTCGGGACGGAGTCCAAACGTTAAGTTGACATGCTCGTCTAAAGGTTATTTATGGTTCGGCTCGTGGATTGGCGTATTTGCACCACGATTGTACTCCCCGAATCATTCACCGGGATATAAAATCGAGCAATATTCTCCTTGACGAAAATCTCGAGCCTCGTGTTGCTGATTTTGGTCTCGCGAAGCTTTTGGTAGATGAGGAAGCTCACGTGACCCCTGTCGTCGCTGGCACTTTCGGCTATCTCGCACCAGGTTTGTCTCTTTATCCCACTATCTCGCACCTGTATTCCAAACCAAATCACAAATATTTTTCTCATGAATATGTAAAACAGAATATCTGCAAAGCGGTCGTGCCACTATGAAATCAGATGTTTATAGCTTTGCCGTTTTGCTGTTAGAGCTTATAACGGGAAAAAGACCAACTGATCCGATCATCGTGAAACGGGGTTTAAACGTTGTTGGTTGGGTATGTATTTCTAATTTCTGACAATATTTTGTATATCAAGTCAAATATTTAAAAAAGTCAACGTTTTCGGTTCTGAAATTCATGAAACAATGTATGCAAAAACAGTTGAACACCCTGCGAAAGGATAACCGGTTGGAAGATGTGGTGGACAATAGGTGCACCGACGCAGATGCTTCGACTGTAGAAGCGGTTCTGGAGATTGCAGGGCGGTGCACCGAAGCGAACCCAGATGACAGACCGTCGATGCAAGAAGTCTTGCAGTTTCTTGAACAAGAAGTGATGTCACCCTGCCCAAGTGACTTCTATGACTCCCATTCAGATTATGCTTGATCATATTTTCATGACATTATTTTTAAGTGAATGTATCACTCTGTCTACGTGTGAATTAGCCAATTTTAAGTCATAAACTTGATTTACAAGAATTTTGAAATCTGTTATTGGTGAGTCATCCACTTGTAAACTTGATTTACAAGAATTTTGAAATCTGTTATTGGTAAGCAAATCGGAAAATATTGGTTGGTAGGAGAGTTTGTATGTTACAAATGATATCGAAACCGCTTTGTCTTGTTTACATGTGTAACTCGTTAGGAATGTCTTACCTCAAATACTATAAGTGACATCGGATTTCGAACATGTAAGATTAATTAGCCAAAAAATGAACAAACCAATATTAAGAAACAAAACTAGGGTAAAAGATTAAATAAACAAAGTTTCAAAATAAAATCATTACATAACTTGTTATTTACAGAATTACTAAATTTAATAGTAAGTTTATAAATAAATGTAGTGCGAGTCATTAAAGCATATGATAGTACACTACAAGTTTAAAGGACCCAAATTGAAATAAAAAAAAGTAATAGCAAAGTCACCCGGCCCTACATGTGAATTCGGATCAGTGGTGGACTCATGAATTTATTTAGTGCGGATGAAAGGTTCAATCATATCTTCAAAGGGCGCAATCGGTTTTTCCCTAAAAAAACACATTAATTCTCTTTTCAAGGGGTGCACCCGCCTGCCTATCCACCCGTCAAGTAGGTCGCCCCTGATTCGGATATCATCCTTGTGAAGGGCGTGTCCACGTCAGCGACCGACTGGGGGCGGTCACATGGATGGAAAGGGTCTTGTATCTTCCTTGTTGTCTTGCATTTATTTGTAAAAATACCCCTTTTGGCTTTTGTCACACATTTGTTATCTTTTTCTGTATGATGATATTTCCTACACCAATCATACTAACACCATAAAGAGCATTAAATAGAAGTAAATACAATGCAGTCCCACATCTGCAACTCTGCAACTGCTTTATGGTGATGCCATTCTCCATAGCTAGCCTTCAATTAAAATCAATGAAATTAGAGAGCATATACCCAACTTTTTGGGCCAATTGGTCCCATTGCAGCATGAGAACTTTTGCAAGCCCAACAAAGAGCTGTTAAAAGCCCAAATATAAAAGGCTCAGTTTGCTTAATACTTAGCACGGTTTTATGACCTCTGCACCCGCAATGCGGGGGTTAAACACTAGGTTTCTACAAAACGTAAAAGTTTTTAAGCTACAATAATAAAAACAAAACTGTATAAATATATGTGTTAAAAGCAGAGGTGGATCAACATAGGCAACACGGTATGTAACACCGCTAAGTTCTTTTATATATTTTTGTTATGTTGTATCTACTACTCGTTTTTTAATGTGTTATATACGATGTGGCACTCGATGCCGATTCACCAAAACCTATAAAAAGCGACATTAGTAAAAAAGCTCGCGGATCCACAATATTGGTAACTAATAAAATTTTCAATTATGTTGAGTTTTGTTTGAATTCAAATATAAAATTCTATTTTAAACGAAGATAAAACTCTCTAAACTGTTCTTAAAGCAATCCATATTGATATGGGCGTGCATAGACCGTTTTGGTTTGTTTTTCCCCTAAAACCGCCGATATTTTTACCCCCATAGAGTCGTTTGTTCGATCAGGCTTTTGGGCGATTCGGGTTAGGATTTCTGATTTTGTTATGTTTCATCTTTGTGGGATTGGATCACATGTGCCTAATGTCAATTTGGTTGTGCTCATGATTAAAAAAAAAAGATTTGGACAATTACTAACTATGACAGGAGTTTTTGTTGTCCCCTAGTGAAGTCTGGTCGAATCATATGAGATAGTGGGCATTTTGAGTCCCAAAAGCCAAAAGGTGAATTTGAAGGTGATCACTGTCTCCTCAATTTATACACAAATGAATCAAATTTGACAATAAGAAACAATAAGACTATATACTAAAACATTAGATAAAATGAAGTATAACAAAACTTAGTATAATAATAATAATTAGTAGGATACTCGCACAATACTTCAAGAGTGATGATTTATAACACGATAATCGTTTCTGTTAGTTATGGATTGAGTAGGCCGGAATGGGCTTGTTCGATTAGACTAAATATGGGTGTTTGGTATTGCGTTTTTAATGTGATTTCTGCTTTGAAATAATAATATCCAAAATTTATCATTTCAGGCTAAATATATAGATAGCCCGAACATTTGAAACTTTGATTTAAAACAAGTCATATAATTAGTTTTCGAACACCCTCATGATAAACCAGATGTTCAAGATAAATATTGATTTAATAATAACAAAGTTAGGTTTAAGATTAGTGGTCATCGTTCAACATTGGATTCATTCTCATGATGAACACGATTATTATCACACAAACCAAACAAATCAAATCTGTTAAGATTAACAACTGACATTTCATTTATTCTAGAAAACATTTTCATTAACTTTGGGACGCTACTTAGATACAAATATACGATAATGATATGCTATGATATCTTGATCAATTCTTTATTAAAACATGATAGACGTAGACATGTTTTTATTGGTCGAATTTTCGTTTAGGGTATACGATTAGGATAACTTACGTAGGTTGAAATCTAATGAATTTAGAGAGGGGGAGGGGGACGAATTATATGTTGTTTGATGTTGTGACTAGTGATTAACGATTAACTCTTAACCTCTCTAGTAATCTCTATTGTAAACCTAAGGTGAAATCCTATGTTTATCCAGTAAGGGTAATTACGTCTATCGAATAATTATCAATAATGATACAAGTTTAATAAATTCAAGATCATTTATTAGATAACTATGATAATTAGCATTTAATATATTTATATAAAACTAGTTTAAGATCCGTATGTTACACGGCTGTATAAAGAAAATATTTCTTATAAATTTATTGATTCAGTAAATTACACATATATGTAGATGCTACTATAATCACAATTGGTTCACATGTTATTAACATATTTTAACACCCCGTACTCATTTAACATGAAATGGCTTCTCATTAACATATAAATAAGAATAAACATCACAAGCATTTTATGTAATATGTTTTACTTTATATAATATATAATATAATTCATTAAATAATAATAATAGGAACTGATGCATGAAATATGTAAAAGTTAAATTGCAATATACAAGTTTTTTTTTCTTTATTTTTGTTGTATGTGAGTGTTGGAGTCTTGAAAATAAGACCATTAAATCTAAGTGTACCTAAAGGCTTTTGCCTTTGGTAATGGGTCACCAACCCCATTAGAATATATAAGTAACAAAATATAAGCAATCTATAAATTTCTAAATATTTCTTGGTCATCACATTATTCGTCTTGTTTGTAACAATTTTTTCTAATCTTTGTCTAAATTAGTAACTTGACATCGTGTCTTCTTTTTATTATTGATAGTGTCACATACATTATTTATCTTATTTGTAACTACCTATGAGCAAAAACCGATTTTTAAGTACAAACAACCTTAGATAGTGATTGTGTTTGATTTTTATTAATAATCATTTGCTAAATATCAAAGTGTTTTTTTATTTATAAACTATGCAAACATATGAAATATGGAAATGAGTTTTAGTTATCATTCAAGATTTGGTTAAAAAATAATAATAACAATACAAAAAGGTAATAATTATTATATTGATTTATTTAAACAAAAAGACAATTTAAACTATTAACATTCTTGAATGTAATTAAAAACTTTAATTATTTTATAATTTAAATGAGTAAAATATATATTATAATTTTTAGAAGTCGGTTATAATTTTATATCGGTTACAATTATATATTAAGATAGTTATAACGTAATTACATTTACAATTTAGTTATAAGAAGAACTTTATCTAAAAGGAGAACACAATCTTAAAATTAAAGTACAAAATTTCACAAATATAAAAGATATTTGATTAATTTAAAAAGAAATGTAACTAAAAAAAAGCAATGATACATCAAAATAATCAAAAACATTTTTAATTATTTAATATCTAAAAAAATACGTATGCAATCATTAATTGATTAAGATTTATTATAGAAAGTTCGGTTAAAAAATAAATTTATATAATCTTGAATAAACTATTGACAATTAATGTTGAATTGAAAGAATATTATTAAATGTCAATAAATCAAACGATATAACTGAACCTTTAAAATAGCATCTAAGTTTTGATTGGAAACGTTAAAATGATTAGATATTGAAAAATGTAACGGATCAACAAATACCTAATTGAAAATCGGTGTAAAATAACTAATCATTATGCAAGTAATTTTTTAATAAAGAAAATACTCTTACAAAAGATACAAAGGAAAATGCATATACCTTTAAAAGAAGACACATCCCTAATGTCTCCTATAAGTAATTTTCTACACATTAATGAAGAAAATAATGTTACAAACCTTTACATGCTTGAAAACTAAAATATCAAGATTGATTCTTTTGGTCACTATCATGGAAACCGTAATGGGAAGGGTAAGCATGTGAGTTTTGCATAAAGTACAATTTGGTTAGTTATGCAGAAACATAACGAAGTAAAAACACAAATAATGAAGCTATACATAATTAATTAAGGTGATTAACTCTTATGAAAAAAGGATTACTATCGATAAACACTCATTTAAAGCAACAACCTAATAAAAATATGTATCTATACATAACTACAGATACATGGTTTTAGTAATTAACATTCATGAAACAAATGATCATTATCATGAACACTCATGTAAAGCAATAACTTAATAAAAATATGTATCATATATATATAGCTACAGATACATGATTTCAACATTTGAAATTCAAATGAATGTATAGAATACCTATGTTCAAAAAAGAACTTATGTTTCAAACAAACAAAATTAGAATTTAACATACATATTATTGGTTGATTTCTTTCGATTCAGAGGTAGAGTTATTGGAAAGTGATATGCAAACACAATTATGGTAAGGGTATGGAAAACATATTAGGATTTGTGATTTGAAATTACATTCAAATGGAAACGATTTATAGAAAAAGGAAAGTTTGATTTCTATATAATTTGTAAAAAAAGAAGTGGAACAAAGGCTTTGTGCTTCCCTCATAAAGCAAAACAATAAATAATATAACAATGTCACATGGAAATTAATGGCTTAAGTGGTTGCAAAGTTGTCACATCCCAACCGATGACAGAAACATCGAAGTGAGACGACAACGAGATTGCTCATTGCTCACAATGCTAGTAATGACAATATTTAATTAAAGTTGAATTTCATTTCAAATAGCAATTGTCAAGTACAACATCGAAGCTGTAACACCCTGTAAAAATCGTGTCCAATAGTATAGTGACACGTGTTGTATTTTGATTATAGTTTGTTAAAGACCAATAAGGACTAAAGGCGTCAACATGCTCAAGTTGAGCCTCTGAGTGATGAACCGGTGTCAACATGCATAAATAACAGCCTTTGAGTGACTGATATGTCAGCATGCTGAAATCATTAGCCTCTGAGTGACTAATACGTCAACATGCTTAAAACTTGGCCTCTGAGTGACTAATATGTCAACATGCTCAGCCTCTGAGTGACATCGGAATCAACATGCTTGTAATAAGCCTCTGAGTGATCCTTTGTGAAGTCCTAACTCTCATACGTGCGGTTATTGGACGAGAAAGTTCAATTTTGTAAATATGTGAAAGTTGGATAATGGAGGGCTTAAAGTGTCAACATGTTAATTCTTACCTCTGAGTGACCTTTTAACGAATCGAGAGCTCGACAATGTCCGGGCATAATCCGGATGTGCCAAGTATTGGCTACGGAGGGCTAAAAAGGCCAAAAGGGTGTTTTAGAAGGCCTTTAAAGGCTTTATATAGTTCAGGGGTCAAAAGTGTCAAAGTTTGAAAATGGCCATGGGGCGGTCGCGGGCCGCGAGAGACATGGCCTGTGTCTCTCGCGCCCCGCGAGACAGGCTCTGACGCAGAGAAAATTGTTTTGGAGCTCAAGCAAAACTCCAAAACCATTTAATCCGAAACCATGGCTTCTCTAAACTGCTATGCCACGTTTTGGGACACTTGTAAGCTTCTTCTTACTCCCCTAAACACTTGGCTTCACCTCCTTTGAGCTCTCCAACTATAAATAGGTGCATGAGTCTTCATTCCAACTTGCACCTTTCTCATTAAATCACTCTTCTCCCTCCTCTGGAAGTTCCTAACTGAAAGGAGCATCCAACTTAGTTCTCTTGCATTGTAGAAACCTCTTGTAAGTGTTCCTTGCCCTTGTATTTTCGTTTATAGGCTTTTATAGCCAAAAGTCAAGCGTTTTCGTAAAAAAAGCTTTGACTTTCGGTTAAGACCATTATGGTCCAACCATTGTTCAAAATGAACATGGCTAAGTGATCGTAATAAGGTAGGTGTTAGTCCCTATAAAGGGCACCTCCTGAAGATCACGTTTGCTAGACTAATTGACGGGTCAAAGTTATGTTATGAAAAAGTTAAACAGGCCATTTTTCGGAAAAAATCATAAATTGATATTATATATGTTATGAAACCTGTTTTGACACTTAAACAAGTTGGTAATAATTATTAGAACATGTATAAACATGTTCGGCTCGTCAATTTCAGTTCTAGAGTCGGTTCGCAACCGAAAGTCGCAAAGTTTGACTTCTGCTTTGACTTTCGATTCTGACCCGATTTAGATTAGTTACCTACTGATCTAAAGTAGCATTATGATCTAATATAATGTAGCATAACCCTCTGAGGTTATATTACATGATCATAATCAGAATCCAAGTTTATGCACAAGTTCCATAATTATGTCATATTTGACCAAAATACCCTTTTTACATAAAACAAGGTTTTAAATGGTAATGAACGTGAAAATTAGTTTCCTACTGATGTAATATTATAAGT